>JAFEKR010000020.1:600000-1043051 GCA_019022495.1 Epichloe hybrida
AGACGAATATTTCCTATCCTCTCTACAGACCTGCGTCAACCTCATGCCCACTTCGCTCCCTTAGCTTTTCCTTGATGCTTTCGTGCAAGACATGATCCCCAACTCCGAGACGCCAATGCGATGCAATTGACCGGGATGGCTTGCATACATAACATGACCCAGGCTTGTTTTCGTCGCCTTGGACCCCATCCTTGCACAACAACAAATGATGACATGTTCCCGGTGATATATCAAGTGTCTGTGGGAGTGATGGGTGGGAACGTTGTCTTCTCATTTGCCGAGTTTGGTTTTTTTTTCTTTTGTCTCCCAAGCAGCTTCATTTTCTTCGAATTATCAAGTTCCTTGCACCGTGTTATGAGACGGAGTTTCGTCGTCCATATTTTGTGTTTTCAATTGTATGTACGGGACAAGTTGCGGAGATACCAGTCGACAAGCTTGCGTCCAACCTTGGCTTCCGAAATGTGAATCAGATCCTGCGTCACAAGTATTAGTCAACATGTTGTGGTTGATGGGTTGATGGATTGAGACGGGGCAACAGGGCAACGGGGCCACATACTCCTTGCAAGGCATAGTCAAGTTCGCTGACATTGACCAGTTCGCCATCGAGAAGACCTTGGTCTTGGTATCGCAGCTGCTTGGTACGCTGCTTGGTCACCAGGAGCCAGGATCGCAGCTCCTCGGGCTTGACCTCGAGGAAGCCAGCCAGCTTGCTCAGGTCCATGCTAGTATAGAGTCTCAGGTATGACTTGATGGTAGGGCTCCACATGTTGGTCTTGACTTCGTCCATGAACACGGAGAGGTGGTGCTCCATGGGGTCAATGTTGGACTCGGGGTTGTCAAAATCCGGAGGCGTTGGGGTGATGAACTTGGGGCAGGCAGTTCGGAAGAGCTCCTCGAAGATGGGCAGTGATTCTGGGCCGCCACGCTGCAGCCTGAGCAGCTGGTCGCCGTACTTCTCACGAAGGGCGCTGTGGATGGTGTCATCCAATCGCGTGGGCTGGAAGGCCACGCAAATGGCGATCAGAGCATACATCTGCTCGTTCTTCTTGGTGATGGAATCGTACTGCGCATTCTTTTGGAAGTTCTTGGTCCTCGACACGTAGATGAGGATGTGGCTGAACATGCGAATGGCATCGGCGTAGCGGTGCATCATCATGTAGGAGAATCCTACGTAGTAGTACGTGGTGAAGTGGGCCGCCATGACACGCGCAAACATGGCCTTCTTGTTAAGTTCAATGTCGTCGAGCGTCTTGAGGGCCAGGCTGAAGTCTCCCAGCAGGCAGTGCACTCGGAGCAGACCAATGATGGAGAAGTAGCCCAGCATCTTATACAGGTTCTTCGACCCATACTCGCCAGCGACAGCTGCAGGGTCCTCGTTTCTCTTCATGGCAGCAAGCTGCTCGGTGATCTGGGATCGCTGGATCAGCGAGTACAGGACGTTGAGAACGCTGTACGAGCCCCATGTGTTGGGGTTCTCCCGTAGGATCTGAATCTCTTCCTCGTTAGATGCCTGACGAGCAATTCGCAGTCGATATGATGAGAACGAGTTGAACTGGTAGATGAATTCATCAATGACATCCCAGGCCCAGTAGTACTAGACAGTGATGAAACGAGTTAGCTTTCGTTCAATCTCTGGACACATGACTTCCCCCTATCATTTTCTGAATCGGTCTTTTCGCCCCTATTCCTCCATATACTCTATAAAATCGGAAAAGATGAGGCACCAACCGAAGGAGGCTCCAGATCCACTGGTCCCTCTGAGTTCAAGATGAAGTGAAACAAGCTGCAGTAAGAGTCGTAGCTCTGGAACTTGACTTCCAGCGGTGCTGAAAGTCAAGAGGCTGGGCAGCCTGGACGAGGCGGGCCTGAATGTCGTCGGTTTGTTGCGCCATGGTCAGTGATGTCGTCTGGCTGAGCTCATCTCCGTCCTCGTATCGGACTTGCTCTTTGTAGTCGGCTACCAGGGCTTCCTCCTCGACATCGCTGTCATCATCAATCGCGCGGGCCGGAGCCACGCCATTCTGGTACGTCGACATTTTGGGTGGTTCGCGTCGCTCGTCTTGGTCGTCGTCGTCGTTCGTCTCGTGAGGAGTCGAAGGCACAGGAGTGAGGGGCACAAGGGACCAACCGAAATTTTGCGCTTAGGCTGAGGGGCTTGAGAAGCTCTCGCGGAATTTTCGTGCTGTTAGGGCTTGTGGTGCAGATATGCGTCTATCGCAAAATTGATGCGGGCTTTGTGCATATCGCTTGCAAGTACTCCGTACCGAGCACCTAGTAATCGAAGCGGGGCAGCATACGTAAAGATGTCATGGGCCATGGGTAAAGCGAGGGACAGCGGCAACGGCAATGAGAGCGAGGGAGTGACGAGGGGAAACAATTTGAGCTTCGCTGTAAGCAATCTCCCCATTATGATCCTTCACCCAAGAGATGCATCTCGCTATCTTAACTCATCATCGCTCATCATCAAATTTCCATTCTAGTCACTCTCCTGTTATTGGCATGGCCCATCGTCTTGCCAAAGGACCCAGAGGCGTCACAGACTTGTGGAGCAAAACTTGGATTGGAGGAGTCACACACCATGGTCCAATCAGGCCGAGCCTGTGAGCACAACCATCAAAAAGAGAAAGAAAAACAGCTCTGCTGAGAAAATCCCCAAAGGGCTTCGCACAAAAAAAAATCAGCAGAGAAAGACGTGATATAATCCAAGACTGTTACACTGCGCATCAAGTGAGCTGCGGAGGTCTGCTTCTGAGGTCCCAGCTTCACTCTCACACAGAGTCAACGCCGCACAAACCTTTCTCGTGACTTTTAACCTTGAAAAGATCAGGAAAGCCTTCGTGTAAGGCTCCCAGGTAGCTCAGACAAGTGAACTGTGTTCATCATGCCTGTTGTAACAGCAGAGAAGCTGGCAAGCCTGCAAAGGCAATCTGGCGACATAAGAAACGTATGCCCAGCATGTCAATCCCACCTCGGCGGAAATGATGACTGACCGCGGACTACAGATATGTATTCTAGCTCACGTCGATCATGGGAAAACATCACTCACAGATGCTCTTCTTGCTACAAATGGCATTATTTCACCCAAGCTCGCCGGCAAGATTCGGTATCTCGACTCCCGCCCTGACGAACAACTAAGAGGCATCACCATGGAATCGTCAGCCATCTCACTATACTTCTCCATGCTCAGACGGTCCGCGCCAGAGGCAGCTCCCAAACCAAAGGAGTACCTCATCAACCTGATTGACTCACCAGGACACATTGACTTCAGCAGCGAGGTGTCGACAGCCTCGCGGCTCTGCGACGGAGCCGTTGTGCTCGTCGATGCCGTCGAAGGCGTCTGCAGCCAAACCGTGACGGTTTTACGGCAAACATGGACCGAAAAGCTGAAGCCCCTGCTCGTCATCAACAAGATGGACCGCTTGGTAACAGAGCTGAAGATGACTCCCGCCGAGGCCTACGTTCATTTGAGCAAATTGCTCGAGCAAGTCAATGCCGTGCTGGGTAGTTTCTTCCAAGGCGAACGAATGGAAGAGGACCTCAATTGGAGAGAGAAGATGGAGGAGCGAGTCAACGCAGCAGCTGCTGCTAAAGCCTCTGTAGATGACGACTTTTCAGACGCTGGCGAGCTACAATTTGAGGAGCGGGACGATGAAGATATTTACTTTTCTCCGGAGAAGAACAACGTCATCTTTAGCAGTGCCATTGACGGTTGGGCATTCACATGTCGCCAGTTTTCCAGTTTATACGAGAAGAAACTAGGCATCAAGCGTGGGCTAATGGAAAAGGTTCTATGGGGAAATTTTTATTTGGATCCCAAGACGAAAAAGGTTCTCGGGCCAAAACACCTCAAGGGCCGAAATCTTAAGCCCATGTTCGTCCAGCTAGTCCTGGAACCCGTGTGGACGGTATATCAGGCAACCTGTGGCGGGGGCAACGGCAACGGCGATTCCGTAATGTTGGAAAAGGTCACCAAATCCTTGAATATCTCTATACCGCCTCATGTTGTTAGAGCGCGTGATCCGCGACTCCTTCTGACAACCGTATTCGCATCTTGGCTGCCCCTCTCCACGGCGCTGTTGGTATCCGTCATTGAATCCCTCCCATCACCACCTGCTGCTCAAGCCGAGCGAATCCCCGATCTCGTTGAACGATCTCCCGGATCCGAAGCTGTGGATCAGGCCATCAAAGAGGCCATGGTCACGTTCAAGCATGAGAAAACAGACCCTGTAGTCGCCTATGTCAGCAAAATGGTGTCGGTCCCGGAGAGCGAACTGCCCGAGAACAAGAGAAAGCCTGGCGGTCAGATGAGCGGGGAAGAGGCTCGTGAGCTTGCTCGTAAGAAACGAGCTGAAGTTTCCAAGGCGACCCAGCACGCAAGCGAGAATGCCATGGGCAGTATCACAGAGGCGCTGGATAACGCTCACATCGAGGATCTCAACAACACGGAACAGGAGGACCAGAAAGCGGATCCTGAACATTTGATAGGATTTGCACGCATCTACTCTGGAACGCTTTCAGTCGGCGACAAACTCTACGTCATCCCGCCCAAGTGGTCACCTGCTGATCCCACCGCAGACCCCCAGCCACAAGAAGTGACAGTTTCCGCCCTATACATGCTCATGGGCCGAAACCTTGAGTCCCTGGATTCGGTTCCCGCCGGTGTGGTGTTCGGCATCGGGGGCCTCGAAGGCAAATCACTCAAATCCGGGACTCTATGTAGCAAGATCGATGGTGCTGTCAACTTGGCGGGCGTCAGCATGGCTGGGAAACCCATTGTCCGCGTTGCCTTGGAGCCAGTCAACCCGGCTGATCTCGACAAAATGATCCGTGGTCTCGAACTACTAGTTCAGAGCGACCCGTGCGCAGAATACGAACAGTTTGGAAGCGGTGAGCATGTGCTGCTCACGGCAGGTGAGTTGCATCTAGAGAGGTGTCTCACGGACCTCAAGGAAAGATTTGCAAGGTGTGATATCCAGGCCGGTGCACCCATCGTCCCGTACAGAGAGACCATTGTCAGGGCAGAGGAGATGCGTCCTCCTGCGAACAAGGAGCTCGGCAGAGGTGCGGTCATGGGGACGACAAGTTCAAAACAAGTCACCATGTCATTGCGTCTTCGTCCATTACCGTCTAACGTCACGGATTTCTTGCTCAAACACGGCGGCGATGCGATCAAGCATCTCTACACGGAGACTAGAAGCGCTGAGTCGGGAGACGAGCAGGAACAAGTAGATGGAGCGAACAGCATCGCTCCCGATACCATGGTCACCGCAGCCCACGCACTTTCTGTCGATGAGCTTAAGAAGCAGCTGAAGAGGCAGTTGGAGACCGGCAAAGGTCGCGACGTGTGGAAAAACCTCATCGATCATATCGCTGGCTTTGGTCCTAGAAGAACAGGTCCCAACTTGCTCATCGATGCTACGAAAGGCGGCATACTCGCAAAAGTCTTTGGTCCCAACAAAGACAGCGACACGACAGCTCCACGTGCTGGCGAGACTCTCCACCCAAGCCACCTAGCAGACAAGATCGCACATGCCTTCCAACTGGCCATGGCCCAAGGGCCGCTCTGCCATGAGCCAGTACAAGGCGTCGCGGTATTCATCGAAGACATCACGCTCGACCTCACTGAGGATGGCACACCGGCCCCTGACAAGCTCAGCCGACTTACCAGCGAGATTATCAAAACCTTCCAGGCCTCCCTGCGATCAGCCTTCCTCGACTGGTCTCCTCGCCTCATGCTCGCCATGTACAGCGTTGAGATTCAAGCGTCCACCGAGGTCCTCGGCCGCGTCTACGACGTCCTCACCCGTCGTCGCGGACGAGTAGTCGCTGAAACAATGAAAGAAGGCACGCCCTTCTTCACCATCCAAGCAGTGCTCCCTGTTGCCGAGAGTTTCGGGTTTGCCGACGAAATGCGCAAGAGAACCAGCGGTGCGGCACAGCCTCAGCTGGTGTTTGCTGGATTCGAAATCCTCGACGAGGATCCATTCTGGGTGCCCTTCACGGAAGACGACTTGGAAGATCTGGGCGAGCTGGCGGACAAGGAAAATGTGGCCAAGAGGTACATGGATGGCGTGAGGAGGAAGAAGGGCTTGTTGGTGGAAGGCAGAAATGTGGCTACCAATGCAGAAAAACAGAGGACCTTGAAGCGGTGATTTAGTGCGGCGGAACCAGATATGCAACAGATTCCGAATTGAGCTGACCGGGGCATGAATGAATGACGGCGATGACTTGCCTGTGTACATACATGTGTAGTTGAATCGGTGTTATCGCCCAGGTTTCCGGTTCCGTCTCCACCTGCAAGCGTCGGTGACGAGACCAAGATTCAAACACACGGGCCAGGCGAGGCAGACGATTTGTACGGGCCATTTTTTTTATTTTTTTTTATTTTTTTTTTATTTTTTTTCGTGGGGAGAGCAAGCATAGACGTGTTCAGAGGTGACATTTCTCGCATGCATGTAGGTTGACTACGGAGTGCATACATATGTACACTTGGAGGTTTGGGTAACAGTGCCTCGCGCGGAGGAGGACGCCGATGCCAGAAGTGCGCGGGACATGATGATGTCGCGGGCCGTCAATTGTAAAAGGGGGAAGGAGAAGCCGGACTGGACTCAATTTTCCGGCTTGCGAAGTTGGGGTTGGATGGACAGCCTCGCCCCGAAGGTTCGCCGATCTCGGCCGGAAGCCTCCGTGGTTGGTCAAAACTGGTGATGGAAACCCGCCTTTTGCCAAGGACACACGAACACACAATTTGAGCGATTTATTTTGACAACGTGTTGGTTCGCCTTGTGATCTTGGGACACTCACTTACTCACTCGCCCCAACAGACTTTGGATACTGCGGAAAAAATCAAACTTGTGGAAAAAAACAGGCCCCCGTCTAGTCCGTACTTCTCCCACATTTTCCTTAGCACACCGTGCAGTGTGCATCGTCAGGACCCATTCCATAGCAATGCGACGTGGACGTGGACGTGGACGTGGACTTGATGCATCCTTGGATGGGCGACGTCTCCATCTGATTTAGTTGGGCGTGCGTACGGACCATTCCTGTCAGTCAGTCATTGGACCGGAGCCGGCTCCGCGGACTCAATCCAGTTACGGGCAAGACCTTGGCGAAGAACTTACATAGGGGCGACATTGGGCACCACAGCGGATCAAGGTTTTGACGTGGATGGCTCTGCTATTTTATTAGTTGCTCTGCCAGCTCCACATCATCACCCGCTTGGCCGTGTCCAATTATGCGGATGAAGACTGTGAATTTTTGCTCCGCCTTGCATGGATGGTATGTACATGTACATGGTGGCAAGATGGAGAGGCTGGGATACAGTAATGGACATGTAGGCCGGGATAGGCCAGGGACGCACAAAGATAATCTCTGAGCGACAAACTCAATGGCCTCATGCTGGGGTTGAGTCGAGACCTTGAATGAAACACCCAGCCAATAAGGTTACTCCGTAAATTGACAGCCTCCCCCCCCCTGGTCAGCCGATGGCCTAGTTTGTCGTCAAGACGTTTTTTTTTTAGCGTTGATGTTGGTGGCTTTCCTCTGCTCAGTCCCAAGACGGTATTCCTGGCGCTACATAGCTCGTAGTCCACTTTTTTTTTTTTTGGTTCTTTTTTTTTTTTGAATTGACAAGCCCAAGAAAGAGTGACATGTGATGTCTTGGCAGGATGCATGGACGTTGAAGAAGTGTCCCAATCTGTTGATGTCGTGCATTGCTTTCGGGATCGGTCCAAACGCGCTTTTCACGTGTCATCATCCTCGCAAATCGGATGTAATGCCATTTGGGTTGATACATGTATGTTTCGCCTCCTTGCTATCTCGTATTGCCAATCTAACGTGTACATATGGTGTGTTCCTGACAACGGTGCCGCTAACATGCGTCGAAATGATGCCATCCAAGAGCAATAAACAAGAGCCGGTTCTCACCGTCCACTCTAACCCCATTGTGTTTCTTTTCTAATTGGGGATGGAGTCCAGATCTCGGCTGTCGTCGTCCATCCATTCCATCCCATCCCATCCCATCCCATCCCTCCCTGTCCCTGTCTGTCAGGTCTGTCAAGTTGTTCGGTGCTTTGGCCCTTGGCTCCAATTCTGGGGCAGGTGCGGATCCTCGCACTTGCCAGACCGGTACCGCTGCGGGTCGACGCATGCAACTGGGGACGCATCACTCGAGACATGACAGCTGGGGAAAGCTGGCAACATGACCCCCCCAGTCGAGCTGCTCCAGATGCCAACTCGGGCTGTTTATTGGCTTCGCAGGTACGGAGCACATCACAGGGGATCCAGCATCCAGCCGCATCCAGCCGCCAACGAGCAACACGCCCACCATTTCCACCCCCCCCGACTGGTGGAGCTGGGCCCTCGAGTTGGTGGTTGCTTTTTTTTTGCTCGGCTGTCGGGTTCGTCGCCCTTGTGATAATGCCTTACATGTACGGATTATGTACGACGGAGTACTCCGTGCTTGGGGGTAGATATACTGGACGACAAGCCTCGACCTCTGCCCTCTGCCTCTGCTCTCCACGTCCATCTTCTTCCGGTGTTTCCTCTCGTTTCTATAAATCTGCCCGGACCAGTCCGCCCCATCCCCCTTCGTGTCGAAGAAGAAAAAAAAACAAAAAAAAAAAAAACACCGAGGTTCGGCTCGAATCCGTCGTACTGCCGGGTGTCAATTTCAGTCCGGTCTTGCAACATTTAATCCCGCGCGCCATCGCAGACTTACCATGCCATCTGTCAAAGATTGGGCCTCATCTCTCGCAAATTTCAACTCTAGGGAGTCTTCCTGTCGTCGACGAGCTTCGATTGCCGATTCATACATTCGGCGCATCTCCGAAACATCCATATCCAACATGGACGTCAACGACAGCGAAAGAACACTGGTCGGTTCTCTGGAAGTCGAGGACATGCATTCCTTCGGCGTGGACCGGGAGCAGCGACGACGACAGCTATCCGCATCGTCGGCCACTTCCCGGAAGCAGGGGCAGGAGATGGAGAAGGACAACACGAAAGATCGGACATCTATCGAGCGTCGCGTCGACTACTGCGTTGTCGAGGATGATCGATACGCCCTGCAGCTCGGCAATTATACTGGGATTTGGGCCGGAAACACCTGCGGCTCGGTACCCCAGACGAGGAGCCGATATTTCGGGGATCATATTCATCAGAGTGCTTACAATAGCAAAGCTTGATTTTCAACCCGGAGGGCCATCCGGAGGGCCATCCGGAGGGAGGGCGGGTTTTTCTTCTTTTTTAGGGAGGGGGGAGGGCATTGCATAGCTTGTGTAGAGGGCATGGTTGAAGGATTCGGTGTTCAGCTGCAATATCAACTTGTACTAGGGAAAGGGGTTTCTGGCTTGATCTGGTTCAAGGTTCCATCCATCAGGCGCATCTTGTTTGCATGTCTACATTTCATTCTGCATGTCTGTTTCGCCTTTAGCACGGCTACAGCTAGGGGCGTGGCGCCAAAACGCCTCACATTGAGTATTACTTGGCTGGTTTCAAGTGATTCGGGATTACCAGTCCGTTTAGACGGAGAATATTAATTGACACGGTCTGCTGGGAGAGCTTGCTGTTAAGACTAGTGATGGGACATGCTTTCTACTGAGCAAAGTCACGCCTCCCTCTTGTGACGAATGAATACATCGACAGACAATGACGTGATTTTTCAGCGTCACAAGCATGGCACACTTGCAACGCATACTTTGTGCCTCGAAAGCGACGATTCTTCTCCAGGGTAGCGGACGGCTTATCGTCGTTATATACCTGATCAAAAGGATCTTGTACTTTGTGCATAGTTTCTCCTCGATCGCAGAACGTTGCCAATTCTCTTGACATCCCCGTCCTGAATCCTGATTGTGCACGTCACCCACCTCCTGATAATAACGAGCACAGGTTGCTCGGAGTCGGAAGTTGGACGCGCAGTCAGAGCGCGACGAGGTCCGGAGTACGTACGGAGCCCACAGCGACTTTAATCCTCCCAACCCCACTTTTACTTGCGCCCGAGGGGCCCGACGGCGCCTTCTCGCCTGCCGCGAACCAATCCCACCAGCACAAACGGGGCTCGGGGATCTCAGGGACCAGCCAAAAGGCCAACTTATCTGCTCCGTACTCTCCGGTAGGTAGATACCCAAGGGCTGGAAGCCAGACTCTCCGAAAGCGCGCGACGCTTTTCGCCCCCCCCCCCCCCGCGTCACGCACTTTTTACCTTGACAACGCGTCCGGATGGAGGAACAGATCAATCGCCATCCATGAGAAGGCCGAGTCTTCACTCCGGAATTCTTTACCCATCATACCATCATTAGATTTGGTTTTATTCTTGGGCAGTTTTCTTTCGCGCATCGCCACTCTCACGGCAGATAGCCTCCCTCGAGACGAAAACGCCCTTTTTTTTTTGTTCCCCGCCGCGGTCGCTGGTCGTCCACTCACTTTAACTCACAAGACAACTGGACACAGACTCTTTCGTTGGAGCGGAGCGGAGCGCCACCCGTTTTAGATTGGTCCCTTGGGGTTTTCTTTCTTTCTTTTTTTCTTTCTTGCGAGAATACGTTCTTGGATTCTTTCTTCCCCGTCATTTTCACGCGGGCTATACGAGAAGTCAACCCCCCCTTTTTTTCATCGGATAATAGGGAAAACGCATTCCTCCTCACCCTGAGGTATCCGTGTCGCCATGCCTCTTCTCGGCGGCAAAGGGAACAAGTTCAAGGTTGATCCGCCCAAGATCCGGATCGAAAAGGTGCTCGTGGAACGCCCGCCGCCGCCGCCCAGCAAGCCGAAGCCGAAACATCGTCCTGGCCCTCCTGGCCCAGCGTCAACGGGTGTGTCGTCGTCGCGATCCTCACCTGCCGCGGCGCGGCCGTCGCCGAAGCCCCCGTCCGGTCGTCGCGAGAGTCACTCGCCGTATCCCTCGTCGTCGTCGGACGAGAAGCGGCGGGAGCGGAAGCGCAAGAACGGCGGCGGCGGCGGCCCCGCGTCGTCGGTGAAGCGATCGCCGGGTACGGAACGCATCGCGTTCGACAAGGATAGCGACAACGAGGACGACGGGTGGATGAGCCTGGATACGAGGAAGAAGCAGCGCAGAGGCACGTCCGAGGACAAGCACTTGGGCTCGGATCGCAACCTTAGACACTCGCGGGCCTTTGAGGGTCGCAATCATGACCTCGAGTTTATACATGCCGTCGAGGTGGCGTCGCTCGAGGCCAAGTGCGTGCCTGTCATGGGCGCGCAGAAAGAAGACGTTGCGATAGAGTTGCAGTATCCCAGTATGCAGCCTAGAGAAAAGTACGTACTATATGCCGCTGGGTCCCCGGGGGGAGATGTCGGTCTGCTTTTCTTCTTCTTCTCCAGTGCTAACAAGATTCTTTTTTTCCTACTTCGGTACAGATTTGAACTTGTATGGGGTAAAGACAAGATAGACGCTGTCGAAGCCAGCATAAGAATCGTTCGCCACGTCGCCGAGACGTACCTCACCGACGAGGAAGCCGAGCCATTCACGAACATCAATACTGGACTGATCCGACGACTGGAGAAGGCATCGAATCGGAACATTCAGGATTTAGCCGGCTTCAAAGCCGCACTGCACGAGTACAACGAGACGTTATTAGGACTGGTTGAAGATGGAATCATTGCAAAAAACCTCGATGCTATGCACGAACTGCCGCAGCGGCTGGTGGCTTTTATTCTGGACCAGGTTTATGACAGGACAGTGGCCCCGAGCGTGGAACTGCTGTCGAAATATGAAAATGGCACCGACTATGTCTACGGGGAGCTGCTGCATCCCTTCATTTCCAAACTCCTCGTCGAGCAGATCAAAATGACGCTGGACCAGGTCTTTGTCGACCTCGGTTCTGGCGTGGGCAACGTGTGTTTGCAGGCTGCACTGGAGATTGGCTGCGAAAGCTGGGGTTGCGAAATGATGGAGAATGCCTGCAATCTCGCCGAGCTTCAGATCAAGGAATTCGACGCGAGGTGCATGTTATGGGGGATCAAGCCTGGCAAGGTGCAGCTCGAGCGGGGTGACTTCCGCAAGAACCCCGTCATACACGAGGCCTTGAAACGAGCAGATGTCGTGCTCGTCAACAATAAAGCCTTCACGTCGCAGCTGAATGACGACCTGGTGCGCATGTTCTTGGACCTGAAGCCGGGCTGCAAGATCATATCGCTGAGATCATTCGTTGCTGATTTCAAGAGCAGCCACAACATCAACGATGTGGGCAGCACCATCCTTGACGTGGAAGAATGCACATATCCGGAAGGATTCGTGAGCTGGACGAATGCCGGTGGATCGTATTTCATATCCACTCGCAAGTAGTATCAACTGTAGAGCAGGGATTTCCACGTCAGTATATGATGTTTTTCTACACCAGCCTTTGGATATGCATCGTGGAAGGGCTGGTAACATTTCTTGCCGGTTATAAGTTGAGGAAGTAGAGAGTTTAGCAAACCCATGCGCGTATACACGTATACATGCATACATACCCAATACAGCATCGCTTTGTGCGCATCTTCTCTCCGCTCACGAGTCGTCACGAAGGAGGAGCTCCTCGTGGTTCGGGTCTTGCGCAGTGAATTATTCATTTGTCGTCATCTCGTCTCATTTATTGAACAGAGGTTCGTTGGCGAGGTTCATGGCGTCAGCTTCTTGGGCCATGCGCTTCATCCATCTTTCGACAAGCTCCTTGTTCTCCTTCTTAACCTTGTCTCTCTCCCTTTCGGCCACGGACATTTGAAGATTTAATGTAATCATTTCGTCTTGTACTTGCTGGGGGGTTTTTTTTTGTGTCATTCTCAGAGTCAGTCACTTTGATGTTTTGTTCTTCTTCGCGCAGCCAGGGTCACCTTTCATCATGCAAGCGAGCAATATCGTACCTCTAGCAACTTTCGCTTCTCACGTAGTTCATGCTCCCTGTCTTTCAACCTGGTCGTGAGCATCGTCTTCTCGGTGGTGAGATTCTTGATTGAGCGTGAATCATCCCTTGACCTGGTGCGCAGCCTTTTCAACTCCTCCTCCGCTGCTCGCACCCGAGTTTCCGAAACGCCCTTTGAACGGAGACACTCGGCCAAGTCTAGGCGCAGTTGGGCCACGCCCGGATCGTCTGAGGCTGGCGGAGCCCCGGGTTTCGATGCCGCGGCGTCGGTGCCTGCGTGGACATTCGAGACGCGAGATTCCAGGGCTGCCTTCTCGGCCTCCAGCGCAGATATGCGATCGGCCATCTGTGAACCTGCCTGGCTGGTCAGTTCGGCTGCCCATCATTCGAACGGGGTGGGGACGGACAGACATGTCTGAACGAGCTCCATGTTGACGGGGTTCTGGAGCTCGGCGTCTTTGAGGGACGCGAGATAGTCTTCTCTCCAGCCGGGCATGGCGATTGAGTTACCGGAACTAATTTTGTTGAGAGGAGGCGACTAACTTCTGCAGTGAAATCACTGACAGCATCACTGACAGGGAGACAAGACTGACCATGACCCAAGTGGCGGGGCAGATTGCGTCGCGGGGCGTGCGTCCTCGCATTGATAATGTCACGTTTTATCCGAGGAATAGCCCCAGCCGAAATCTCCCTTTCTGGTGACACACCTGGTCGCTACATAGCAGCTCTGGGAAAGCTTCCAAGTCGTCCATCCTTCGCTGCTTGCCTACGCTTATGAGGTGACGCGATCCAGAATGTGCCACAACTTATGATGGACGCTCTACGTGCAAGAGCGGACTGGGAGAGCGTAGGGGACAAGTTCTTTCGCAAGACGCAGCAATACACCCAAGTGTTTGACCAGGATTTGGACCTCGACAACTACGTCGTAGCCGGGGCGCCATATGCTGGTGCGTTGGGTAAGATCTCTTTTCCTTTACATGCAGTATTCTCATACGAAAACTAATCTCTGGCTTGCCCCCAGCTCTGTGGCGTGACAGCTCCAAGCTCCAAGCTCACCAAGCCGGGCGATCTTCCAAACCCACCATTGATATCTATAGCTTGGCGGGGAAGAAGCTCCGGTCCATTGCCTGGGACAAGGGCCACATCAAAGGCTTAGGTTGGTCAGAAGATGAGTCTCTGTTAGTCGTAACGGCTGACGGAAACGTCCGCTGCTATGACTTGCAAGGTGATTTCAGCAATTTCACACTCGGCCATGGTGCGGACAACTATGGGGTTGAATCTTGCCGGTACGCATGCAACTGCGAGCAGACGTTTCAGAAGTCGCTAACATGCTGTTTTTTCTTTTCTTTTTTAAAGCTTTTATGACAGCGGCATGGTGGCTCTCCTGGGGAACAACACTCTGGTGACTGTCTCTTCATACGCTGAACCGCGGCCACGA
The DNA here is from genome assembly GCA_019022495.1 of Epichloe hybrida. Classification (NCBI taxonomy): domain Eukaryota; kingdom Fungi; phylum Ascomycota; class Sordariomycetes; order Hypocreales; family Clavicipitaceae; genus Epichloe; species Epichloe hybrida. Next base: position 614,299 of record JAFEKR010000020.1, read on the forward strand.
CGGCTGGTCTCAATTCCTGAAGGGCACGTTCATTCTTGGGCAATCATATCACCGGATAACACACTCTCTCGGTCCGTCGAGGTCTTGTTAAGCATTGGTTCAACAGTGTACATCGTGGATGCCACAGATTGCGAGGACAAACATGTGGACAGCGGTCCCTTTAGCCACTTGAGCGTGTCGCCAGACGGTCGGTTCATCAATCTGTATTCCAAGACCGGCATAGCGCACATAATCTCGAGCGATTTTCAGGAGAAAATGTTCGAACACAATTCGGATTCTCAAACACCACCAAAATATGTCGAATGGTGTGGAAGCGATGCGCTGATTGCTTGGGAAGACGAGGTCCATATCATTGGACCCGGCGATCAGTCATCGTCTTACATATACGACAGTACGAGAGTACACGTGATATCTGGTATTAAATTTGTCCCTTCGTTCATCCACCCTCGAAGTGAGTATGTCTGATGAATAAGGTGTGCTAATATTTGTTTATTTACTAGAATATGACGGAGCCCGGCTCATCACAAACGACTTTTGTGAGTTTCTCGAGAGGGTACCGACGGATACGTTGGAGGTTTTTGGTCATGCATCCGAGTCCTCACCGGCTTCTATTTTACTGGATGCCGTCGGACAGCTCGAGCTGGAGTCGCCAAAGGCGGATGATTATATCCAGTTGATTCGAGCTAACCTTACCGAGGCTGTCGACACGTGTGTCAACGCAGCGGGCCGTGAGTTCAAGACTAAATGGCAAAAAAGGCTCTTGAAAGCAGCCTCATTCGGAAAATCAGTGCTCGATATATACAACAGCGACGACTTTGTGGACATGTGCGAAACTTTGCGCGTGCTGAATGCCGTACGGGACTTCAACATTGGCATGCCCTTGTCGTTTGAGCAATTTCATCGTCTCACGCCAGAGAGATTGATTCGGCGCCTGCTTCAACGGCACGAGTATCTATTAGCTTTAAAGATGGCCAGATATCTGAAGCTGCCCACAGACCGGATTTACGTGCATTGGGCGTCTGCCAAGGTTCGTGTCGGTGCCGAGGACGATGATACAACGTGCAAGCAAATTGTGGAAAGACTTTCGGGCAAGCCCGGCATCTCGTTTGAGGAGATTGCGCGCGCTGCCTATCACGAGGGCCGCGGCCGTCTGGCCACAGAACTGCTCAATCACGAACCCCGTGGTGGAAGACAGGTGCCTCTCTTGTTGGACATGGAAGAAGATGAGCTGGCCCTTGACAAAGCGATCGAGAGTGGCGACAGCGACTTGATCCTGTCAGTCCTGGTCAAGCTTAAGAAGAAGTTGCCCCTGGCATCCTTCTTCCGAGTCATCAACTCTCGCCCGACGGCAACGGCCATGATAGAATCTGCGGCCCTTGCCGAAGGCGACACTACGCTGTTGAAAGACCTGTATTATCAAGACGACCGCAGGGTTGACGGAGCCAATGTGTTCATTCGCGAGTCTTTGCAGCAGCCGAATGCGCGCACTTCTGCGGACAAGCTGGCATTGGCAGCTAAGCTGCTTTCCGACTCGAAAGAAAACATGACGGAGCTTCATGCTCTCAAAGAAACAACTACACTTCTTCGGATGCAAGAATCGCTGGATCGGGACTTGGCGGACTCTTTTACTGGTCTCAGTGTGAATGAAACCATGTTCAAGCTTATACGACTCGGATACCATGGCCGGGCAAAGAAAATACAGAGCGAGTTCAAAGTCCCGGAGAAGGTGGCATGGTGGATTCGGTAGGTTGATGCACCTGACGCACTGAATGCCGATTGATTCAAGGCATTGCAGCATTCATCTCAGTCAAGCCGTCACTAACATGGAGTTTTCCCCTACATGTCAGACTTCGCGCGCTGGTGGCAAAGCGAGATTGGACAGAAATCGAAGAAATCGCCAAGAACAAAAAGAGCCCCATTGGCTGGGAGGTACGTGCGACGAGACGAACCAAGTGCTCTCACGCTTGGGAGATTACAAGTGCTAACACTCAACCTGTGCCAAAGCCCTTCTTCAACCTCACGTTGCAAGCGGGCAGCCCTCGCGTTGCCGCGATATTTGTGCCCAAGTGTACGGGGCTGGAGCCCGGCGAGACGATCAACATGTATGAGAAATGCGGGATGCGAATAAAAGCAGCAGAAGAAGCCGTCCGTTTCAAAAACGTGGAGGCATGGGAGAAATTACTGGAAGCAGCAGGGCGAGGATCGCAAGAAGGACGAGAGATTGAGCGGCTGGGGAATGCGGCGTTTAAGAAGTGAAGCCGAGAGAGCAGGACGATGCCAGGATTGATGTAGAGAACGATGGAACTGTATTGTATAATGTCTCGAGTACCCGGGGTCCTCGGCGTTGCATGACAGCACCGCATCTGAGAAGCCATGCATGTTTTCAGTCGACCATGTCCAGGCACGGCGGTTGCTGCTTCATGCCCACGTACGGCCGAGAAGGCGAGACAAGGCCGAGGTCTAGATGGCTGGAAACCACTTGTTGGCGCAACGACGGACGCGGTGCTATTAATACATACAGATGGAGGTTGTGTTCAGGGCTGGACTATAATATGATATGACGCCGAGACGGCATCCGGACGAGGTCTGAGACAGCGCGACATGGCTGGAATGGAATGGTATGGTATGGAATGGGATGGAAAGGGATGGAATAGCTGACGGCGTCAGACATGTTTGCTGTGGTTTGAGGTTCCCCCGGGGGCACACGATTGAATGTTGGTTGATGGCCCGGAAGCAGGAACCAATGGGCGAGTGACGACAGCTCTGGAAAGGGGGCTGAGAACAAACAACCCGATGCTGACTCGACTGACTTGCAGCTTGTTGATTCTTCAGCTACATTATTACCGGCGACCGCCCACGCTGTGCACCACTGCATGTACAGTGGGTCTCAGGTGTAATTCCGAGCAGCGAGCATCACAACGCGCTGCGGGTTCTACCCTAATTTTGCTACGAGCTGCTCGGAATTACCTGGACCTACTGCATGTACAGCCCGCGGGCACGGCGTCACCACATGGGCCACTCTTGGCTCAGGGGCGCGCAAGGCAAATCCCTCACAAAGACCCCCCGTCATCGTGGCGTCACCGCGGTGGGCAGTTCCACATGGCCCGGAGAAGCCCCCGTCTGATGTTTTTGACGATCAATGAATTTCTTCCTTCACGTTGGCGTCCCGGATCACTGTCTCGCTCAAAGGCGGGTTTCCCGAGACAGACGATGCGTGCGGCGGGTGGGAAATAAGCCCAGCTGAAGCCGTCTAGACGTCTGCCTGTGTTCTGTATTTAGCAACGTACATACATGCATGACGGGGGCCGGAAAGTTGTGCATGAGTAATAAATTTTTTTTTTTCAGCGGTTTGTTTGTGCTGCATCTGTCCACTCTTACTCTTGAGCAAGTCGTGCGCCACACGCCCCTGTGTATCAAGACATGCTCAGGTGGCCTCGACCCTGCGACGGCCTGCGACGGGCCCAGAAAGCCCAGAAAGCCATTTACATTGTACGGGCTTGCCTAGGGGCGCCCTCGAGGGAGGCTAGTAATGGCGGCGGTGACGGCGAGCGCGTCTGGCCTTGGGGCAAGCATCTATCTGACCCCGCCTGAGTCGAGGCCTTGTTGCGAACGACCAGTGGAAGATCGGAAGCATCACACACCCGAACAGCCACACCACGTGTGCGTGCCCCAGGCAGGGGGGAGGGTGTGCGGAAAAGTCCTACACTGTACAAGTGACAGGTGCATGTACTCCGTATTACGGGCGCACACCTGATCCCTATGTACATGTATGTATGTACAGAGACAGGCCACAATCAGAGTCACCTTCAGAGACCTGTTCAGCCCGTTCGAGATGATAAAGGGTCGTCACCCCCTCCACAGCGGCTCCGTCACTTTTACCCGGGAGCATTTGCCATTTCTCCGCTGCCCACTGATCTCTATTAATAAGCTTTTCATCTGATCTGGGTCCCAAGAAAAAAAAAAAGAAAAAAAAAAAGACGATACGTGGAACCCAGAGAAACACCACCCACAACTTTTTGATTGAGAACGCATCGCTCCATCGCCGTCACAGACTTGACATCACCCGGCCACGGAATTTTTCCCAATACGGAGACGGAAATCAAATCAGCCAGACCGACCGACCAGCGACCAGCGACCAGCGACCAGGAAAGAGACGGGCACTTCGACGCATCATTCTTCCTTCACCCCTTTTTCATAATCATTTTCCCCATTTCACGGGCCCCCTCTCTCCCTTTGCCCTTTCCCTCCGGTACTGTCCGCACAGGAGGGCCCAGTGGCGGCGTGTTTCTGCGCTCTTAGTGCCTCTCGCGCTCTGTGCTCCAGCGCTCTCTGACATAATACCGCGCTGGGCATTTCTCGACCGCCTGCCTGTTCTGCTTTCCTCCGCCTGCCTGTGAGAGTTTCAAACGAACGGCCTGCATCACGGCAATCCTGCACACCGACTAGATCCTTCGATTTTTGTCCGCTCTCGCAACCCCAACATGTTCACGCAACCAGTATCGTCGCCTCCTCCGGGACCGCAAACATCGAGTCCAGTGTCGCCTTCTCGGCCTAGCCGACTGCGCGGACTGAGTTATCTACGCAACTACACGCACAGCCATCTCCTATCGCGGGATTCGCACCACTCCTCCAGCAACAGCAACAACAACTCATCTCCCCGCACCGCCCAAGGCCAAACAGGCAATCTGACACGGTCCGTCAGCTACACTCCTTCGTCGAGTCTGTCTCTCGCATCGCAGAACCCCAACCGCCTCACTCTTGTTGGCTCCTCGCCAGACACCACCCCGTCACGCGACGGCAACGGCGTCGCATCATACCGCGCTACCTCGGTCACCCCCCCACCAACGATTCCCGAGATTGTTTCTCCCATAACTGAATCTGCCACCTTCACCGGCCTGCCAGAGGCAACATCAAGCGCCCCCGACTCCTCCGACATGCCTGCCACCCGACCGCGGGCTGTCAGCAGTGGTGATGCCCCCCCTGGCACGGCCACATTGCCTGCTGCGACGAATGGTGGTGCTGCTGCCAACGGCACCGCCGACTCTGTCCCGTCAATACGCTTCTCCGCCTACTACGATCCTCGATCAACCAGACCATCACTCTCCTTCCCGCCCATCACAAGAACGCTCCCCAACGGCACCGAGGTGATTCGTGTGGGGCGGTATTCAGAACGGGACGGCCAGGGCGCCAACATGAGCAGCAATCAGCCATCTGCTGCTCCTGTGGGCTACAAGAGCAAGGTTGTGAGCCGACGGCACTGCGAGTTCTGGTGCGAGGATGGCAAGTGGTACATCAAGGACGTCAAGAGCTCATCCGGAACTTTCTTGAATCACATTCGACTGAGTCCTCCATCGCAGGAGAGCAAGGCGTACCCCGTGAACGATGGCGACATTGTTCAGCTCGGAATCGATTTCAAGGGGGGCGAAGAGATGATCTTCCGCTGCGTCAAGATGAGATTGGAATTGAACCGGGGCTGGCAAAACAAGCTCAATACCTTCAAGTAAGTCGACGTCCCCACTGCAGTGCTCTCTCCCCCTGGAGCGGTCGATTGGGGAACGAGACTGACCGATCACCTTTTCACAGTGTTGCCGCTCACAAGCGACTCCGAACTATGGCATCGAGCAACAATGCTGCCGGAGCCGCTGGTTCCAGCTCGCAAGACTGCTCAATCTGCCTCAACTCGATTGCTGTAAGTTCCTTGGACCCCCGTTGGCCTATGCTCCAGATGATCCTTTTCTTTGTGTGTGCTAACCGAATAATGTACAGCCGTGCCAGTCGCTCTTTGTTGCACCGTGCTCTCACACATGGCATTTCAAATGTGTGCGATCGCTATTGACGTCGCCTCAGTATCCCATCTTTGTCTGCCCCAACTGCCGCGCAGGCGCAGATCTGGAGGCAGATGTGGACGAGCCAACGGAAGAGTGGGACAACCTTGACGAGGACAAGATGGACACGGACAAGAAGGAGTCCGAAATCAGGTCAGAGGAAGAGGAGGCTTCTGCTCCCGAGGCAGCAGATGCACCGAGTCCAGACGTAGATGCCATGGACGTTACAGTCAACATCAATGCGTCCGACAGCCCGAGTGGACGACTCGCGGGCGCATCATCATCCCATGCGGCCTCGGAGCCGTTGCCCATACGAAACCCAACGTCGGGCTCAGGCCGAGTTGGTCATCTTCGAGAGAACCGATCGCCGTCGCCCTCGTCAAGCGGAGCCGAGGGCCCGATCACACCGAGAAATAACGCCGGACCATGGGTGTTTGACGGCAGCGCAGGGCGTCGCGCGGTAGAGGGTAATTCCGGAATGCGAAGTCTCGATGCCGCAGCAGGAATCGACGTGAGCAGCGCCAACCAAAGCGACGACTCAAGTCGCTGACAAGACGAAAGATGGACGGCAAGCCATCATTTTTCTTGCTTGACTCCATTGTTGTTCCATGTCTATGACTTATCTACGCCTCTCTCTCTCTCTCTCTCTCTGTACCATTATCTTTCAAGGTTTCATTTTGTCGTTCACATGGGGGTTCTTGGGTAGGTTGGCTATTTGGACTATATCATGTTACTCGGCGATGAGGGTGAAGCGGGAAACAGCATGCTTTGCATATTGGCGCTGGGTATCTCAGCTTAGTAGGTAGTATTAATTCTACGATGCGGCTTGGGCTGCCGGCATTTGAGAGAGTTTGCATGTCCCGTGTCTCCTGTGGCTGCTGTACCATCTCTCCATGGGTGCTGATGAATTGAAGTGAATGGCGTGGCGACTTTTGGACACCATCGTTTGAGCCAACTCACCTCCCGACAACTTGTCCATGTCCGTCCGGAGTGTTCCGATTTATCGCCGAGCCCATGGCCGCCAAGTTCCGCGCCCGCCAATGCCCCAATCATAATACTGACAATGGACCCACCCACCCATCGAGGAAGCAAGCAAACTCGCTGGGTTCCAGAAATTTTGTCTCCGTCATTTCATTTCACTTCATCAGTACCTGTTCCGCATGCCAGCTTCGTAATCCGCATTGGAAATCTCTTTCGAGCCTCGCTTCTTGTCTGCTGGACAGCCACGTCTACTGCGGAGAGAACAGGGCATCATGTTGCGACAGGTTACCGCGCGGCTGGGGCAGCGCGTGCCAGGGAGGACGAGATTATGGATGCCAAATGGGTATAGGCAGAAGAGAGGCATGGCAACCGTCAAGGTGGAGGGGATACCAAAGGTGTGTATACCACGGGGAGGACCCGGGGAGGACCGGAGAGGCCAGAGAGACGATGGGATTGCTGACGTTCAACCACGTTTATCCAGGAACCCACCGATCTCGACCGCATCACCACTCTGCCCAACGGCCTGCGCGTAGCGTCGGAAGCGCTTCCAGGGTCGTTTGCCGGCGTGGGCGTCTACATAGAAGCCGGGTCGCGCTTCGAGACGCCCTCCCTGCGCGGCGTGTCGCACATCATGGACCGGCTCGCGTTCAAGTCCACGCCCTCCCACACGGCCGACTCGATGCTCGAGCGGGTAGAGAACCTGGGGGGCAACATCCAGTGCGCGTCGTCCCGCGAGTCCATGATGTACCAGGCCGCCACGTTCAACAACGCCGTGCCCGAGACGGTGGCGCTCCTGGCCGAGACGATTCGCGACCCGAGCATGACCGAGGACGAGGTCGCCGAGCAGATCGAGACGGCGCGGTACGAAATCGCCGAGATCTGGGGCAAGCCCGAGCTCATCCTGCCGGAGCTCGTGCACACGGCCGCCTTCAAGGACAACACCCTGGGGAACCCGCTGCTGTGCCCGGAGGAGAGGCTGGCCGAGATTGGGAGAGACACGGTCATGCGCTACCGGGAGAGCTTCTACCGACCCGAGAGAATGGTGCTGGCGTTTGCCGGTGTCCATCACGGCGTGGCGGTGCGGTTGGCCGAGCAGTTCTTCGGAGACATGAAGAGCAGCAGCAGCAGCCTGTCTTGTAGTACGGCGACGGGCTCAGAAACAACAACATCTGATGCTGCCGAATCCTCCGCGTCGACAATGTCATCATCATCATCATCATCTTCTTCTTCTTCATACTCCTCCGCGGCAGCACCAACACCACCACCCACATCCAGATCTCCTCCTCCACCGCCGTCCTCCCCCTCCGCCTCCTCCAGTCTCAGGTCCAGAATCCCCTTTTTCAAGACCATTGCCACGTCGGCCCCGCGAAACGCCTCGGTCGGCCCCTCCACCTCCTCCGGCCCGACGACCTGCCTCCCGTCATCCCCATCCCACTACACAGGCGGGTTTCTCTCCCTCCCCCCCCAGCCCCCCTCCCTCAACAACACAAACTACACACACATCCACGTCGCGTTCGAGGGCCTCCCCGTCGGCTCAGACGACATCTACGCGCTCGCCACGCTGCAGACGCTCCTCGGCGGAGGCGGCTCCTTCTCGGCCGGCGGCCCCGGCAAGGGCATGTACTCCCGCCTGTACACCAACGTGCTCAACCAGCACGGCTGGGTCGAGTCGTGCACGTCCTTCAACCACTCGTACACGGACTCGGGCCTCTTCGGCATCTCGGCCTCGTGCCTGCCGGGCCACACCTCGGCCATGCTCGACGTCATGTGCCAGGAGCTGCGGAGCCTGACGCTCGACACGGGCTTCTCCCGCCTGCAGGACGGCGAGGTCTCGCGCGCAAAGAAGCAGCTCCGCTCCAGCCTCCTCATGAACCTCGAGTCGAGAATGGTCGAGCTCGAGGACCTGGGCCGCTCCGTCCAGGTCCACGGGCACAAGGTGCCCGTCCGGGAAATGTGCGCCAAGATCGCCTCCCTCACCGTCCGGGACCTGCGGAGAGTGGCCTCGATGGTCGTGGGCGGGGCCGTGGCCAACGCCGGGCTCGGGAGCGGCGCGCCCACCGTCGTCGTCCAGGAGGCGCAGGCGTATGGGCTGACGAGCCATGCCATGACGTGGGATCAGATCCAGGATCGGATCGACGCGTGGAAACTAGGGAGGAGGATCTAGGAGAGGGTTCTTTTGTTCCGTTGTATGATTTTGCGGTGGACTGAACCATGTGTATACTATGGGAAAGTATTTAAAAAATGTCGACACTAGTGTTTTGAAAACATGCATTTGCAATGGTGTTCATGTCCCGCGCCATGAGCGCAGTTTCACAACGTCTAACTTGGGTCATTGACTGCACGGAACAAGACGTGCCACTGGCGGACATGCTGTGAGCCATGGGCAGCGACAGACGCAGAGGGGCCCTCGTGGCTACAGATTATACATTTGACACGAGGTAGTTTGCCCGACATGTGGATTGCGTACGTGGCTCGTGCATTACGCTATTCTATGTGATGCCTATGCCGGCCCTGACATCTATCCCGACGCCATCCCACATCTATAGGCATCTGCCGTGGTTCCTCCTATAAACCATCGTGTGAGAGAAAGTGAGTAAATCAACGGACAAATGAAACCGAGGACACCTTGCGAGTCGGCACATGCCATTCGAGACAACACGTGGACTTTATAGCTTCGAGCGGACCGCCTCCAATCGGTACTTGACATCCTTCAGCGCCTTGTTCGACGGCTTCCAATCGTCAAACTGCCGTAGTAGCTCTTCCGTCTCGTTGCTCAGCTCCGTCTTCACAAAGTCTTCCTCGAGCATGCCGCGCATGATCCACGGCAAAACATACGGATTCGTCGACGCGAGACCTCCTTCTCGGGGTTTCTCCACCACGCAGGGAACAGGGCTCGGCGTGGATGTTGTCTCGAGAGCATGCGAGATGGCGAGATCGTACACTGCCGGGTCGTAGTAGAGACGTGAGTGGCCCTCGCCAGAGTACAACGATCCGGCCAGCGCCATGGACAACTCGCGAACCAGACCGTGGTCGGTGATGCCGAGGTTTCGTATTTTCAGGGCGAACCCGACGAGGTGGGCTATGAAGTCTGGTGCGTGGACGCGTCCGTCGATGAAGACGGCGCGGTAGATGTATGGATGGCTGGCGGGAGAATATACGGCGGACTAAGGTGGGCAGTGTTTCATGTTAGCACTTCCCTTTCGGTCATTGGTTTGCTCATCTGTATTTCGCGGGGCTGTCGCTGTGACTGACCTCCATGGGCACAAGTTGATCGTCGATGCTGCCGATAAACGTCACCCTAGCTCCGTAATCCAGCACACGCTTGAGAGACGCCTCGAAACGCTGCGAGTTGGCGCTCTGGGGGTTTCCGAAATCCCACAATTCCGCGGCTGAGCCCATGAGTATGCTCGACTTGTACTCTGGAAAAGGCCCCAGGGCGACCCCTGCCATGGCGCAGACACCAATCTTTGCGTCTGTGATGATACCCATGTCGATGAGCTTCTCTAGCAAAATGATGCTCACGGGAACCCCCTGTGAATGACACGCCAGGATGATGAAGTCAGCGTTGCGGATGTGATCTATCCAGTTGAGCATGAGCTTCCACAGGTTATCTACGCGATCGCTGATTCTGCCCTCGCCCTCCAGGGCAACCTTTTCAATCTCGCAGTCTGGCGAACCGTGGGCATCGGTCCATCGGCGAATGGCCTCCGCACAGAGATTGGCGAACCGCAACGATGTTCCCGTCGGTTGGCCGATCATGGGGCGGAGGAAGGTCGCGGGAAACAGCCCGTGTACGCCGATAGCGATGGCCTTGCGAATCTTGGGTGGATCTTTGGTCCGGAATACGTGGTTCGCGGCCGGCTGCGAAGTGCGTAGCAGCAGCTGGGTAATTTGCTGCAAAATGGATGGATTCTCCTTCATCCGATATGTACTCGAGAACGAAGGCAGTAGCAGGTTGGGGGGATGCTTCGAAGCCGACTCCGACTCTGCTATGGAATTGCTCGATGACTCGGCTTTTGTTGATGGTGCCGACAGCTTTTGCTCCCTGGCTGGAGGAAGGGGAAGTCCCTGAGGTTCGTGCGCAGTAGCACTGGTGGCTGTCGATGCGTCCGAGTTCTCAACTGTATCCAGAGACACTGGCCGTACTCTCTTCTTTTTCCGCCACGTTGATCTCGTCTCTGGCTGAACATCCCGTGATGAGGTGTCTCGTTTGGGGCCCTTGTTCTGAGGACCAGTAACGTCACCTTCGTTCATTCTCCTCGGTTGCGCTTCAGACCCGTCTCCCATGATGGCCATCTCACCCGACTCCGAATTTGAACCCTTTATACCGGTTTTGCTGGGTGATGCCCTTGACCAGAACGCCCATGTTGAACCAGCCTTGGGTGTGGTTGCCTGTTCCGAGGTCTTCGGAACAGTCGCAGTCGCCTCGGGAGCATCCTGCGTCACAATGTCCCCCTGGGCTCTAATCTTGCCATCCTTCTCAGCATCGGGTGCCCTCATCTTGTCGTGTGTAGAGGACCAAAATCCGAACCAAGTCGATGACGCAGCAGGTGCGCTCGGAGGAGGATCCCGAGGTACGAAGTCTGAAGCTGCAACCTGAGCCGGAGGAGTGACTGGTCGATTTTCCGTTGTTTGCTCGGCCGCCTTGTCGGGCTTAGCAATTGTCGTATTGTCTTGTTGTTCTGTGGTCTGCGGTGCTTTCGACCACCATCCGAGCCAACCTGACGCAGGTGCTGCACCTTGTTGGGCTGCAGGTGTGATGGATTCGGAAGACGTGTCCCGCGGAGGGTTTGCTGCATCGACTGCAAGCGTACCTCTGCTGCTTTCTGCAGGATCTTCTGATTTTGTGGTGTCTTGTTCCTTGTCGTGGGTTATGTCGTCAACGGTGCCGTCGGTTGCAGTGATTCCGGCGCTCATTCCACCATCTTCGGGGACCTTTGCTAAAGATATGGACCGCGAATTGCTGCGAATACTCGCAGTCTCGGCCGCCTTCTTCTTGGTTGATTCGAAACGCCCTAGATCTGGGGCTGCTCTGGACCGGACAGTTCCACCTAGAATGTTTTCACGTGCAACCGAAGTCGAGGCGGAGGCTTTCCTCGGTGTTTTGGGCCACGGGCCGTACCAGCTCTTGGCCTTGCGGACCTGTGATGAGAAGAGCATGGAGATTAGCAAAAACGATCAAAGCAGGCTGCCGAGGCACTGCTACAACGGACGCGCGTACCTACCTGTTTCTGGTTTATGGTGTCGGGAAGGGCCGCAGCATGAGGGTTCGTGGGAACGGACGGTGGCATTGGCGGGATCGGAGGGATTCGAGATGGTAGAAGAGGGGCTTCCGAGGCAACATGCTGGTGTCCCTTGGCGATGCTACATGTAGTCGTCTTACATGTAGCCTTCTCACCATCGCGGCTGGATGCGGGCGTCAGAGTGGGTGGGAACGTCGACGTGGACGTGGGCAAGGGCAAGGGCATGGGGAGGGGGAGGGGGGACCTGGTGGGCGGCACTTGTGGTGACGCCTGTGACGTAGCGAAGCCCGCCTGTGGTTGCGGTGGTTGCGGTGGTTGTGGTTGGGGTTGTGGTTGTGCATGCGACCTGGTCTGCGTGGCCAGCTCCCGACTCACAGCCGTTGTCGCCGCGGCCGGATTATGACCCTTTCTCTTCCGCGGAAGGAGCATATTTATCGCGAAGCCTGTGGCCCTGAAGCGCAATGCTCAAAATTGAAAGAGGTGTGGTGGTGGTGGTTTGGAATCAACAATCAACCTGGTGACATGAGTGCCGCTGGACTGGCATGCACTGGCAAGTGCAGTGCCTCGAGTGCTGAAGTCGAGTGCTGCAGTCGAGTGCTGGTTACCACTACATAAGTTCCTGTCAGCCTTAACAATGCGCAGCGCCCCACCAGCCTGCGCCACACCTTGGTGCCTGCGCGCCCCAGTCTCTGATTGCCCATCTCTATCGTTATCGCTTATCAGCGTCCCGCAAGGAAAAAAAAAATCCATCCAACCCCAGCAAATATACAGAATAACTTGATGGTCGGGAACTTCTGCGGTTTAAGGATCAAGGCACGGCGTCACAGTTTTCGCCGCCATTCCTCACCATGAGTAATCTCAAGCGCAAGGATGCGCCTGGAGGCCAACCTCCTGCAAAATCCGCCAGAAATTCCAAAGAGGGTCGACCTTCAAAACCAGACGCTCCCGCGGCGAACAAGGCCGCAAAGGCGGGCAAGCAATCCAGGAAGACTGCCGAGCCCAGCGACGACCGCAGCAAAGCCCCAGTCGTCTCCTTGTTGAAGGATGAAGAGCCCATCTTTCCTCGAGGTGGCGGAAGTGTTCTCACGCCATTGGAACAAAAGCAAATTCAATTGGAAGCCAGGGCCGACGCACGTCGTGAAGAAGAGTTTGAGACGAGCGGTGGCAAGACACAAAAGAAGCCGCTACAGAAGAAGAGGAAGACATCCACAAAGGGAGGCAAGAAGGGCTCCGAAAAGCAAGATACCGAGGACTCCGTGAAAGTTGACAGTCTTAGCTTCAAGGTAATTTTCACATCGAGAACGGTCATCGCAAGGGTCGTAAATACAACTAACGCTGCCGCACAGAAACTCGTCAAAGGGTCCCTCGTCCTCGCACAGGTCACCAGGATAAATAATCTGGACCTGGAAGTTGCCCTACCAAACAACCTTACCGGCCATGTATCGATAGTTGCCGTTTCCGAGCAACTGACCAACCGACTGCAGGAAGATGCCGCGCAGCAAGACGATAACGACGAAGACCAAGACGACGACAATGACGAAACCGATGTCGACCTCAAAGCCATGTTTTCAATTGGCCAGTACTTGCGAGCATACGTCGTTTCTACCATGGACGAGTCAGTTGTAGGCAAACACAGGCGAAAGATCGAGCTCTCTCTCAGGCCATCTGAGACAAACTCGGGTTTAACCAAAGATGATGTGGTTGCCAACAGCACCGTCATGGCATCCATCATCAGTGTCGAAGATCGTGGCTGTGTCATGGACGTCGGAATTCCTGATCTCCGTGCTTTCTTACCTAATGGCGAGATAGATTCCACGATTGACCAGGCTAGCCTCCAAGAAGGTGCTGTTTTTCTCTGCCACGTCACCAGCAAAGGTTCCAATGGCAATGTAGCCCAGCTATCGTTGCTGCAGAAGAAGCTCGGCAACGTCAACAATGTGCCTGCGGAGGCTACCACGATCAACACCTTCCTGCCGGGTACAACAGTCAACGTCATTGTCACCAACACGGATAGACGTGGCCTTGCAGGCAAGGTTCTCGGCCACCTAGATGTTACTGCCGACCTGATTCACTCGGGAATTGGCCCCAACAACACTAACCTCGAGTCTTCCTACAAGATTGGGTCCAAGGTCAAAGCAAGAGTAATTTGCAATTTCCCCGCCGCAAAGGAGCCCAAACTTGGCATCTCCCTGCTCACACACATCACATCGCTCTCGCGAAAACACCCTGCCAGGGAGACCAAGAAGCTTCCTACCGAAGTGCTGCCTATATCATCATTGGTCGAAAAGTGTACCATCAAACACGTCGAGTCTGAGATTGGTCTTTTCGTCGATGTCGGCATTGCAGGGCTCTCTGGATTCGTTCACATTTCACGAGTCAAGGATGGCAAAATCGACGCTCTGTATGATGCTAGTGGGCCATATCAGGTGGACTCAGTTCACAAGGGCCGCGTTATCGGTTACAGTGAGGTAGATGGTGTTTTCCATCTGTCCTTTGAAAAGAGCATCCTCGAACAGGAGTACATTCGTCTTGAAGATGTTCCTGTGGGTGCAGTCATCACATGCGAGATCGAGAAGCTGGTCATCAAAGAGGAAGGTGTCAGTGGATTGATTTTGAAGATTGCTGAAGGAATAACTGGCTTTGTTGCCGAGCGTCACCTCTCTGACATTAAGTTACAACACCCCGAGAAGAAGTTCCGAGAGGGCATGAAGGTTAAGGCGCGAGTTCTCTCCAGCAACCCATCAAGAAAGCAGATCCGACTTACCCTCAAAAAGACACTCGTCAACTCTGACGCGCCAGTCATTAAATCTTATGAAGATGCCGTCGTTGGCATGCAAGCCCCCGGAACCATCATCAAGCTTCAGTCAAATGGTGCCCACATTCAGTTCTATGGCTCCCTCAAGGGTTTCTTGCCCATCTCTGAGATGAGTGAAGCCTACATTCGTGACCCTACTGAGCATTTCCGCGTTGGCCAGGTCGTCAGTGTTCATGTTCTTGACGTGGATCCTGAACAGCGCCGGCTCATTGTTTCCTGCAAGGATCCCGGGGCTTTCGGGTTGGACAAGCAAACTGCCCTCAAAAACCTAAAGGTTGGCGATCTGGTCGCCGCAAAAGTCACCCAAAAGACGGAGGACCAAGTCTTCGTCGAACTCGCCGACAGTCGATTGAAGGCTATCCTGCCCGTTGGACACCTCACCGACAAGTCGGCCTCGAAGAACCAGTATGCCATGAAGCGTATTTCCGCCGGCCAGACTCTGTCCAATCTCATGGTTCTGGATAAGAACGAGCAGCGAAGGGCCATCATCTTGACCCAGAAGCCAAGCCTCGTCGATGCCTCCAAGGAAGGAAAATTACTTGCGGTTTTCGACGACGCCAAGGAAGGCGCCGTTGTGCCCGGATTTGTGAGAAATGTCACCCCAACCGCTGTTTTTGTCGAGTTCGCTGGTCGTCTGAACGCCCTCTTGCCGAAATCCCGACTATCTTCCGAAATCCAATCCAAACCGGATTTTGGCATGCACAAGTACGAGTCAATTGAGGTCAAGGTCATCTCAGTGATCAACGACCTGCGCCGAATCATGGTTGCCCCCGCCACTGGAGCCTCTCACGGTCCATCCGCCAAGCAGCCGAAAGAAAAGTCGGCAGCCCCTGCTGATGGTCTAGGCTTCGGCACCGTTGTCTTGGCAAAGATTACTTCCATCAAGGACACCCAACTCAACGTTCAGCTCGTGGGCAGCCAAGTTCAGGGCCGAGTGGATGTTTCCCAAGTCTTCGACAACTGGGAAGACATCACAAACCCCAAGGACCCCCTCGAGGAGTTCCGTAGGAAACAGGAGATCAAGGTGAAAATAATCGGCGTTCACGATGCCAAGGACCACCGATTCCTGCCCTTTACTCACCGCTCAGCCCATTCTGTCCTTGAGTTGACGGCGAAGCGAAGCGAAGTCGAAGCAGACAACCCTACTCCTCTTTCACTCGAGTCTCTGAAGGTCGGCGACTCTCACATCGCCTACGTCAACAATGTCACGCCGCAATTCCTCTGGGTCAACCTGTCACCAGATATTCGAGGTCGAGTATCAGCGATGGAGGCGTCTGACGATCTCTCTCTTCTCAATGATCTGGAGGCAAATTTCCCCATTGGATCAGCGCTCAGGGTCAGAATCACGTCAGTCGACACTCAGAAAAACCATCTCGACTTATCGGCGCGCTCTTCCGCCGAGTCCAAGGGAATTGACTGGACGTCGTTGAAGCAGAACATGGTTCTGCCTGGCAAGATCACCAAAGTCAATGAAAGGCAAGTTATGGTCAAGCTCAGTGAAATAGTTTCTGGTCCTGTCCACCTGCCTGATATGGCCGACAACTACGACGATATCAACACCTTGAGCTATAAAAAGAACCAGATTGTACGAGTGTCCATTGTTGACGTGGACGTCAGCAACAAGAGGCTCAGACTGTCCATGCGCCCGTCCCGCATCATGAGTTCCACACTTCCTGTTGCAGACAAGGAGATCACGAGCGTGTCGCAGATTGCCGCGGGCGATGTTGTTCGCGGGTTTGTCAAGAACGTATCAGACAAGGGCCTGTTTGTTTTACTAGGAGGGTACATCACCGCCATGGTCAAGATTTCCAACCTTTCCGATCGGTTTTTGAAGGAGTGGAAAGATGAATTTCAAATTGACCAGCTTGTGAGGGGCCGCGTTCTTTCCGTTGACTCTGCGCTCAAGCAAGTCGAACTCAGCTTGAAGTCTTCTGTCGTGGACGAGGACTTTGTCCCGCTCATTACTTACAATGACATCAAGGAGGGCCAGGTTGTCACGGGCAAAGTACGAAAGGTCGAAGAGTTTGGTGCTTTCATTCTTGTGGACAACTCGACCAACGTTAGTGGCTTGTGCCACCGAAGTCAAATGGCAGATCAAGCGGTCAAAGATGCCACCAAGCTCTACAAGGAGGGTGACGCTGTCAAGGCCCTCGTTCTCGAAGTGAAGGCTGCAGAGCGGAAGATCAGCTTTGGTCTGAAACCTTCTCTCTTCGACGAAGACACAGC
Organism: Epichloe hybrida; assembly: GCA_019022495.1. Classification (NCBI taxonomy): domain Eukaryota; kingdom Fungi; phylum Ascomycota; class Sordariomycetes; order Hypocreales; family Clavicipitaceae; genus Epichloe; species Epichloe hybrida. The sequence goes on from JAFEKR010000020.1 coordinate 631,389, forward strand.
CATGGATTCGGATGAATCAGACGCCGGTGTAGCCCTGAATGGTGATGGTGATGGTGATGAGGAGGAGGAGGAGGAAGATGAGGGCAGCGACGACGAAGAACTGGATGACGAGCAAAAAGCCTTGTTGGAGAAGCTCCTGGCTAATGACGGTGGCAACGTTCCGGACGAAGACGAGGAAGAGGAAGAAGAAGATGAGGAAATGAAGGACGCCTCAGCAAAGAAGTCCAGTGGCTTGGGTCTTGGGAAGAAGAGCGCATGGTCTGTCGATCCGTTCGATGAAGCAGGACCTGATTCAGAAGACGAGGAGGAACCAGACCAGAACGAAGGTGACAAAAAGAAGAAGAAGAAACGGAGAAAGGGTGAGATTGAACTCGATCGCACTGCCGAACTTGACGCCCACGGGCCTCAAACGTCTAGCGATTATGAGCGGCTTTTGTTAGGTCAACCCGACTCATCCGAGCTATGGATTGCGTATATGGCCTTCCAAATGCAAGTGAGCGAATTGCCCAAAGCGAGAGAGGTAGCTGAGCGCGCCATCAAGAGCATCAACATTCGGGAAGAAACCGAGAAGCTCAATGTCTGGGTTGCTTACCTCAACTTGGAAGTTGCCTACGGAACCAAGCAAACTGTTGAAGAAGTTTTCAAAAGAGCCTGTCAGTATAATGATGAGCAGGAGGTTCATGAGCGCTTGGCCAGTATCTACATCCAATCTGAAAAGCTGAAGGTGAGTTTTTTTTTTTTTTTTTTTTTTTTTCCCCTGCTTTCTTTTTCTTCTTTGCCTCCCCTATCGGAACGCCCGCACAGAAAACGACACATGCTAACTTGAGACGCAAAAGCTCGCCGATGAGTTATTCGAAACGATGCTGAAGAAGTTTGGTGGCAAAGCCCCCAACGTGTGGACAAACTACGCGCACTTCCTCTTTGTCACCCTGGGCCAGCCACCTCGTGCAAGAGCACTTCTCCCACGGGCCATGCAACAGCTTGACAAGCATCATCATCAGAGCATCGTCAGCCGGTTTGCGGCACTCGAGTTCCGCTCGTCCAACGGTGAGCCAGAACGCGGCCGCACAATGTTTGAAGGCTTATTAGCCGCGTACCCCAAGAAGGGCGACGTCTGGAGCCAGCTGCTGGACCTGGAGATGGGTGTAGCCGGCTCCGAAGCAGATGCCACCACCGTCAGAGATGTGTTTGAGCGCCGCACTCGTGTGAAGGGTCTGAAGCCCCGGCAAGCAGAGAAGTGGTTCCGCAGATGGGCGGCATGGGAGGAGAAGCTGGATCCCAAAGGCAAAGACAAGGTCATGGCCAAGGCTCAAGACTGGGCCGCTTTGTTCAAGGCCAGGAAGCAGCAGGCCGAGGCTGCGGCGCAGGAAGACGAGGAGATGGAGGAATGAGTTGGACAGTCGTGACTCTTGAGCAAGGCACGGTGGCGATTATTGTACATAGGAAAAATGAAGTCGTCTGTCTACTTGGTGGTGCCGTGCCGTGCCGTGCCGTGCCGTGCCGTGCCGGGATATCTCAAGATTCTCAGTCATTGAATCGTTCATCTTTCGTATGGCTGAAACGGAAGAAACCCATCTGTGAGTAACATGCGGAATACATCTGCCACCGCCGGGATGGACACGACGTATTCATCTTGACTCCCCAGTGTCCCCCCGTATCAGACGCCTCCATCAACTGCATGTTTCAGCCCATGCAGCACTGCAGATCTGTTGCTCGCAAAAAGAGAGGCGCAGCCGACTGCCCAGTTGCTTATACATGCCGGGGCAAGTCATCAGCTACCGTTTCCCAGCTCTGGCAGTTGTTTTGTCCCTCGGGAAGCGTTGCGCTCGACCCAGCTCTGCCGCATATCCTCGAGAACAAAGCGTATGTGCATGCATCTCTGGGCTATCCCGGCGCGAATACAAGAGCCACACGACAAAGTAGGGGGCAAGGCTTTGGGAAAGTGTCTCGTAGGCTCAGCTACTTCTAGACTCAGTACACATCGAACCAACGAGTTGGAATGAGCCATGGGCATTTGCACTCACATCACGAATGTCTCTGGCTCTCACTCCAAGGCCCGTCATGCTCAATTTGCCGGGAGCCGTGTTGCAGAGACAGCAGGTGTACACATACATGTACATGTAGCATATGTAGGAAAAAGGGGCCCAGTCAGAATAAAATAGCCGCAAGAATCCAGACTGCTCCGGATACAGAGAGACTTGACTTCAAGCATGACGTTTCTCGACCCTATTTTTTCTGTCACGTAATCATCACCAAGTGAAGCTCTTATCGATAAGCTGCCACCCACCTGCCAAAGTGAAGAGGGGCATTTCGAGTTGAATTGCTCCGAAACCAAACCTTCGTCCAACTTCCATCAACAAGACGTCTACCTCGGTGATTTGCTCCCGGGGAAAGAAATCAGCATGGAGACGGCTCTCCGGTCCTGGGGTAAGACCAGTCCATCACCACCACCACCACCACCCCGTGCCCCCGAGTTCCGTTTCCCAATCTAATTCATCTTGCAGAGCTCGACAACCACGTCAAACTGGTCGACCCGAAACGCGACGCACTCTACAACTACGACCCCGAAGCCCAAAAGGCAGCAGCACAGGCTCGGCCATGGGCCCAGAACCCCGACTACTTCAAGCACGTCCGGATCAGCGCCGTGGCCCTCATCAAGATGACGATGCACGCCCGGTCGGGAGGCAACCTTGAAATCATGGGCCTCATGCAAGGCTACGTCGACGGCGACACCTTCATCGTCACCGACGCCTTCCGGCTGCCCGTCGAGGGAACAGAGACGCGGGTCAACGTGCAGGACGAGGCGAACGAATACATTGTCGAATACCTCGACCTGTGCCGCGCGCAGGGGAGGCAGGAGAACGTGGTGGGTTGGTACCATAGCCACCCCGGCTACGGGTGCTGGCTGAGCGGCATCGACGTCGAGACCGAGGCCATGCAGCAGCAGTTCCAGGATCCCTTCCTGGCGGTCGTCATTGACCCCCATCGCACCGTCAGCGCCGGCAAGGTCGAGATCGGGGCGTTCCGCACGTACCCCGGCTCCCACAAGTTGGAGTCGGGCTCCGAGTCGTCGGACGGGTTCCAGACCGTCCCGCTGGCCAAGGCTGCCGAGTTTGGCGCCCACGCGAGCAGGTACTACAGCCTGGAGGTGTCTCATTTCAAGAGCACCCTGGACACGCATCTGCTGGAGCTGCTGTGGCACAAGTACTGGGTGCAGACGCTCAGCCAGAGCCCTCTCCTAACGAACCGCGACTACGGAAGCAAGCAGATGCTCGACCTGAGCTCCAAGATTAAGGAAATGACGACGAACCTGGCGCGGACAAGGGGGGGTGCGCAGAGTCTGGGGCAGAGCCAGGCCAGCGTGGGAAGGGACAAGGCCCTGGAGAAGTTGGCAAATGACACGAACCTGATTGCGACGAAGGAGAAGTCTGGGCTGATGGCAGGGGAGATTAAAGCCAAGCTTTTCAACGATCTGGGGACTAAGACGGATTAGAGCATTTGATCCGGAGCGACTGATGGATAATTCCTCTGTAACTGCTGTCCTGCCTTTTTTTTTTCTCTTTTTTTTTTTCTTTTCCCTTTTGCCTAAGAGAACGAACAGGGATTACATTAGAGCGGCGTTGGCAAAGATACGAACTAATACGATACGAGTTTATGATTCACAAAGACGCGACCTGGTGATGAAAATAGACGGCATCAATGAAAGTTGTTTAATCCCGACCGGGTAGGAGATCACGAGACATGGTCAGGTATACCGGGAGATTTTTTGTCCCGGGGGCATGCCAAGACGCATACATACATATGTATGTAAGAGAGCGGGTGGGTCAGGCTCAATGCCGGCATCATCGGCATCATGCGTAGGATGGCCGAGAATGGCAAGCCATGCGGCGCAAACCTGGGCGGAACACGGAACAAGAAAAAAAAACAAGTGGTTCGTCATCGCACGCAGAGACGGGCATTGTCTTGCATCGGTGGCACATGGTTTGCACAATGTTGGGGCGCGATGATCAAGGTATGATTATGATGCCTGCAAGCGGTCCCCATCGTTTGTTTCCTCAAATGTGGCGGCCGCTGTTACGAAGAGTTGGGTAATTAGACAAGGGGGGGGCGGGGGGCGACAAACGGCTGGCCAGTACCGGACGCGGACCAATTGTGTTCGTACAAGGCAACTTCTCCGTCCGGTACTGGGTCTTCGTTCAAAGCAACTTCTGCGTCAACTTCTCCGGAATATTATTAAAACACTGAGGTGAACGATTTCATTCCGGGGGTACCTCGAGAAAAGCATATCGACCCACCACCCGCAAGCAGGAAAAACTTGTGTGGCCTGCGCCGCCACTGGACTGGGATGAGCTTAGCTGCTCGAGTCCTTGACGTCATGGATGTCCATCCCTCCCCCGGGGGACAACTTGCAATCTTGAAACGGGCCGCGCTAATAAATCGTGAATTGTCGGCATACGATGCAATGAGTTGACGAGACGAATATTCCAGTCATTTTCTTTAAGAACATGAACCCCCGGGGGCCCTGAGAAAAAGAAAAAAAAACTCGTTCATCGTGAAACGTTGGGCAAAAGGAACATGGTTGGCATGCATGTGAAGGCCGTCTTCGACGGTGGTTGCCGGTGACTCCATTCCAGCTCCATCGGACCCCCCCCCGGTGCATGCAGCGGGGCGAGGCGCAAGTAATGTCTGGTAATCCGCACATATTATTGGTATAGTGGGGCGTGTTATACTCGGCACAACCTCCCGCAGCATCTTGTCAATCAAGGTAGATGACAGGATGCCGATTACCGGCTGCAAAAGGACATGAATTCTCATTATAGGCAAGTTGCTTCAGAGAAAGGTCAAGCACGTCGAGCTTCTGGAATCATCACAATGGCCAACCTAAGATCAGCCCTTCTGGATTTGCGGTAGAGTTGATTCCAAGAGCCGAGACACTCGGACACTCAGACATTCAGCGCTGTTGCTCTGGAGGCAGGGCTGCTGATTGGTGTGATGCATTACTTGGGCATTAATCCGTACTTATGCATTACATGTACTTGTGCATGGGATTGAAAGATGCAGAGAGCATCTGTCACGGAAGGCGCGGCCGATCCCTCGGCAGCACAGCAGCACATGTACCATGCCTACTACATTGTACTGTATTACATACATACATACATACATACATGCAAACATGCTTGCATGCTTACATACATGGACTTTTTCTGTCCCGTCTTTGTTGAGGAGCCTGAGCCTTCTGTCGCAGATCACCGATCCGGCCTCCATGCCTTGCCGTTTTTGCTCAAGGTCCACCGAGCCCGGGCGCCACCGCCCATGGCGTAGACTTAACGGGGGATATTGCGAACCTTCCCTTCCCCCTGGCTACGGAGCTCCGTTCTGCACATCATTGGTGCTGCTTTGGCAATGACGTACTGGCCAGCTCTGCTCAACGTCACTAACGTCACTACAATGTGGTCCGGCTCGCGCCCCCCTGGCTCCCTGCACTCCCTGCGCTCCCTGCGCTCCCTGCGCTCCCTGCGCTCCCTGCGCTCCCTGCGCTCCCTGCGAAATCAAGGTTTTGCCAACCAAACTGTCGGCCCAGCTACGAGAGGACAGGCTTGTTGGGGGGAGGTATGTATGGCCAATTTCGTGCTGCAACCCGGAGCACCTGGAGCACCTGGAGCACCTGCAGCCGCCCTCGATAACTCGATTTGCCCGATGCATCTCCCTGCCCCATTTTGCTCCTTGTGCTTATAAGCACTTTCATGCCCCCCCCCTTTCGACGTCGCTCTGCCTCTCCTGCTTTGATCCCTCTTCTTCTCTATGCCACTATACCCTCATCTCACGTCTTAATCTACTACTACACCTTATACCCACCGTAATCACAATCGAATTCATCCTTTTGATACCCCGAGACGAAATTGACGTTCCCATCTGTTCATTATTTTATTTTCCGTTCCTTCACCAGCCTAGCACCACACCAGCTTCATTACCCAATCAGAAGCGACAGACGACCACTCTAAAACCCCCACTCTACTTATCCCAGGGCGTGGAAACTCGCCGTCGAACCACCATCCAACATGACCGCCAACGTCAACAAGCCCACCGATGTGAAACAGAAGGAGGCGGATATCAACAGAAAACTGCAAGTATACGGGATTTTCAGCGCATTCAAGGAGGGAAAGGTTCCGTCGGTATGTAATCACGCCACGCCTTCGACAAAACGGATGAGCGCTAACAAAACCTTGCTTCAAGAACGATCAAATTGATGTCGCACTCAACAGCTTCATCTCCTCGAAAGCATTGACCAATCCTCCAAAGGACCTGTCCCAGGATGGCCAGACGCTCGTCGCCGACGCCAGAGAGGTTGTCAGACAGGCCAAGAATCTCCTCCTCTCAAAGAACGATGGCAACCTGATCCAGGATTTCATTTGGCAAACAACCCGCTTTGATCCCAAGAGCATAGAGGGGCCCAACACTCCGGTGAACAAGGACCAAGCCCAGCGCGACGGAGAAGAGGCCCTGCAAGGGCTGAGAACTCTTGGAACTCTGCTCATCACAAATGGCCAGTTCCGCAAGCTCCGTACGTCGTCGCTTGTTGTCAGCCAATCAAGACTGAATGCGTATTTGCTCGCTAACTTTTGCCACTTTTAGTCAATGACTCCAGTGTCCTTTTCCGCGACATGATTGGCGACGCTGCCACCACCGCAGCTGGTCACGTCCGCCCCTCGGAAGAACAGCTGTCTCAGCTTGACCGCGCTGCCGAGGACAACACCTGGCACGACAAGCCCGACTTCTCCAAGGAGACTCTCCAGAAGCAGGTCAAGGGCATCTACGGCGGAGACGCCAAGAAGGACGCCAAGGACATCGCCAACGCCACTCAGAACGCTGCCCTCCCTCACGGAAGCCAGACTGAGAAGCCGGACCACGCCGCGGCTCAGAATGTCCTGAAGACGGCTGCCCAGCAAAAGATTGATCAGAACTTGGACCCTGAAACAAAGGAGAGCATCAAGAAGCGCAATGAGGAGTATCGCAAAAAGACCAAGGAGTACTTCAACAAGAAGATGCCCGAGGAACGCAAGGACCAGATCATCTTCCGTCTCAAGAAGATGGTGCTGGAGTGCCAGCAGCACCCTGACTACTCCAGAGCCATCCAAGCCCTCCTCGGCCTCGCCCAGAGCTACGGCAAGCACGGCAAGAGCCTCGGCAAGGACTCCCAGGGCTCAGTCAAGCAAGCCCGCACCGGCTTCGCTGCCGCCGAGGCTGACCTGCGCACCTTGGTCGAGCGATTTGCCAACGGCACGTCCACTTCGAACCTCTGGGAGTCGATTGGCAACATCTACAAGGATGCCGACAAGGACCCCGAGCTCAAGGATTGGTTCAGGCAGTTTGATAGATTCATCCGCCGCTGCCTTCTGGAGCAGGGATACATCCTGGACGAGTCCTCCAACACGGAGTGGAACCGCATCTACGAGAAGGGCAGGTTCCTTCTCCGAGAGAAGTACCGCACCCACACTGACCGTGTGATTGACGAGACCAAGTTCATCGCCGACCAATTCGACAAGGACCCGCAGAACAAGGCCTTCGGAGACGCCGTCCAAAGACTCTTCACCCATCTTGGCAACGATTCCAGGGGCAAGTCCGTCTTCAAACCTCACCTCGTCAAGGACCTCACGGAGACTATCCTCCCCGCCCTCCTCGTCAACATCAACTACATTCCCATCCCTCGCATTGAGTACTCTGATTCCCAGGTTGATGCCATCATCGAGAACCTGGTCCTCGAGAGCGACAACTTCATGCCCAATGTCGCCGAGGTCGCCAGCGAACACTACTTCCGATGGGGTCGCAAGAAGGTTGCCAACAAGAACCACAACATGGTCGATGTCAAGATTGCTGGTATCCAGATGGATCTTCGCGATGTCAGCTTCTACGTTGACCGCAAGCAGGGGTTCCCGGCCTTGAAGGACACTGGTGTCGCCGACATTATCCTGCCCGGCAATGGCCTTTCGTTCCGAATGAAGGTGGCCACTGCCGACAAGTCGGACCGCCAGCACATCTTCAAGGTTGACAAGGTCGACATCGACTTCAAGGGTCTCAACATCAAGATCAAGAAGTCGAACCACAAGCTGCTGTTCGCCATTGTCAAGCCCCTTGCCCTCAAAGTTCTCCGAGCACCTATCCAGAAGGCCGTGGAGAAGGCCATCAAGGACGAGTGCAACAAGCTCGACGCCCTCCTCTGGCAGATCAAGAAGGATGCCGATGCCGCCAGCCAGGGCAACGCGGAAGACAAGGCCAGCTTCTTCAAGCGCTACTGCGACTCTGCCCAGAAGCGATTCATGGAGGGCAAGGAAAAGACGCAGGAGGTGGCCTCTGACAAGAAGGTCAACATTGCCATGACGACCGAGGACAGCATCTTCCCCAACGTCAAGCTCCCGGGCGGCATCAGTACCAAGGCCTCCGAGTACAAGGAGCTGTCGCGCAAGGGCGACAAGTGGGAGAGTCCCGTCTTCTCGATTGGCAGTGCCAAGAAGAGCACCGACATCCCCGCCGCTCCCAAGGTTGAGACCAAGACGCCGGCACCCTCTTCCACTGTCACCAACGGCCACAGCACCAACGGCTACACCAACGGGCACGGGGCTCCTCTCAATAGCAAGACTCCTCTGGCTGCCCCATTGGAGGTGAACGGCTCGATGGTCAACAAGCCCATCGGTGGACGCTAGGTGTGCGCCGATGAGTCTATCTTGTTTATGAAGAATAACGAAGAGGCCGGAGAGGAGACAGGGGAAGTAAGGTTGCTATACCCATTGCCGGACGAATGATTGTGTGCAGGCGCGGCTGCCGTCATGTCGGTTCGGGTTTTTCGAGGAATGCGCTTGGCGACGATACCACGAGTCGTTTTTTTTTCTATTTTCCTGGACTAATGCGAGGGTGGATCTCATGTGAGACGAGAATGGGTGGACGGACAGATGGATGAGACAGGACTTTGATACCGACTCGGACCAGTCACCGATTTTCCTTGGGTACTTTTTGTAGACCAACTATTGTGCCGTATAATTTAACGATTTGGATTGTTCTCGCCCATCTAGACGCCGGACCCCAATTGCGGTTCTGGGTACATGTTGACGGGGAGGCATTTTGAAACGTGGTGGTTTGTTTCACGTGCACGTGCTTGCTTCGGGTTGGAAACCAGTAAACGGTGCACCGAACTGTGCACCGAGGTGGGCACGCAAATGTGCACGGTGCAGGTTGTTTGATGCAAGCGGAAACATGGAAACACGGAAACGGGGAAACGGGGCCTGTTATTCGTCAGTTGGCAATTGCGCCTGAGGCGCGCGGGGCATTTCCTGACGGGGCCCGATTGGACTGGCGGTGCTGGTGGTCCCGGCGGTGCTGGTGGTCCTAGCACTGCGATACACTAACCTACCTACCTTGCCTGTATGTATACTCTGGACTCTGGACTCAGGACTCGAGCATTGAATTGGAGAATTCTCCCGTGCTCTACTTAAACTGGCTGGCCCCTTCCAACTCTTGCTGCGTCGCGTCGTGCTCGTTTGTTGCCTACGCGACCATGGCAGAAATCTAGATCTTTGCTGCAAGTTTCTGCGAGCTTTTTCTCGTCCTCGAGTCGTGAAGCACGTCGACGGCTTCAACCCAACTCAACTCAACTCGCTTTAATTTAATTCAACCCAACTCAACCCCCCTCAACTCAACTCGTCGAGGCCAACGATGGCCAACGACGAGGCGGCTTCGGCGCCCTCTCCCGCATTATCCCCAGAACAGACTCGGGCCCTGTTTGACATCCTGACCCATCATGAGACCTACCACGAGATTGCGAGCTTCAAATTCCCAGACACCATCTCCAGCTATGGGTATCCTTTCAAGCGCCCGTCCCCAGAAGGCGACGAGGTGCCGACGTCCTCGTCTGCGCCCATCTTGCAACTGCTCCTCACGAGGACGGTCCTCCCGTTGCCGGGCGTGAGCCAGTTGCCGCCCGAGTTCTGGAACGCTCGTGTGCAGAGCATCCTGGCGAGACTGGGGGAAGCCGAGCTGTCCGAGAGCTACGACAAGGGCGCCATGGGGACGCGGAAGGTGCTGGCGACGGGGTCGAGTGCCATTGTTGAGATGCTGGGACGGGGCATGCTGGGCGGCGTCGACAGGAAAGAGGCCGGAGCGGACACAGAGAGCAGCAGCAGATACGATCACGCCAAGGCCGATGATCTCGAGAGAGCGTGGGAAAACGTCGTGCAGGGCCTGGTCTACGGCGACTTGGCCGATCAAGTCTTTGACCACTTTGTCCGGTCGGACGATTTGGAGACGCTGTCTCCCATGGCGGAAGCGGCCGTGAGACACATAATATTTCAGTACGTCCCCCCCCAATTTACTCTCATCATAAAGACAAGTCTTCTAATATATACATGAAAAAAAGCCTTGCCACGTTGATTCACCAGATATTCGTCCTCTCCCCAGAAGGGCAGTACCTGCTCAAGCTCATCGAAAATGTGCACTCTCTCGTCCCCTTCAAGATGATCAAACAGACGCTCCGCATAGGAAACGCAGCGACAATGATCAACGGCATGATGCGCATTCTCCTCGCCAAGCTGAGCGTGGCCAGCGTGACCAACTGGGTCGGGCTGACGCAGAACGCCGACGACGGCATGAACCTCCTGCAGCGCATCATATCTCTCGTGCTATCCTGGGACTCGGGCGAGTTCAAGAAGAGCGCGGAAAGGGTCGAAAAGGGCAAGGCAAAGAGCGGCGGCCCCAGCGACGAGATGCTGCGCCTCATAAGGGAGCACGTCGAGGGCACGAGGCTCGACCACGAGACAGTCCGGTCGGCCAGCGAGCGGAACTCGCAGTCCATCATCACGAGCATATTCGACGCGTCGTCGAACCCGCAGCTCAGTACCGGCCTGACCGAGTCGCAGCACGCCCAGTGTCTCGAGTACTACTCGTCCCTGCTGTCCGTCAGGGACAGGGACCGCATCACCTCGGCCTTTTGTCGCCAGTCGCCCGACGCCCTCACCCAGGCCGTCAGGGACTTCGTGGCCGCGTACGATCCCATGATCCGGACCGTCCACGCCAACGTCGACCTGCGGGAACACTTTGACTCGCTGCAGGGCTTCATCGAGGCCTTCATCAAGACCAGCAGGCCGGGGAAGGGGGGCTCGTCGTCGTCGTCGTCGTCGATATTCGGCCGCTCCTCGTCGTCCTCGTCGTCGTCGTCGGGCGACCAGCTGCCCTGCGTGGAGGACTACGTCGACCTGCTGATGCGCCACAGAGGCTTGCTGTACAAGTGGATTCATGCTCTGGCGAGTCGATGCCCGGATCTGTGGGAGGACTTCCGCGTCTGGGGAAACAGGACGCTCGTCAAGTTCCAGAAGAGGCCTCCCCCTCCTCCTCCTTTCACGAACGGCACGGGAGCCACCGCCGCCGCCGCCGCCGCCGCCGCCACGGACAAGACCGTGCCCGGCATTCTCAACCAGCTCTACGCGGGACTCGGGGCAGAGACGCGGACGAGGGTCGGCGCCGCCATAGACAGCCACGCGACGTACCTATCTGCTCTGCGCCATACCTCTAAACAAAGGCTGCAGTGCCTCGTCGCCGCGTCGGGCGGGAGAAGCACGGCCGGTCCGGGGGTGTACCTATCTCGATGGCAGGCGCTGCTGGACAAGACGCCCATCACGCCGTCCCAGCCAAGGGGTCGCGTGCGGCGCGGCAAAGACGTCAAGCACACGACCACCATGGGGAAGACGGGCGTCGGCGGCAAGAAGGTCGAGGTTGGCGTCGGCGCGGCGCAGAGCGGTGCCTCGCCCGAGGCGCCTGATGTGAGCGTCGTGGTGGACGCTCTGGCCGATCCGTTCAGACGAGAGGTGCAGCAGTTGGCGGCTCAGATTGCAATGTGAGGGCATTCGCGGGGGTCGCTTCGCTTCGGCTTGTATGATATTGAGTAGAGTTTTAGATATGCATGGTGCGCTTAGAATAGAGTAAATACCGTGTTCAGTAGTAAATGAACGGGTGGTACATGAGGTATCTGCGAAATGATTGCTTCTTTGACATCTGCTAGGTTTTACTTCACAGCTATGTTATTACTTATTATTCATACAGATTTATAATAAGCGGTCATTCATTATTCATACAGATTTACAAGAAGCGGTTATTTATCATTTATATAGATTTACAACAAGCAGCCATTTATCACTTTTACAGATTTACAATAAGCGGTCATTCATCAATCACACAGATTTACAACAAGCAGTCATTCATCACTCACACAGATTTACAAAAGCAGTCATTCACCATTCACACAGATTTATAATAAGCGGTTATTCATTACTTATACAGATTTATTATAAGAGGTCATTCATCAGTGGCAGAATCATCACTCATACAGATTTACAACAAGCGGCTGGCGAAATAAAGCCGCGTGTTATGTTATTTATGCCCCCCCCCCCTCAATGCATAGATATATCCCCCCCCTTTTCTATGTGTTGTCGTCGTCGTCGTTTCTCAGTCCGCCCTCGAGCGGATTACATTTCTCGTTCTCAGACCCCCCCCCAAACTCACAATGACGTCCCAAATCCCAACGCACAGACACATCGTCCGAATCCAGATTCACTCAAACACACACACATCCCCCCCCGTCGCCTCGAAGACGACGACGGCGGCGGCGGCGGCGGCGGCGTAGCCAGCCAATCCTGCTGCGCGTCTCCCGGCGTCCCCTGACGATGGTCATGATGCGCAGGAGATGACGACCTACGCTGCCGCCTGCGAATCCTCGCCAATCCCACCACGGCCCTCGCCACCCTGTCCGTCGAGCCCTGACCGACACAATAGGCCAGGCCGTCCAGAAACGTCCCCAGCGGCTGGGCCGTCGTGGCCGTCGTATCGCACTCGTCGTCGTCATCCCCCGTCAGGTCAACCATGTCGACGAGCCGGACGTCGTCGTCATCGTCGACCGTCACAACACCTTGCTCCCCCATCCTGGCAACCTTGTACTCCATCTCGACCAGCCTGTCCTTCCAGCAGAGCGCAATATCCACCCCCGTCAGCTCGCACAGCCGGCTGACGTAGGCGGCGCACGCGCGGCAGTTCCTCTTGGAGAAGTAGATTTCGAACCTGAACCCGCGCCTATTAATACTCGCGCCCGGCGTCGTCGTTATCCTGCGCCGCAGCCTCGCCAGCGCCTCGGGCGTAACCCCGCCGCCGATGCCGATGCCGAACATGCTCAGCAGCGTGTAGACGGCGTGCGTGGCCAGCTTCACTTCTACGTGGCTCGCGCGGAATATGCCCGGGCGGCCGCCGCGCGTGAGCCGGTCGAAGGGGTGGCCGAGGCGGATTCCCATGAGGGACGAGAGGCTGATGACGCGGCTGGCCCAGAGGGCGTTGGGTAGCACCGAGGGCTGCTGGCTGGCGTCGAGGAGGTCGCCTTCTGGGCCGTGGCCGTGGCCGCTCTCGGCCCACGCGAGGACGGTGCGGGTGGTGGTGGTGGTGGTGTGCGGGTTAGTGTTGTCACCGGGGGGAGGGACGAGGGCGAGGAAGCCCGTTGTTTTCTTGGTGAGGCTCGTGAGGATGGTGGCGGCGGGGAAGAGCGAGGGCGCGCGGGAGTGGGTGAATGTTATGGCGAGGTTGGGCCCGAGGACGTGGGTGGTGAGGGAGGCGGTGGCTGGGTTGATGGTGTTGTGGAAGTAGATGTTTGCGGGGGCTGAGAAGGCCGAGTCGAATTGTGGTGGTGATGGTGGTGGTGGTGGTGTTGACGGCGTCTGTTGGTCATGATTCGCCTGGGGGGGTGTGGGAAGTGGTGTGCGCGGGTTGGCGTCCATTGTGTTGATGGGGACGGGATGTTGTTGTCTTTAAGCTGGATGTTTTTCTTGTTTTGGAAACTTGTATGTGTTGAAAAATGAGAGGACCGTGAGACTTGAGAGAGAAGCGAGTCCAGGTCTGTGTGATCTTGTTTACAGAAATGGCTGGTGTTGGAGTTGAATCGGGCGCTTCTAGAAATCGATGTTGTAGTGGACACAAGTACGAGGGGTTGATTCGAGTTTCTCTCAGCTGCAACCAGAAAAGAAATGGCGGAATACAAGTTGAATCCGTTGACTAGAGGTTTTTTCTTGCCTGTGCGAGGTGGGTGGTATGTGAACAAGCAGAAGGCGTGTGTGAAGGCGTCGTGACAAACTCACGGCCGTGCTTGCGCGCACTGCAAAGGAAACGCATGCTAAAGTGCGAACGAGGCGGGATGTTGAGTGAGACCTGGTCTGGTGTTGAGCCGTCTGCCAGCTGTAGCCTGTTTTGATTTCATCAGACCGATGAAACAAAGGTGTAGAGAGCAGCACTTTTCTACACGAGTGAGCGTCGCAACACGCGTCATACATAGCCACGGCAAAAGAGTCTGAAACGTAAAAAGTCGACGGGTCCAATTGATCAAACCGAATGACCCAAGTCGGGGGAATCTCATTCATACATGTCAAATTCTAAGACCCAGACGCCCAAGTAAAAAAAAAGAGGCTCCATTGCCGTGCCATATTTTGCTTTCCCGGAGAGCAAGAATAAAACAAAACGTGACCCCTAGACGTGGCAAGTAGTTTTCTTTCCCAAAAGTAATGGTCATGACCTATTTGAAATAGAACCATTTCCTGTCCTAACCTTGTTTTTTACGTTCCCAGCATCGAAAAAGGAGAATTTACTCGTCATCCTCATCATCCTCCTCCTCCTCAGCCTCAGCAGTGGTCTGGGCAATACGATCCAAGTCACGCTGGCCGGACTGGGTGATGCGGCGGCCGCCCTTCTCCTCGTCCTGCTCAAGGACGCCAATCTTCTCGAGGGCTTGCATTATCTTGCGGTCGACGGAGCCAGAGGCGTCGACGTGGCGAGAGGGGCGGGCGCCGCGGTTCTTGGCAGTGCCGTGGACCTTGCGGAGACGGCCGACACCAACGGTCTTGCGCAGGTAGACGTGGCGGGCGACGGAGGCGGCGCGGACGTAGAACCAGTCGGCGTTCTGGGGGGGCAGCTCCTTGGCCGGACCAGTCTTGACGGTATCAACCCAACCTAGATGCTTCGTTAGTACAAGAGCCGTCCGTCCGTTCGTTCTGAAAGGTCCAGGAAAAAAAAAACAAAGAAAAAAAAACAGAAAGTCGAGAAAATCAATACATACCAGGGTGTGGCAGCCTGCCCTGACGCTTCAAGAACTCAGCATAGGAGTTGATGAACTTTTGCGCCTGGAGACAAAGAAACCCATTAGCATCATTCCGTCTTCAGAAGTCTTGCGACTCCCTCGCGCCTGCTCCTCAAATTTCCAGATCGTGCCGTGAGCCCCTCGTATACTAGTGGATCGCGATGCGACTTCTGACGTTGTCCGCTCGCAAGATCAGTCTCCATCACGTCACGAGGTTTATTTCGTACACGTTTCAAGATCTCGACTCATTGCGTCGGTGTCGCACATCGTCGGCCATGGTTGGTAAGCATGATTCGTAGAGGTCCGAGGGGTCTCTTGCTGATCACGGAATGTATGGGTTTCAAGTCGAGAGGGGTCGTCGTTCGTTGGAGAGTGAACAAAAAGCGGTCATCGACGAAAGCCGCAAACTCCCGTCCAGGTTTCGCGCAAGGCATGTTGACGATGGGGGAGTTTTTTTTTGCCTTCTCAATGCATGATTGGGTTTTGGTTCGGGGAGAAGGGACCTACATCAACATCGCGAACAGTGATTCCGCCAGCCATTTTGTCGGTGTTGAGAGGAAGTGGGTGATGGAATGGTGGTTGGAGGTTGCGTTGAAGCGTCAGGTGCCGTGCCAATTGACAGTTCGTGGTGGTGTTTCGCTCAGGCAGGTGAACTTTCTTTCGATTTAGTGCTAGGGTTTCGAGACCCTAGTGGAGACTGATTAATTGGATGACTAAGGACAGCCGTCAATCAGCCGTGCGACTTCACGGTGGGCACGCTCGGGTAAGTGGGTCCATTGACAGAGCGTACAAGACATGATGCCGGACCTTGCAACTTGCTTAATCCTTGCTTCCGACAGAAAATAGCATTCTTCATGAACGCGGAACCACACACGAGATTGTATAAGAGGGCAATACTGTAGCAATTGGTATCATTTCATCACTGAACAGCTGAAACCGCTCGGACGATTATTCGCCATTGGTTGCAATCTCATCGGATTAGTCCATTAAAGTAGGTACACATTGTCTCGAATATAAACATTCGTTTCATACCCAACGCGATTGATGCCGGCGTGCTCCCATGAACCCATAAAACTCATATCATCTTCTGTGAAATATTCTCAATCTTCAAACTTATGCCCATTTAGCCAACAGCGCCATGATTGCCACCCCAAAGGAAACGCAACCAAAAGCAAACAGCTGGATCTTGAGCGGCGCGCGGCGCATGTGGGGGTTGAACATGAACTCGTGAGCGAGCAGCTCGACGAGACCGGTATACATGAGGATGCCGGCGGAGATGGAGTCGAAGATGCCGTTGATAAGCTTCTGAATGGCAGCGTTCTGAGGCTTGGCACCTATACCGGCGGCAATACCAACGGGGGTGGACAAGGCAAATCCAATTGCCAAAACAAACGGCAGCCATTGCTTGCCAGATGGCCATTCGGCGACGGCAATTCGAGATCCCAGACCGAGACCTTCAAACATTTGGTGGAAGACCAAGACGACAAGGAGAATTTTGAGATCGTCTGAGCCAGTAGTGCCGAGCGTCAGGCCAATAAAGATGCTGTGGAAGATGACACCGAATTCAAGAATGAAGATGGCCGTCAGCTGAGACGAGAGCGAGGTGTGCGAGTCGCCCTCCTTGTGGTCCTTGCGGTGTGCAAGATGATCTTCGCCACCAGGTGGGTAGCTCACGTCGTCCGGTCGTCCAGGAATGGTGGTCTGGTCGGGGCCACGAAGAGCTCCGTGACTCTCGACGTCGTGCGAGCAAGGCTCAGCATCAACGCTCTTCCCCTTTGCAGACGTGGTTGGCTTCTTGAGCGCCAGGACTTCATTCAGGTCAGAGTTGGAGTCGGAACCGGTGCCGTGGCTGTGCGAGGAGTCGTCGTCGTCGTCGAACCGTGCCACCATCAACTCAATAAAGAACATGACCATAACAGTCATTAGGGCAATGCAAAGCGCCCAGGGGTATTTTCCCAGCCACCGCTCCTTCACACAGTCGTCGCCGAGTTGATCTATCGCCGGGTCCAACAGATGCATCCACGCCGTTGCTATGATGACGCCTGTACCTATGTATTTGCAAATGAAAAAGGTGAATTTGGGAACGTGCATCTTGCTCTGTCGAGCCAAGAGCACCGGAGTGAGAGCTCCCACGAGAGAGGCTACAAGAATGATGAAGATGGACCCAATGCGAAGGCCCTGCATGCCGAGATCAACGGGTTCCCCATCGCAGTTATTCGTATTTGCGTCGGCCATGATTGGTGTTTGCTGCACCTTGGGAACGGCGAAATGCTGGTTATGAGAATAGTCCACGTTGATGGCAGCCGCAAACGTGTTGGCGGTCTTTGTTCTTCTCTCACCACTCCAACAGCTTATAGACACTCCAAGTCTTTTCTCTCAGATTCGTCCGCTTCACCCTCTTCGCGCGGCGAACGACAGCAGGAACAAGCTTTGTTTCCTTCTACTTTCGAGACAACGGGTTGCTGGTACAGAGATGAGGCACAGTGGTGGGTGTGTAAACAGGTCTTATAACCCTTTGCTCTGTGACTCGAGGGTCTTGAGCCGGTACGAGCGTTCGGCCGTTTGACTAGGAAGTAGGCGCACACCAGCAAGGCACACAATACCTTGATGGACTCTTCGAGCCAGGGTATGGTCCACCGAATCCCAACTCTTCAGCCACGGGTAATGCAATAAAGAAGCAATCGGCAGAATGTTGCCGAGTGTGGCCCTCGATGCGGCTCTGGTGATATGAATGAGGCCCGGTCTGCGGGACGGGAATTGGTACTCGAACAAGCGGTTCTTCAAACTTGCAGTGGTGCTGGTCGTTTAAAATATGTAGATGAGGGGAGAGAAATGGTTGGCGGAACTTGCGACAGCGGCGACACTTTGATTGCCAGCATAGATTGGCGGTGCTGGGGAAGCAGTGAACCACAACTTTAGAATGAAACGCTCCCCGTCGCTTTCTGCAAGTATGAAGTATGAGACGTTGGTCTAGGACGTGGACAAAGGTCGAGTGGAACCTGGGGACGTGCTGTACAGCACGTATTGTCAGGACCGCATCCGGGGCATGTACGGATTTATGTGTACAGTCAATGCGAGGACATCGCAGACGGACCCGTCGCGTGAACCTTGATGGCCAAGTCGAGGTTCAGCCGTGGCTGTTGCGGTAATTAAGGTTACGACGTATGGAACTGGGTCCGCGCCAAAAAGTCTGCCAATGCCAATCTAGCGACTTCTTTTTCTTCGCCATCACGGACGAGTTCGTTTGGGTTCCAATACAACTTTTTACCAAACTTGTCATCATCTCCCGCGAAATCACGGCGCCTTTATTTCAGATGGCATCCTCGAATGTAGAATGTACTGCACCTGATTGGTGGTGCACAACTCGAAAGTGCAGGCACGCCCGAAAACGGCAAAATGGTAACCATCAAGGTCCTCGCCAGCCAGCTCCACCCATTTTCTTGCAGTTTGCCAACAACAAGCAGGGCGAAGAGGTCTGTGAGTCTATGACCCAGATTTCCAAGGCACCCGCCCGCCCCTTCACGGAAAAATTCTCTCTTCGTCCAACTTCGTGGCACGAAGCGTCCTAGGAAGAGACCAGGCCAGACTACGGAGTATGCATGTTATATTTATAACCTCGAAACAATAGCGTCGGTATTAAGAATGAGTTGGATGCATTGATTGCTGCGCGACGAAGCAACCTTGTGGACGAAAAACAATTGGCCGGCTCGCATAGACCAACATCTCCCAAGGCGGTCGTGCTGATGCGAAGAGGGCCTCGATTCTGTCGGGAATTTGATCAGGTCACGTGTATCTGTGCAACACTGCAGAGGTGCCATGGTTTTTGCACAAGAACCTGCACAAGGCTGAAGATCCCGCTCGTGCTGTACGACGATCCTACGCCCGGCCCCTATGTTAACCAGCGTGGATGCTTTCACGAGCCACGTGAAAAAAAAACGTCGATATTTCGGGCTAGCAAACTACAGGAGAGTCTCTCCAGTTCTACGTCTCTTTTGTGGTCGAACCACGGACCAAGTTGCCGTGATGTAAACATAATAGCGGCTGGCCCATGTAGCTGTTGCCAATCTTGGAGACGCTAGCGAAACAAGATGTGCGCCATTGGTTTGACAATGAGAAGCTAAAAGATAGTACAAATGACAGGTACATCGGACATTTGAGAAGCTGATGGTCCCATGCGCGCCACAACACCAATCTGAAAGAGTTGAAAGGATGATGCAGATTGACTAGACGCGTGAAGTAGTTTGTGGCAAGTTGTAACACAACGCTGAAGTTGTTGACGTCTATCTAGGATGAGGATGTCCGCTATTGAGCCTGAGCCACGTGACAAGTCCGCGTCCCGCTCAGCCAGACAGCATCGAATCGTAATAATAATACCTCAACCACCATCCCGTTGCAGTATGCTACTCCCTCGCACAGCCAGACTATTTTCAGTTCATCCGATTCGGAATGAAGACACGACTGAATCAGGTGGAACCTATCTTGTACGCCACTTGGGGCGCCACCCTGTGTGCTGCTACATCTCTATTTCTACAGTCCCGAAAGATTGAGCTTCCATCCGAAATTACTTGTTGTGCGTTTTTGCTCATCCTCAGCCGTGTTGTCGCATTCAAACAAGTTCGGCCTCGCGTCACGCAGTCGTCTGCCTTGCCATGGATTACTGCCACATGCGTGGCTATAGCCAGTCTCTGCCTCGCAGAAGGCAACAGCCTTATTTTCCTTGTGAGTGCATGACCTGGCCTGCTACTTGTTTGCTGGTTTGAGTAACGAGCGTAATCATTGCAGCCGTTGTTATTTCCGCCATGTGCTTTTTTCAGAGGCGAAGTATCTCTGGACAAGAACCTTGAAAGTGGAAATACAAATACTCCGATAGCACACCTTCATCTCAACAAGCTAGCCAAGTGGGAACTAGTCCTAACCGCGCTGTGCTGCGTGGCGTCCCTCTATCCCGCCAGAATTCACGACATGGTCCTTTCTGCTATTGCGACTCTTGCTTTACTTACGGTCATGTTGATCCAATCACGTTCAGCAAATCATCCAGTCTCGTCAGACTCGCATAGTGCCATGTTTGGGACCTTGAAACCGCTTGCATTGCGCATTATTGCCACTCTTTGCTGTGTGATAGCACTGCAGACCGCCTTTTTTGGGCACTCGCCTGTCAGTATCTTGTCTGTGGCGCTACTCGGCTCCGTGAAGGCCTTCTCGTGGTACTGCATTTTGATACTGGTAAGTCCACGGTGTTTTCTCCCACGTCCGGTATGCCAGTATGCTCATAATGTATAGTCTCAATGGGCATCATGGATCGTTGCCCCATCTGTATGGACCTTTGCCATTGTGTGCACTAGCGCCTACTCTCCACAGCATTCTATATGGAGGACGTGTCTACACATGATTGCCTGCCTTTTAAGTCTCAGACAATTGGTTCAGACAATACCCAAGTCATTCACCGGTCGCACGACGCTTTGGGCATTGTATGTCATCGCTCTGGCCCCTTATATAGCAACTCAGTGGCTCACTCTCTCAACGCGACATGGTGTATCTGAACGCTACCAGTTGACTCATCCAGTGGAGCTCTTGATTCGAAAAGCGAAGGCTGATTTTGAGACTTTTCGCTTGCAACAGTCGGAGACTTATGAAGCAGCTTCGAAAGAATACAAGCGCAGATATGGCCTAGAACCTCCCGATGGGCTTGAATCTTGGTACAATTTTGCAAAAATGCACAACTCGGTTGTCATCGACGACTTTGATACCATGTACCATGGAATCGCGCCGTTCTGGACACTGACTGGTCGGGAGTTCGTCGATGTACAAAAACAGCTGAAGCAAGTGCCCGACAGTGACTTATGGTCTTGCAATTTCTCTGGACCCAGTGGTCACGCAAATTGCGTCCACCCGTGGAGATATTTCGATCGGAATGTTGGAGCATTGCTAGATATAGTGCCTCAGGACGTGCGTCGAAGTCTGACAAACGTGTCCTTTCTTGTCAACCATCTTGACGAGCCAAGGGTCATAATACCATCCAGCACGTCACCCAAAGGAGCACGCCATCGATCGTCATTGCATCAGACGGATCTCAAGCACAAGTCTGCTTGGAGCAAGCTCACAGAGTCGTGCATCGGAGTCAAGGGCCAGAGTGTCGCTGAAGATGGTGAACACTGGCTTCCCTTTGTCCGTAACAGGACAGCGGCCTTGGATCTGTGCCACCATGACGAATACAGGCATATGCACGGCCTCTTCCAAAGCCCAACGTCACTTGTGGTGATAGAGGGTCTTGCGCCAGTTCTCTCAACAGGTTCTCCATCGACAATGGGAGACATACTTCTTCCTAGTCCAGCATATTTTACTGAGTCCGAGTTTCGATATAATGAAGCAGACGACCGCGACTGGACACGGAAGAAGAACAACCTCTATTGGGCTGGCTCTACATCCGGCGGATACGCAGGCAAGGATTGGCAACAATTTCATCGTCAGAGATTCGTCAGCTTTGTACAAAACTCAAATAAACGCCGATTTTTCCATCTGCGCGAGCATGAAGGCTCTTTTACTAGAGTAGCCTCATCATTTCTTAACACAAAACTATATAATGTCATGTTTACAAGAGTGAATCAATGCGAAAGAAGACATTGTAGAGAACAAGATATGTTCTTCAACATTGGACCTTGGGCAGGCAAAGATGAAGCACTTCAGTCGCGACTAGTCTTTGATCTTGATGGAAACGGGATTAGCGGGCGATACTATAAACTACTAGCTTCGAAATCAGCCCCGCTAAAACAAACATTATTGCGGGAGTGGCATGATGATCGCCTGGTACCATGGGTTCATTACGTTCCCGTGAGTCAGCACATGGATGAGCTTCCGGAGCTAACATCGTTTCTCGCTTCTTCAGAACTCGGACAACAACGAGCGAGAGAGGTCGCCGAGCAGGGACGGGAATGGGCATCTAGGGCATTACGTGAGATTGACGTCGCGGTATACGTTTATCGTCTCATGCTCGAGCTCGCAAGGTTACAGGATGTACATAGGGAGAGGCTAGCTTGAATCAACTCCATTCACATCTTGGCAAGAAAGCGCCGCATTGACGACGCGAGGGAACCTCATTACCACGGCCCCGCGTCTCACCAATGTCGAGGTTCCAGCAACACGGGGCGCTTGCCTGGATCGTCGCGTCGGCAACTGTACATCTGAAGTCATTCTCTTGACATGGGCCATGGTACAGCGAAGCAAATGCGTTGCGCCATCGCTGCGTGATCGCTGCGTGATCGTGCATCTGCCTGCTATTTCATGAGCTCAACGAAGCCAAGCCGACGCACCCCTCCCCGTTGCAGCTTGCTTTCAGGACAAGAGAGAGGGGACAAGTGGCTTTTGCTTGCTACCAGCGCTAGGCGCTGGGTCTTCTTTTATCGACCCAAGCCTAGAAAGACAATGGCTAATCACGATAAGTGTCGATGGTTGGAAACATGCAAGCAAGCGCTAACACTGATTACTCGTGCATAACCCAAATAGGAAGTAACCGAGTGCCGATCGTTTTTTTTTGCCAGCCCCTCTCCCCCCGCATGTCTCGGATATCATCCACCTGGTTGGTTGGTTTATATGGGGTACGCCGGCTAGAAACCCGAAGGGTTATCTCCACCCTTCGGGTAAGTTAGCCGCCTTTGGGACAATGTTGCACCCACAAGGGCATAATTAATCCCTGTCGCACGATAGTCTCGCTACTCAACTAGCTGAGACAAGAGTCCACCCCTAGCTAGTCATTTTCCATGATCTCTGTAACTGCATAGTACGTTTCAGCACTGTATTAGTACCCCACCTATGGTAGAGGTACTTAGGTATTTAAACCGTAGTCCGCACCCTCTTACAGGGACGGACAACTCAATAGAGGTGGTCACATCGAACCCTAGCTTCGCGGTCCAACAGACAACTTACATGTTCGTAAACACGTTCTCTAGTCCGTCAGCGCCCGAGTCCTCGTTCAGAGACTGCGTTAAAAGACCTCTGTCTTGTGCACAAACTTCCCGACCATTCTTCAGACATCGAGACTCGCGTTATTCTGTGACTTGTGCTGCAATATCTAGGCTTCTTATAACTCAAACACTGAAGGAGCCGGAACACTACTTGGAGCACTCACATTTAAAAAGCGTTGCCAACCCTAACCGCAAGTCTTTATTCCATGAGGTGATCAGGTAGCAGTCGGTGCTGTTAGACGAAGCCTTCTTCAGCGGTTCGTTTCCGGCATCACTACTAAGCACAAACGGATAATCAAGACTATTTAATTTCCTAGGCTTGGAGCTCGTGACCTTTCCACTAATTGCAACTAGAAATCATTGTCACATTACGCCCGGTGCCTTCCTGGCTAATATGGACTTCATCGAGGATTTCATCTCAATTGTCGTTCTAATCTGTGTTAAAGAGAGTGTACGAACTGAACAAGCTATCCAATAATTTCGCATCATACAAGACCCCCACAGAATATTCCCTGGTTATCTTGCATAACACAATGCATACTCATTGAAAAAGGGCCCAGGCCATCAGCCCTTCTTGAGAGAAACGGTCCGCGGCAACCCGCCGTCGCGAGACGCAATTCCGCGTCCAGTTTCTCTATTCCCTCCCCTCATTACTCGTAAGAGGCAACAAGGGCCTTCACTTCCTCGTCAGTAGGTGGTGCCTTGCCCTCCTTCTTGGCCTTGGCCTCAAGCTCAGCGCGAGCACAGCCAACAGGGCAGCGGCAGTCTGAGCGGGTGGAAAATTTTGAACAGCAAGAAGCAAAGTTGCTGAGTCTGTTGCTTATTTGTCCAGCAGGACAATCGCCGTTTGAAGGAGAAGCGCTGAGATCACGGCAACAGCTGGCGGTGGCATCAGCGTTGTTGCCATTGGGTCCGATACACTTGCAGGCTTCCACGGAGGAAACCATGGCGACAACAGCAACGATAGAGGCGAGAAACTTCATATTGATAACTTTGTATGGTAATGTTTTTGATAAGTAGAAGAAGACTTATGAGTTGTATAAGATTGATGAGTGTAGAAGAAGGTAAAATGCTTAATGATGAAGCATCTGGAAATTTAGGAGGAAGCAACGCGGGTTTTTATAATCTTTCTACCTGCACCAATATCAACTTTGCTTTAACAAAATCTCGCTTATACCAAGCACTACTATTCCTATTATACATGTACGGACAAGGTCAAAGCCTTGGCGAGGTCGTCACCAGCAAGAATTTGCAAGAGCACAACTAACAAACGCAAGGTGAGGTCCCCGGGTCCCTGGTCCCTCGGAACAGTTAGTGACAACATCAACTTTGAGTAGCATTGGCTGTGGAGCATTACGGACCATCGGCATCTAACAAGCATCCAGCAAAAACAGTATCGATTAGCACAAGGCCGCCTCGGACTCTCGCCAGAGCGGGGTTATAAGCAATGCGGAGTTGTGTGCAACAAGCACTAGGTATTGGAAGGTGTTGAGTATAATGCTCGTTTATCGCAGCCACTATTAGGGGTGCGCATCCCCGTTTTGGCCTAGATGGCCTGACTTTTTATCAGAAGGACTGCTTACATTAGTCAAATATTGAATATTGCGCGGGATGATCCGTGTTTTCTAAGGGGATGAGAGATGCACAGACTCCCTGTCTTTGTGAGCACAAGCTCAAGCAGAACAAAGGTCCCCGGGGATCCCAAAGAGGAAGGCCCACGGAGTAGGGTCTCTGAAAATATAACTATGTAATACTACAGAAAAGGGAGGAAAGAACAAGGGACAAAGGGATAACTAAACTAAACGCCACGCATCCGTTAAACCTTGTTTTTAATGTCCCTTACCTTGCCTATTACGGATCCGTATGTTAAGTCCCGGATAACCTACGCACTTATTACCTGAGCTCAGCGAATGATGTCGAAGACTGGGCATCGCCGTCATGCCTGCAGTTGCAGTCATATCCAGGGGTTGCTTTGCAGATGTGAATGGCCCAAATGTTGTCTGACAGCATTGTGTTTTACTGCCATTCGTTGTAGTAGCTCTTGGAAAACACGGATCCTCCCGCGCAATAGTTAATATTGTAAGCGCCTATCTACCATCCTCCTGAGCCTCACCGAAACGCTGATGCAGCAAAAGAGCAAGGGCACTGTGCGCTCTCGAGAACTGAGAACTGATCGCCCCGCTGTCAACCCTCTCTATTGGCTTTAGCCTCAGTTCCAGCGCCGTTCCCGATATCCTTACTCTCAGTCCTGGCTATTCACGACAGTGGCTTACGACTCTCGTACAGGGCTCGACCCTTAGCCGTGGGATCTTGAGAGGCTAATCCGTAGACGTCAATGAACTGTTCTGCTAGTGAACGCGGCGAGTTACAGAACGGTGCCTTCAGCATAGATAAATGTCCTGTTAACGCTGCCGCAATTGAACCAGCACTCAAAGAGTCAAAGCTCTCTGACCACTTCATCACCTGAACCCTGACTGCATCAATGCCGGCAGATCTACCCCAGAAACATCTCAGCAAACAGTGGCTCTCGAGGTGGCCAGATCTTTCCCTCTCCAAAGCCAGTAGTTGGACTCCCACCCATCCGTCTCCGGAGGGGAACTAATACCTTTTTGGGGGTCCACACGGGTTTTGTATGTAGAGCCAATGCTGGGCGGTTCGATTGGCCAACTGCTTCAGTCTCGCCGCCTCTGGGCCTTCAATAATGACTCTGCCGGCATGACCTCTCTCAGCGAATATCTTTGCTCTCGTCTCATCCCCGTTCGCGATTGCAATTTGGAACGTGTCATAATACGTCATTGGGACACACGCATCCCAGATGCCCTCCTTTTCAAATGACCAAAGTACATTGCGCACGAGGTGAAGTCCCAAGTCATAGTTGAACCCGCCCCCATCCCAATAACCAAGCGCGTCGTCAATAACTTGGATCTTGCTTAGCCTGAAACCACTCTCCTCACGCTGAGCTGGCGGTAGAGTAGCAGGCATAGAGCGCACTCGCAGTCGATATAAAACTCGGCCTTTAAAAGCCTCTGGCGCTCTGCATATTCCGTGCTACGACCCAGGTATGAGATGGTACTCTCTTGTCCTTCCTCTATACCACAGAGCGCGTGGATAGTGAGGCGTCCGATGTTTGTATTCCATGTATTTTGCGCGTCATGTCGGCAAGAGTGATTGATGCGAGATGCCTCGAGGAAAAGGCCACGCTCGCGGGCTTTAGAACCGAGGGGTAGAACTTTTTTGTCCTGGCAATATCAATGAATGGGCTGTGTTTGACCCCTTCCGCAGGCATTGTGAAGAGAAAGGAATGCCCGTTGATGGTCTCCGTTCAAGCTCTTCAATGCTTTGATGACATGGCCGCTCGCAACTTCGTGGTTCGGATTCGTCACGACAGAGCTTGAGCAGGTACCTCGGAAAGTATACGCTCATCTCTGGTGATTTCGGAGGCGGCGATAAGGCCTTGGCCCTTACCAGGGCCTTACCAGGGGACCGGTCTGACGGCGTATGCGGATTACGCGGCGTGGAGATTCCGATGCTAGGGGTTTGATTGAGACCAGGTCGCGGGGAGCCGCAGTCGTGCACCAAAGTAGTTTGAGAGGCTGTAGATGGATGGGCTCGCCGCGGATTGACGCCTGAGGCCAAGTAGCTGTGGGTTCCGGTGGGTTCCGGTGGGTTCCGGTGACATCGACTTCGTAATTTTTCTCTCCTCCGAAGCTGATGCACGGCTCGGCGGGTGTTGTTAGACGCCGACGTATCTTTGAGAAGAATCGGAGCAAGTAGTGGCATCGGTTGGGCTTTCTCGGCATGTGCGGACACTCGCCAGTCACGAACCAAATGGAAAGTCTGTCCGGGTGATCAGAATCTGTCGCCATCAGAGCCGTCAAGCAACGGATCCTTGTGCCCTCTGATCTTGGTACCGTCCACGAGTTCAGCTGGCCAACAGGCCGTATAAGCATCATGGTAGACAAATCCAGGCGATTGTCTTCGGTAGAACAGAAAGTCAACGACTAGTCGAAGTCATGCCATTTGAATTTCTTCGCAGTCATTTGCATTGACCACGTGGCCTTCATTTGACCGCTAATAGAGCATTTCTAGATCCCACTAATACTAGTTGATTGTTTTCTTCAACCGCTTCCTCCTAGGTTAAATGTATGTTTCATACATCTGGAAAAGATAGACTACTATTAGGCCTTTGTTACAGTACTGTCACTTGATGGCATTTTCCCAATCGCCGTGGCGGTTTTCGTGGCAGAATCTGGTGCACGATTAACAACCGAGGCCACTGACCAAGATGTGTTCTAAGACATACCTGATGAATTTCCCATCGATGCACGAAATCAATGCCTATAGACGGTCTTACAAAACCTTTATCTAGACCTCTTTACTAGGCCTTTATTAAGTCGGCACAAAACGCATCGTCTAAAACATGCAATAGAAATCTTGTCCAGCTATATTCATACAATACCTGCATTGGACCATGCCCATCAAGACGAGAATTGTATCTCGAGCCCCAAAGTTCGGAACGGCTTGTCCAACTTCTTCAGGTCGATCCCGCTTCCCAAGCTAAACAGTAACGACTTGACGCGTCCTTCCCAAAGGACGCCGATCCTCAAGTTCTGGTCCAATCGGGCCTTGAGAACCCCTGCGTAGGCTTCCCCGTCGGAATTTGTCTTTGCGAGTGACAGTATATTTTCCGGCTGTGGTTGGGGTATCGGCGGCGGTAGTAACGACACGGACTCCGTCTCCGGCTCCGGCCGCGGCTCGGGCTCCGGCCCTGGCTCATCGAGTCTCCATTCAAGCTTCGCCTGAAAGCTCCTGTCCCTAGCAGGCCGCCACGGCGTGGGAGACTTGTCCTCTACACTCAGTCGCCGAAGCGGCTTCCTCCACAGCTCCATGCCCACGGCCCATGCGCTCTCGTAGCTAAACACGTTGAACTCCATGCGCGACGCTAAGCTGCAATGCCTGCCCGCCACCACGGCATAACTCGCGGCGATGTTGCCCATGAGCGGATTCATCGTCAGCGTCGCCGACAGGGGTGTCCCCTTGTGCGCGGGCAGCGTCGCAAACCGCCCTCCCAAGCTGATACCGCCCGACTTGTTCAGCGTGCCGTAGTATACTTCTCCGCCGGTGCTGAACCGTCCGTAGATGCGCTCCCGTTCTCCGCGTCCGCCGCCGATGCTCCCTTCCGGCTTGGTGGTCTTGGCCGAGAGTTCTGCATCACCGCCGAAATTGTAAATGCCTCGGAGGCCAAGAAGACCGCCATCTGACGAGGCTAGGCCCTCGAAGGCATAATTGCCAACGTCGTACTGCGCGAGACCGAGTATCGTGCCCCCGTCGCGGAGATGTTTTGCCGAAACAGCACTTAGTTGTAGCTGCAGGGCGGGCGATATCCTCTTGACGACTAGGGCTTCGAGCTGCGATTGCGGGAGATATAATCTGCCGTAGAGCAGGGACGGTGGGGACGAAGGGATGATGCTGCCGGGTATCGTCTGGGGGGTCTGGGGGGGGTTCTCGCCGCGTTTCGATAACGGCGTCAACGGCCGATAGGATCGTAGTAATTCGGGGAGTGGCACAGTTTCCGACTGGGGCGTGAGGTGGATTCGCAGGGGGGCCGAGGAGAACAAGTATGATATCGAGCCGTCGACGACGCCTACTGAGCCGAGCTGGTACGAAGTTGCAAAGTTGGCGCTTGAGAGGGCTGAGAGGGTCAGGCGAAGGCCACGCGGGGTCTGGAAGTTCAACAGGGCTGACTCATGTTAGCATGGGTTTGCATAGAATCGTGACGGCGCGTGGGACACGGGCAATGAGGGTTTGCGAAATAGAAAGAGAAGGGGCACGCACCATCTGATGTGGCGTTCAGCGCGGCGTACGAGTTGTCGCGACTCCAGCCAGTCGCCTC
The DNA here is from genome assembly GCA_019022495.1 of Epichloe hybrida. Classification (NCBI taxonomy): domain Eukaryota; kingdom Fungi; phylum Ascomycota; class Sordariomycetes; order Hypocreales; family Clavicipitaceae; genus Epichloe; species Epichloe hybrida. The sequence goes on from JAFEKR010000020.1 coordinate 660,388, forward strand.
GTAGAATGCGCTGTGGACATAGTCCATGAACTCGCGCATCTCAGCGCGTCTTACGCATGCTCCAAGGGAGGTGTGGTTTGGAAGAGTTGGAAGACGTTACGAGAAGTCGAGGAAGCGTCCCAACTAAGAAGTTTGGTTTGGTCGGTGGGTCTGGTCAAGCAGGACCTACATATGGTTGCTTAAATGAACTACCCTACACGAGATGCGGGATTTCGCAACACTTTGTCACGAATGAAACGGCGATACATTGAACCTCAAATAAAGACCAAATATACCCCTCTTTAGGGATGAAAATAAACGCCGTCCAGGAGCTACCTCCCCCAATTCTGTTCACTGCCCAATCGAACGTTGTGTTCCCCTGACCCCAGTTTCCCCAGACTAAGTTTGTTTCCACAAGCAACTGTAGAGTTTCCCTTGCATTCATCTCATATATAGACGCTTAGCTTGACAAGTTCTGGATCAATGAAACATTGTCTCCCTTGAGGAGGATCTGGCCTATCGTGGAGGGTTAGGTTAGTCTGCGCACCAAAGCCAAGATCGGCTCTCTTTGATGGGACAACGTACCCAGCGGCCTTCTGGTCTCTTTGTCGTTCGTCTTCGTGACCTGCGCCACCTCCACGGCATCATCGATAACAAGGTTCATGAACTCGTCAAAGCCCTATTCCGCCAGTAGTTAGACATCGGGATGATGTGCATGCGATGCTGCGCTTGTGCTCACTCGAATCTTGCCCTCGATGCGGATAGAGAGCTGTTCGTACAGCCAAACACTGACAGTAGCATTCTATTTCAGTTAGCATGCCGTCGCGCACTTGTTGCTGCGATCATCTCGAGGCCGAAGAGTGTCTGCGAAAGGCTAGATGCAGAAAACACGACTGTGGGCAACCGAGGCTCGCGAACGACTCGGCATCATGCCATCGCCGATCCTAAGCCACCTCTTCATTTCAACGACGACGGTCGATTGGCAGACTTGACATGCGCGTGCAGCAATTGCTTGATTTCCCGCGCTCGCCTTTCGTCATACACCAGCGCCCACGACTAGCCGGTCTCGTCTCCATCCACGACCCCCAGCCGTATGCCGCAAGATGATCGCATCGTTTGAGATATATACATCGAGTCGACTCACAGACTGAAGCAGCTTAAAGATCATATTACTAGCACAATGTCAGCTTTCGTCTCCAGACATGCCCCACCACCAAAAGTGGCATAAGAAACATCCGTGGGACACGTACATGGGGGGGAGAAGAACGCGGCGACCGCCGCCACCACCACCACGACCAGTCATGATGGGCGAATTTGGTAAAAGAGGGTGAGTAGGTGGTAGAGTTGGATGCTGAGGCCCGCGACAATCAGGTTGTCGTGATGATCGATTCGGCCAAGGACCTTTGGTGGGTTGGGATTGCAGCTGTGGAAATTTCGAGGTGGGGGAAAGTTTTTCCGGGCGTTTTGTGACGGGGGTGCAAAATCATGCAAACAAACATTGTTGATGACCCCGTCACAGCTCAACCTGCTTGCGCAATATGAATTTATTTTTTATTTTTTATTTTTTTTCCATGTATGCGCAGAAAATCACAGCCACTTCAAGACTCTCATGTCATCATGATTAACACTCAAATCTGATTCTCACACTCCGCTCCACGCCTCGACTTCCAACAGATGTGCCTGCCCCTATTTCTGTCAAGCCTCAAATACCTTTTTCCCTTCAAACCACGTCTCCTTCACTACCCCCTTCACAATCTCCCCCGGAGTAAGCACAACATCGCAAACCACAAAATCCGCCTTGAGCCCGACCTTCAAGCTCCCAGTCCATTCATCGGCAAAACATGAGTATGCGGATCCGTGCGTAGCCCCCGCCACGGCTTGACAAACGGTGAGTGCAAACTCTGGGTTGACCACGGTCCGCAACTCGGGTTCTCTGCATGACCGCCTCGTGGTAGCAACGTACAGATTGGGCAGCGGCTGATGCGGAGCCGTGGGAGCATCCGAGCCGAGTGCCAAGGGGGCGCCGCCGTCGGCGAACTCGCGATAGGCAAATGCTCTCTTGCAGCGGCCGTCGCCGATGAGGCGCGGCCACGCGCGTAGAATGGCCGGGTCGGAGTGGACGGGCTGGATGGACGCGGTGATGCCGAGCCTGCCCAGGCGTCGGGCGTCGTGGGCGGACGCCAGTTCGAGATGCTCGATGCGCGGCCGCCGCGATTTGTCCGTGTTCTTCTCGAGCACGTCAATGGCCATCCGGATCGTCTCGTCGCCAATGGCGTGCAGGGCGACCTGGAGTCCAGCAGCGTGGGCTTTGGCAACGAGCGGATGGAGGACGTGTTCCGGCCAGAGGGGGTCCGGGTTCTCCCCGTTGGAGTATGGCTCCGTCAAGGACGCCGTGCACGCGTCGATGATGCCGTCGCAGATGACCTTGACACCGACGAGGCGACAGTCCGGCGTAGTCTCGGCATTGTACTCCCTTGCCAGCTCGGCAGCTCGATCAACCTGGGCCAGAACGTTGTCCAGGGAGTCGTCGGGCTTCATGAGCCAGTATGCCGCGACCCTCATCCCCTGCAGCCCGTTTGTCTCGTTTCTCAGCTCGACGAGCGGTTCCCAGATAGTCTCGTCCATGGCCATGTCAATCATGCCCGTGTATCCCGCGGCGTTGAAGGCGTTGAAGGCCGACCGGATAGCTTCCTTCTTCTCCTCCATAGATGCCACCCTCGCCACGAACGGCCAGATGGTTTGGAAGACGGCCCCCTCGTGGAAAACCCCGTTCGGCTTGCCGTCTGCGTCCCTTTGGATCGTGCCACCGGGCGGATCGGGGGAGTCTGCTCCAAGTTCCATGACGTGGCATATCTCCTCTAGGCCCCGTGAGTTGCACCACGCAGAGTGCAAATCCTTGGTGTCCACAAAGATTGGCCTCGGATCAATGTCGTCGAGCAAGCGGGCATTCACGCCCTCGGGCGTCATGGAGTGCGTCCATCCCTTGCAAAAGATTCTAGGTACATCCGGGTTGGCCGCGGCGTAGCTTTTGATCTCGCTCTTGATGTCGTCCAAGTCCTTGCAGTGGTCGAGAGCGACTTTGGTGAGGGCCTGCCCGACAAGCAGGAGGTGTAAGTGGCCGTCGATGAAGCCGGGCAGTACAATTTGGCCGTGGAGATTTTTCACAGTGGCCCCGGATTGTCTGGCCGAGGCGACGAACTCGTCTTGCTCGGAACCAATGTGAGAAACGCACCCGTCCTTGATGACCATGCAGGAGGCAAGCACCGGTGAGAGAGAGCTATCTGACGGAGATTGGTAGATTTGACCGTTGAGGAGGACGGTATGATCCGCGGGGGCTGCTGCATCATCTCCCATTGTGGTGGTGGTGCGGTGGTGTGAAAATGCTTGGATCAATCATCAAAAGCCACTTGGCCTCCGTGCTCCGTACCCGTATTACCGAGACTGTGGATATTATCTCATTTGCTCGGCACTTGGTCCGAGCAAATTTCACCGGCCGTAATCGGCGACCGAGTATCACTTGTCGAAGTCTAGGAACCACGGGCACACAATAATCCGTAAATCTCGGCTCCAAAGAAGTTCGTTTCGTATTCAGGGTGGAGCCTCCGAGTAAACACAAAGACGAGCCACACAAGTAGTCCGTTGTACAAGTAGTCCGTGAGTCGCGTGTTATTCATCCACCCCCCCCTCCCCTCCCGCCCCTCCTTCCTCATGCACCAGATCCGCCATCGCCATCGTCAGCCGTCCCACGCGCCACGACACCTTCTCCGTGCGACGCATAGATGATGACTGTGTCGCCGCCCCTCGGATGATTCTATGTGGAATCCCGGGTCTCGGACTCTTTTCGGGCTTACGTTTAACAGAAATTGTCTCTAATATGGGGAATCATTACAGCCGTGCTAATTATAGACGGATTCTGTTCGAGGATGCGGCCCTGGCGTGACAGCTGTTTGGGAAAATCGTCTAGAATGATAGCATTTATTTGCACTACTTTTCGATGCGGGGTCACCGGGCCACTCATTGATGCATATACTGACTGGCTCATGAGCTGGGCGACCGGCTTCATTCGATACCGTCACGGAATCGACCTCTTTCCTGTTCCTGCGCGATCCCGAGCGAATCTCTGCCCGGCTTCAAGAGCCCTAACATGGCGACTGACGGCTATGATTTGTCGTATAATGATGCCAAGGCTGTAAACATGCAGGAACCTACACGGCGCAGTTAGTCACGCCAGACATGCGTTTGGGATGGTGGGAAATAGCCTGCTCACATGGAGATGATGAAAAGCCAGAACACAGACTGTGGAATGGCGCAGCACGTGGGCAACAGTGTCTGTCCAGACGGATCAACTACAAGGGGAGCCATTCCATCAACCTGAGAATGTACCATGTTTGGAAGAAAAATTTCCCAACTTACAGACACTGCCGTCGCTACCTCTGGCCACCCGGTGGCAGCTCCCCGGGAGGCCGGCGACAATGTCGAAGAAGATGAAGGCGCCGAGCCATCCTCGATTGCGCTATCCGGACAGATGAACGCCCAGCCATTGCCCAGGACATGTAATCAAGAAAGTGAGCCCAGCCTGAGAGTCCAGTCAGTGCAGGGAAATTGTGCGAAAGACGTTTCTTCGACTCGCCGTACGTCAATAATGGGAACCGGGACGGCGCCCCTCAAACGAACTCCATTTGTGATATTGACGTCTTCTACCAGCTCAGACTTGGCAGTCCGTTTGTCGATAGGCATGTCTAAAGTCGAGCGTTTGCCTGCAAAGGACCTTTGATTCACAGGTCCACGTTTCTGCCGGAAGCCGATTCACAGCGTGGAGAGAAAACGAGAGCCTTGAAAGAGACACTCTTATAACTACCGCGACCAAATTACATTCCTGTTCCACGACCTACCCACCAACTATCCCATAATAACTCTCGAGTTGGCTGCCGTCACCAGCTTTCCCGCCTGTATCGATTCTCTCCAGCCGCCAGGCTTCGGCAACGACATCTTCCAATATGTCAGCTCAGTCATTTGAAAAGCAAGTAACGCCCAGTCGCTCCGAGCTATACGCATACTAACTAGAAGGAGCAGGGTCGTCACGTCACAGCCTTTCAAGTTCATCGTGGGCGAAGAAAAGAAGGAAATTATGTTACATTCAGCACTAGTGGCGAGCAAAAGTAATGTACTGGACAAGATGATGAATGGCGGCTTTTCCGAGGCCAAACAAGGCTGCGCCATACTTGCAGATGTCGATGCCAAAACTTTGGTCACGTTCGCCGAGTTTCTGTACAAGGGAGACTATGATCTACCACATCCGATTGAACCGGATGGGGGGGGGAATGCTGCTTCTCCAAAGCCGACGAGCAAAAGCATCAAGCGGGACAAAGTGCAGACTCGCGTGCTTAAACTGGAATGGAAACAACCAGTGGACAAATACTGGAAAACATTCACTGAGAACGTAGCGTACGGATACATCCCTGGCTCACCAGCTGCTCCAATACTCAGCGAAAACACGGGCCTTGACTATTCCGACTTCTTTATTTCGCACGCAAAGGTCATCGTTTTCGCCGACTGTTACGGTGTACAGGACCTCATGGACCTTTCGATGCGCAAACTCCACCGAGCATTATGTGGGTTCAGGCCGTCCCTTGAGAGAGTCTCAGACGTCCTGGCTCTGGTGAGATTGTGCTACGACAATCCTGCCCCAGAAAAGCTGAAGGAGCTTCTTGCATCCTATCTAGCCTGTTATACAGAATCCGTGTTCCTTGTTTCCAGCTTCAAGGATCTTCTGAGGAAGAAGGGGGACTTTGCGGCAGACTTGGCTTGCGCCATGGCTTCTCGAATCTCGACTGCCGTGGGACACGAACAACGAGACTCCTATTTATACTGAAATGAGTCATGAAGAGGCCGGTGCATTTGATCCATGACGCTTGAGGCCGGGCACTGGTGGACTTCTCCCCGACAGCACTTGCAGCCAATATCGCGTATCACCAGAATGGAATATGCCCACTCGACAGTGAGCAGCGAGCACAAGAGCCTATCTATGTACACTCAACATGTTTAACGACCCCTTCAGCCGTAGGCAATACTAGGCACGAGAATTGGGACCCGTATTGGTCCATTGAGAATTCGTCCGGGAAGTGGCCGTGGTCGATGCTAAAGTCTGCTCTTCCCCAACCTTTTGTCACACAGTCAATCCAGATTCCTTCGTGAACCCCCCCCCCCTTTTCATGCGTACGTCCCAATAAGCTCAACTCGATGGAGCTCGCCATCAGCCGAGACATCTCCCACCGAGTCCCCCTTTTCCACAAATGCGTCTTGATGACACAATTAGTACAACGGAAGACACCACGTCACAACATCATCGAGAGTCCAGCCGTACAAGAATGCAGAAAGCCCATGATCGTAGAGGGGAAAGGCGCGGCCGCCCCACCACATTACGTGATTTTTCGCCAACGCAGAGAGTTTCTCCTCTCCTTTCCTTCTTGTTACATCCTCACGCAGTCAAGTATTCGATCTGAGGCCTCAGTCAACAAGTCCCGTCCCGTCATCAAGCCTTTGTTTTCCAACACCGTGAACTCGTGTATGTCAGAGCGCACTTCGGCGAGTACATCGGCACGCAGCCAGTCGGCCGCCAAAACGACGCCTACTCACGCACAGCAATGCAGCCAGCCCTCAGCGATAACATCGTGAACAGGCTCGTACGCAAAGTTGCTGCCAAAAACGGTTAGCGCGTCCTTTTGTGCCACGGGCCGTGCGCTCTGCCGACTCGCACGTTAGCGTCACACCCCAATCTAACTTGAAGTAGAACAACGCAAGAAACCCCAGCCCAAGCCAAGCCGTTCATCCCAAATCCCCGTGACGTCAAACCCGCACTTTGACACAGGAGGAGCAAAACAACAAGAGATGTTCAAGAGGAGGTTGGGGAAAAAGTCCACGCCCCAAGCTCTGCTCCAATGGCGCGGTGGCGCATTCCTTCTTGCGAGCAAGTTACTCTCCACGTTTTCCCCATTTCTGTCCAGCCGCCTTCGCCTTTCACGTTACGCACAATTTAGTACTACGGACTACATACAGTACGGAGTCCCTGCATGCACGCATAATCTGCAATGATACCTTGCCACGCGGGGGTATTCTCCGAACAAAAGAAAAATGGTCTCCATTTTACATTCAGCTTGTCCAACGTGCATGTCGTGCATGTCGTGCATGTTATTTAAATGGAGACCAAGCACACCAAGACGCAAATCCGTCTATGCATGGCATCTATTTTCATCAGCCTCGACTCCTGCCAGTCCCTAATGAAGCGCTATGGTACAGATGATAAAGTGTATCCACACCCTAATCCAGTTCAAAATCGTCTTCAATCCCAAGCAAAATCCAACATGTGCACCATGCTGTTATTGAGAGCCAGAAACAAAAAAAAAAGTAAGTCAGCAAAGTGAAGCCCTCTAACTCTTAGAGATAAAAAAAGGACCAGAGGACCCTTGAGGGGACAGAGGAATAATCAAGAGAGTAAAAGAACCAAGGATTGTCTCAAAGCCAAGACGCGTGTAGATGCAAGAACCAGGTAGCCAAAATTCATCGCAACCGAATGCTGTTCTTCCTCTTCCTTTCCCTCTTCTTCTTCTTGGCACAACCGTTGTTCGAGGGAGGAAAAAAAAAAAAGTCGAATAGTCAATGTCAAATAATAATGATAGTTGCAGGGCAACAAGGACGGGCCCACGCTCTGGGGGCCGGCTCGACAACCGGGACGAGATGCTTGTTATTTGCTGTACTTCGTACTTCAGGGAGAATAACGCCATCGTTTCGCATTTTCATCGACCCACCACCGCGTCATGAAGGAGGCTTCTTCTGTCCACTTGGCGGCGCCTGGCCCGTGCTTCTCCTCAATTGCGCGGAGGAAAGCCTTAAAGTCGAATGACAAGATGCCGTCCATTTCATGCGGATCCTCCTCGAGGTTGGTGAAGCGCCACTCAATGTCCTTGACCACTGGCACAACCAGGCGCCACTTGGGATCCGGAGCGCTTCGCGTGGCAACCTGGGCGCGACCGGTGTTCATCACAGTGAATTGCCAATCCGCCTGGCCGGAACGCTTCGACCTCTTGTGCAGCGGCCTAATGAGAGACTGGCCTTCGTAATTGCGCACGAGGTCGCGAGCTGCTCTGCCATCAGACGGTGACAACGAGCCCGTCTCGATGAGCAAGTCCAGAATCGTGGGCAGGACGGATATCGAGTTGACAGGCGAGTTGATGTCGATGACTGGCAGCTTCGGGTGCGACAGGACAAGAGGAACGTGGAAGTTGCCGACGTTGGGCTGGTAGTAGGGCGTGACTGCGCCAGTTTCGGCAACAGATAGACCGTGGTCACCGACGAGAACAACCAGCGTCTCGTTGCTGACGCCCTGCTCCTCGAGAAGCTCGAGAATTCTGCCGAGCCACCTATCGACGAACCCAACCGTGTTGACATAGTGAGAGAGGTCTTCGAGCTTATCTCCGGAAGCAAGAGGAACATAAACCTCTTCATCCGGCATCTTGAAAGGATGATGGGCGGTGCTGGTCAGGTGTGTGAGAAACACGCGCTCGTTGGTCTCATTGGCCACTTTGAAAGCATCCTTGATATAGTCCTCGATTGCAGACTCGCGCATACCGTAGTAGTTGATATCCGGAAGTGTCACCTTTCCAAACTTGGCATCGTCGCTCTGCAGGTATTCCTTGGTAATGAGCTCCTCATTCTTGTATCCGAGCACGGGCATCAAAAGATCCTGCTTGTCGTACGTGTTTGTCACCGACATCATGAACCTGTTGCTCCACTTGTATTTGGTAAAGTCCTCCCCACCGCTGGCCGAGTGGTCGGCGCGATCCAAAGCATTGAAGGCGTTGAAGATGTGTGGCAAACAAGGCTGGTACACGTGATGATTATACTCCACGTTGAAGTCGGCTACCAAAGGAGTGATGCCGCAGAGAGTACCTGGAATACTCTTGAGTGTGTAGGTGCTGGTGGTGTGGTCGTTGTTGACATTGATTCCACCGCGCCGCCTCGTCTCATTGTGTTCGAACCCATCGTCGTAGTCACCGGTGAGAAAGTTGGCCGTCTTGGTTAGGCTGGCCAGTCGCTGCTGTACATTGTCAGGGAGGGTGCCATTCTCCCAAGTCTCGGCCAATTTTTGCCAAATCTGCCCATCCTTCTTGATTGGAAAAACGTCTTTGCGAGTGCTCTCTAGTTTGATCAAGACGACGTGGCGAATATTGACATCGCCCAGCTTTCCCCTCAACGAGGCCAGCACGTCATCGTCCAGGTTGGAAATCCGAAGAGGGTCGCGGGCTGCGTTGTAGTGCTGGGCGTCGGGCTCGTACCAATCTTCGAATCCGGCAAGGGGCTTGTCGAGCTTGGGAAGCCAGTCCCAGCGAATGGGATCTGCCAGAGCAGTCTGGTTATCCCAGTCCAACCCTATGCTCTGGCCGTACAAAGGGTCCAAGCTGGCAAGAGTTGCTGAAGAGCGCGCAAAGTCGATTAATGGCAGCAGGATGGGAGTCCAGGACATGAATATGAGCGAGCCCTCGGTGGGTCGCATGATGGACAAGACAAGTTGCGCAACCAGAAGAATCCCAATCGCCGTGTATAAAAGCCATGTCATTTTGTTCCCGGTGAGAGCCGCCGGGATCGGAGCAAGCATGGGAGTCTTGCCTTCGTTGCTATACTCATCGTCACCTTCATCTGATCCATCTTCCAAATCGAGCTCCTTCTGGGGGACGTGGTCGTACTTGACGGTAGATGGCTTGTTTTGTCGAAAGCAAGAAATTTTGCTGAACAAAAAGTTGAAGGGCAACTTGACGATGTCGATGGCCATACCGGCCAGCGTATAGGAAATATCCTGCAGGAGCCAACCAATCACAAGAATAATACCGAAGGCAATCGAGCAAGACACTAACCCAGTCAAGAGAAGTGACCATGACGAAGAGTCACCGGCCAGGCCGATGTTTCGCCAATGAAGCTCGGAGCCAGCCACAACAAAGAACGAGATGTTGATGGATGCCAGCATATGCTGCACAAGCGTAATCAAGCAGGCCAAAGTAGTGGCCAAGAATCGCAGGCAACTTATAGCTGCGAACAGGGGTAGCTCGACATCGAGCAATAGTCGAAGTATAAGCAGGAGCGCCGTATCCTGTGCAAAGAATGATAGGCCCCATACAGCCATGTCGGCCGGCGGAAGGGCGGTGATGTGGGCGTAGATATGAATCCATTTGGCGCCGAGTATCGACACGGCAGCAATGGAGTACACCAGTCGTCGATTTGCGAAACGTGAGGCCACGGCCAAACACAGACGTCTATTCGTTAGGACGCATCGTCTGCTGGCAAAGCGTGAGGCAATCGAGCTACCAGCATTATTGTGATTCGAATCCATCATCAAGGCAAAACAGGTCTACTGTCCAGAATGATGATCATGCTCGACAAAAGAGGAGAATCGACGAGGCTCGAGTAAGGTGGAACAGAAAAAGAACAGAAAAGAGTGTGCTGATGAGATATCGGCGTGGCGTCTTGTGCCGCCGCTGTTGAAGCGGTCTCGTCCACCTTGTCGCTTTGCGTAATCTGCGCAAAAAAAGAAGCCCAAACGACTGGCAGGCGACCTAAAAAACGCGAAAGGACAGCCGGGCAATAACGACGACAAAAAAGGGTCGCGTGTAGTTCGAGATCGTGAGTGATATGTGACGGTTTAGATGGGGGGGGGCCAGGAAGAAAAAAAGAAGAAAGAGAACGTGGGCCCAATGTCAGGTGGCCGCAGAGACAAAGGAGGATATGAAGGAGGCGACGATAGGCCAGGGCAGGTGGAGAGTGGTTCGAGGGTTGGATGGAGGGAGTGAAAATAACAATGTGTCATCGCGCGCCGACTTCCGCTACCCTTTCTCAGCATTGGACAACGGAGACAACTATGTACATACTGGAGACGATTCATGCCAAAATTAAACTTGGACTGCCTGATGCCGTCTGGTCACCGACTTGGAAAGTGACGTGCCGAGTTCATGCTTTTAGCCGCCCGAGCTGTGTCTCAACACTTGTTCTGGTGCTATTCTGGCACTATTCTGGCAAAATGCCATGTCCCATGTCCCATGTCCCATGTGCCGTGTTCGAAGCGATGGCACTGTGTCAAGGATTCGACGTCGTACGTCTGTCTCTATGTAGCCGCCCCTGCCAGGGCATACAACCGACGAACCAATCCGTGAACGATCCACGACATCCGATGCAAGTTCTTGGGCGCCACTTTGGACGAGCAACCAGCACCTTTTGTTTCTACATGTAATCCGCGCTCGGATCCTCGCCTTTGAAGACGAGAACCTTGGCCGGGGAACATCTCTGCAGAGCTCACAGCTCACTCAACCTGAACAGCTCTGAGACTCTGCGAGGGGGGTGAGCATCCAACAGGACTCGGCGAGAAGTGAAAAAGCTGACGGGGCTAGCAGGGATATGTTCCACACAGCCTCAGGCCGCGTTGAAAAGGAGCACCTGCGATGCGATATTGTACTGTGTGCATTCCAGCACCTCGGAACAGGACGCCCTCTGACGACATTATGTAGCGATTTAGCCTCGGAGGCGTCGGTCGACTTACCCAGACCTGCTTGTTGGTGAAGGTTTGTTGGTGAAGGTTTGTTGGTGAAGGTTTGTTGAAGGGGTGTGTGTGTTGGACCGAGCAGCTAGGATCAGAAAATAAAGGTGTGGATTGAGTTGCCCGATCCTATAAGAGGGCGCGGACTACGGTTTAAATAACTAAGTACCTATACCATAGGGTATGTAATCTGCCTATATAAACTATACTATGCATCTACTAAAGGTCTAGAAAAGTAACTAGTTAGGTAAGTCCTAGTGTCTAAGTTACCTGTATGTAGTTAAGCGCTTACAGCAGGATTCTAACACATCCCCCTAGGAGGCCTATAATTAAGGCATCCTATAATAATTCAATTAAATCAATCTCTATAATAATCTAATTATTATTAATTATAGTAAGGTCTTCTAGTAATTCCTACTCTTTTAGGTTAGTACTAAGTATTTAATCTAGTAACTATATAAGCCCTAGTACCTATCTAAAATCTATAAATACTTTTTCTATTAGTAGCTTTATAAGGCTATTAGTAATTATCTCTTTTATTATCTTCTAGGTAATATTAAAGGTTCCCTTTATAACCTCTTAATAAAGCTAGTGATAATAGATATTAATATAGTATAGTTACGTTATAAGCTTAACAAATTCTTCCTTAAGAAGGCGAATTATTTACATATTATTATATTTAATCTTAAGGGTATTATCTCTAAGATATAATCTAACTTCCTAATATAATTATTTAAAGGTAATTAGCTCTTTACTATAATATAATAGCGCTAGGAGCTTTACTTCTATAGAAGAGGTTATTATAGTCTCTTATCTTCTTACTTTAAAGAGCACAGAACCTTTAAAGAGCTTTATAATATAACCCTATAAGCTTCTTCTTATAACTAAATTATTAGTAAAGGAAGTATTACTATATGCTTTAAGTTCAGGGTTATTACTATTAAATTTAATTAAGAGATCTCCCTATATATAACTATACTCTAGAGCCTTTTCTATAGCTTCTATATGCTAAGGTCCTAGGTATTAAAGGTGCTATAATAGTTATAATACTATAAAGGCAATATCTAGCTATATAATAATTATAGGATATAATAAAGTACTAACTAGGGATTAATATCTCTTTAAATCCTTTAGATTAATATTACCTTTAAAGGGATTAAGTAAAATAGTAGTTATTAGTGCTATTAGCTTCTATTCTAGGACCTTAATATTAAATTTAATTATAGCTTTGTTCTAATAGGACTTCTAATTAAGCTATAATTATTGATTTTCGCAATCTCTAATAATTTTAACCCCTAAGAACTATTATAATTCGCTAAGGTTCTTAATGTTATACCTCTTAAAGAGTCTCTCTCTAAATTCATTATAAAGAGCTAACTTTCCCTTTATAAATAAGGCTATAAGATTATTAATATAGAAGAAGATAATTAATCTATCCTTAATAAACATATAAACATCTTTAAAGATCTATATAAATCCTTTACTTACTAACTATTTAATTAATTCCTTTATCTAAAGAAGGGGAGCTTTATATAGCCTATAGACAGTGCTTAAGAGCTTTAAATAAGCTTATTTATCCCTATAACCTAGCGGTATCTTATAATATACCTCTTTATCTAGCTTTAAGTTTAGGAAAGCTATAATAAAATTATACTAATAAGCTTTAAGGTTAAAGTAGCATAGAATTACTATAAGGAGCCTAAATATAATACTTACTAATATAGTAGCTCTTATAGAAAGGTTCCCTTTTACTTACTAATTCCCAAGCACACATAATTAAGCCTTATACCTCATAAGGTAGCCTAATTAATTTAATTTATAGGCAAATACCTAAGTAAGTCCTAAGATCTTAATATGCAAAGGGACTTCTAATCTACTAACTTTAATAGTAACCTTATTATTAATAACTTTATTATACTCTTTATCTCTTACTTTAATAAATACCTTTTCTTTAGGGTGCCTAGCTAAATAATTATAATAAGCAGGAGGTAAAGGAAGTCTTAATATATAAGGCTTTTCTTCACTCTTAGCTCCTAGGGCAAAGGTAGTAGCAAAAGCTTTAAGGAGGTTATCTTCATTAATGTTAGGAATATCTAGATCTTTATCTTTATAATCCATTTTAGAAGGATTTAATAAACTATTAATATTTATTAGTTTATAATCTAAAAAATTTAGTTAATAACTAGGTGAATTCGGAGGAGTTAGGAGAGTTAATTCCTAAGTTTCTTTTCCCTTTTCTTTATTATTTAGTTAATTACGATTATATTAATCTCCTTACTAATAGATTAGAGGAAGGGAGTCTTGTGCCTATAGGTGCCTTACCTCTTAAGGATATCCTATATTTATATTATTAACCTTAAAGTCTTCCATAAGCTCTTAAAGGAGGTGTTTTTAGGCTCTTTTTCCTTAATTAAAAGGTCCTTTTCTTAAGCGTAGAAGATTAATTTATTAAAGGTAACATAGCTTAATAAGAACTAATAATTCCTTTGCATTATTAGTACCTAAATTAGATATTAGGTAAAAGAGATATAACTAGCTAGATAACTAATATAAGCTCTTTATAATAGCTTTAGACCTATCTTCCTAAGCCTATCTTATATTATTACAAAAGCTTTATAACTAAAAGCTTAAAGATAATTTAATAAAGCTTCTAGCTTCTCTAGTAAATAATTCTATTAAAGCTTATTCTCTTATAGCTATTTGTTTAAAGCTTAATATAGTAAAAGCTAATCTAAAGACTTTCTAGGCATATAATTAAGAATATAAATAGCTACTTCTATAGCTATAGGCTAAAGATTCTCTAGAAAGCCTGCTTAGGTTATTAGAGTTATTATAACTCTTATTATCACCCCCCTAGACCGCTTAGCATGCCTATTTTAATGCAAATAAGCCAGACTAGACTTTCTAATAATAATACCCCTACTAGTAACCTCTGCTTCTTATATCTTAGTCTAGAAGGTAGTTTCCCTATTAGTAATAATAACTATAATATAGATTCTAAAGGTCCTTATATAGCGCACTTCTAATTAATTAAAGTAAGACATGATTTTAGTCTTTATTAGAATTATAAAGATATAGCGGAGGCCTATTATCCTATAAGTAAAGAAAGTAATATAATAATCCTTATTATAGCCCTATAATTAAGTAAAGAGGTTATAGGTTATAACCTAAAGAGGTCCTAAGGGTAGGGAATCTATTTATAACACTTATAATATTTACCTCTACGCCTTAGCTATATAGCAAATCTTATATTTACCCTTGCTACGCTCTTTTATTAGTATGTTAACCTTTTAAAGCACTTAATCCATTATATCTTTGCCTAGATAAGCTATTCTTACGTGCTAAAGGTTTGCTTTTATAGCTATTAGGGGTTTTAGGTCACAAGAGTCCCTTCTAATAGCAAAAGCCTTATTAGGGCTATCCCCTTTAATACATAGTTAAGTACTAAGGGTTATAGTTAAAAAAATCTTATAATTACCTCTTACTAAGTCTATAATAATCCCTATAAGATTATCCTACCTTATACCTTTTATTATAAGTAACTAAAGTAATATAAGGTTTGTAAAGAAGATTAGTTAATACTACGCGTTTAATAACATAAGGGTCTAGCTATTTGTTAATTTAATCTAGGCTATGCTAATACTATAAGCTTTAGTAACTCCGTACCTAGCTTAGATACTTAGTTAATTACTATAATCTAGGTTAATAAACTAGCATTTATTATTAAAGATATATACTAAAGTACCGCTATTAAGTATTACTCGCGAGCGCCCTTAGGTATAAAAAGCCTTTAAAGACAGCTCTATAGCAATAAAGGTAGTATTGCCCTCTGGCTTGCTTCCCTTTACTTCCTCTATATTATACTCCTTAAGCCACGCGTTATAGGCCTTTTTAATATTATTAGATTGTTAATTTATTACTTCTTTTACCTTTTTTAATTAATCTTCCTTAATAGTCTAATTCTTAGGCAAGCAAAGCGTTTAATAGTTCTTCTAAGAGTCCTTTAACTTCTTAGCCTTATGCTTATTATAATAAATATAAAGTAGCTTCTTATCTCCCTTATTAAGATTTTCTTTAGTCTAACTATTAAGAGTTAGCTTTACTCTAAAAGATTCTCCGGATTTACTTTAAGATCTTCCCTAGGCTTTAATTAAATACCTAATCCTTATAATTATAGAGTAAAAATTAAGGGTTTTACCCTTAATCTTAGTAGTAAAGATTAGTAAATTAATTTAAGCTGAAATTAAAGGGAATCAGGTGCTAATAGCATTATTAATTATCTTAATTAGAGAGTTACCTTTTATAATTAAGTAATTTGCTTAAAAACATTACTTATAGCTAATTAACGCGTTAGTAAGCTATTTATTAATGTTAACCTTTGCTAGGCTACGCTTAATAACTTTATTAAAGTTAACCTTAGTATAATACCTAATCATTTTATTTAAGGGTATTATATTCCTTATAAGCTCTCTAAGCTTCTTATAAAGTAAGATATACTATAGGATTATTTGCTTATACTTATTTCTAAGTATTATAATAAACTAATTATAGTATTCTCTTATAGTCTTTAATAGACTCTAATACTAACTATTAAACACTTAATATTATCTATTAAGAACTATATACTAAGCGCTATCCTTAGTATTATCTAGTTATTAAGGGTATTTAAAGTATCCCTCTTTAGTTAAGTTAATAATAGGAGTAATACTTATAGGAGAAGAGCTTTCTTAAGGTTATTACTAATTTCTTATAACTCTAAATATTAATATTCTTAAGCGTGTTTAAGGCCCTTTAGTCTAGTTTTCTAGTAAAGTAGTTAAAGCTATAATTACTACTTTTCTTATTACTAGAGTCCCTTTTCCTATTAGGATTAGTGGCTTAGGTAGGTAGTTAAGAGTTATTATTAAATTAGGATTAATAAAGACCTAAATCCTATCTTTAATAGCTCTTGCCTTTATTATCTTAAACTACAGGTCCTAATAGTAGGGTTCCTATAGCTTAACTACTAGCTTATAGCCTTAAGTAGTGTTAGTTTCCTTAGATATCTTAATAATATCCTATGTTATTATTATTATAATTTATTAAACTTTAACCCACGCAAATCTTCCTTGCTACTAGGGGTCGCCTAATTATAATATTAATGATTGTAATTAAACCCTATTCTCTTACTAGGATATACCGAATTTAATAATTAATTAATTAGAATTAACTTAATAAAGGTATTAGTTAGAAAGAAAGGTCTTTATATTATGAACACTAAGTAATTACTACTATGTTAGACTAAGCAGCTAGGATTAGAAAATAAAGGTATAGATTAAGTTACCTAATCCTATAAGAGGGCGCGGACTATGGTTTAAATAACTAAGTACCTATACTATAGGGTGTGTAATCTGCCTATATAAACTGTACTATATATCTACTAAAGGTCCGGAAAAGTAACTAGTCAGGTAGGTCCTAGTGTCTAAGTTGCCTGCATGCGGTTAAGCGCTTGCGGCGGGATTCCAACAGTGTGCATGTACATAAGCCCCATGGCATCATGTCTCATTTCTATAATGCGGGAACCGCAGTAATAAAGAGACCAACAGATTCTCAGGGGGAAATAATGTCACCGGGGCGGGTGCCCTGCAGGGGGTCTTCTCGTACCCGACTCACCTACCCTAATCACTTGACGGCCGTACGGCTTAGTCATCATACATCCCCCCCCGGCGACAAGACCTGTGGGTCTGACTCTAACTACCCTTGCAGGTGTGAATGTGATTATGGGGCGCAGTGGGTGCCGTGGTGGCATGCTGTTGTACATACAGTCCACCCCCTGTTTGATTTTACACAACTACAAGCCCCACGCGGGGCGGCTACTATCAGCTCTTAGTGGCTGCTGCTAGTGGAGCTGTTAGGGGTGCTATAGGTTATGTACGCTAGTAAGAGGTACTTAATAGCCCTAGGAAATTTCACCTATAATAAGGTACTTCCTACCCCACTTAGTGCTACGCTAGGCCACGGCTTGATATGTCATTGGCCTGCTACCCCTAGTCATGTACTCGTGTAAAATCAAACAGGGGGTGGACTGTAGGATTGCTGCCACGGAACGTACCAGAGTACATGTAATCCGTAGGTACCAAGGTACTCCGCATTAGCCCCATCAATAAATATTACACGCGGTCCGGCATAAGATTGACAACAGCTACGTATAGTGGTCTTTTTTTTGTGTTAGTGCGCTGGTTATTGCCCTGCCTGCCTCGGACTGACACGATGCCCGGGTCTCTGCTCGTTTTTTTTTTTCTTGTTTTTTTTTTTTCCCTTTTCGTGGTTAACTCCCTGATCTTCACGACTCATGAGCGTATGGAGATATTGATACCAAATCCACAAATGACAATGGATGGGTGCAGAAAATGTCTTCGAGCATGGAGCATGTCTCTCGGAGTCATGCAAGTGGCTTGGCAAGGGCAGACCTTGACGTGAAGCACTGCGCCGAGTGCTCCGTACAATGTCCCCTGAAACAGTGCCAAAAAGATTGGGTGGACGATAATGGGTTGCGAGGCACTGTGCGTGTGAGTCGCAGGGCCCACAGGGCAGCCCACAGGACGGCAGGTCTTATTAAGTAATTGTAAGGTGCTATGCCAACAAAATCCCTCTCCACATGTTACATGTAGTTATTATTGAATGAAAAGCCTCCCTTTTCCTTCTTTCCTTATCCCAGATAGACCTGATGAAATAGTTAATGTAAAGCGAATTATCAGTCCCAGTCATATCAGTGATCACTATATATAGGGTTTCCTTGTGCTCCACACTTAGCTAGCTACGGTCTTCTCCAAAATTGTTATGCATCTGATTACATAAGCGATTTTCCCTCCCATCAGGGGGTCAAGCCAGTGAGTTACATTTTTAAACAAGTGCAACAAGTCAAGCAATTCGATCCTATCAGCTGAAAAATATTTCGCCATTCCTTGCCATAATGACCCTACAAGCAATTTGAGGCACGTCAGAAATGGAACATCCGAAGACGACCGGACGAAGCGTTGATTGCTACCGTTAATTGGACAATGTCTCGCGCGTCTTCCTTGTTTACTGTGGGTGCTTCTGAGCAAATTCGGGTCTCATGCTCGACGTCATTCGCAGCCTGTTTTTTTACCATGATTTCTTACGAAACGCAAGCGCTTATGACACACGACTTGTTGTTAGTCCCCGTCTCGCTGCACTGCTGTTAGCGGCCGAGCCCGTCGAGTCTTTTCCTCGCTCGGCGACAGAGCATCATTGCATCTGTTCTTCTGGAGTCCTGGTGGCATCCGACGACCATTTGCGACACGATCATGATGAGCGCCGCCGATAGGGGAGACACCACCCATGACCATGTCGCTCCCGACGAGAAAGCTTCACAGCCTCGGATTCCATCTCTGGATGCGCATCCACGCACAAGCTCCGAGCTGCGCGTCACGTACAATGACCCCGTCGACGACTCGAATAATGCATCGCCCCCTCGTCGCGCGCGTCGCCGCCACCGATCGTCTAGATCCGACACGGAGGTCTACCACGATGGCAGCGTGTTGAGGAGAAAGAGCACACGCCCCGCGACCTTCAAAACGCTTGAGGACTGCGACGACTTCGACACGTATGGCCTGCCAGATGGTTGGCAGCCTGGTTCAGAACCCGGCTACGACCCGGAGCTCCCAGACGGTGGCCACGCTTCCATGCCTACGCTCAGCGCCGACTGCGACATAACCGTGGTGGACTTTTCGCTGGAGCGCATGGTGAAGCGACACTTCAACAACGACACCTTTGTCGCTTTCCTGGACCAGCAGCCCAAGGAGAGCTGGGCCAAGTGCAGATGGATCAACATCAACGGGCTGAGTTGGGATGTCATCCAAGCAGTCGGCACCAAAAAGGGTCTCCATAAACTGGCACTCGAGGATATAATGAACATTCAGAATCGAACAAAGGCGGACTGGCAAGTCAAATAGCCCATGTTGTGGCTCCCCCCCTCCCTCCCTCCATCCTGTCCTCGCGTGTCCAGACCGTTACTAACCTGGTGATATCGCGGCTTGGCCTGACTCCAATTGACAGGTATCCCAACCATGCTTTCATCATCATGACTTTGCAGAAGCTGGTGCATCTAGCGGACGGTGACGATAGTTCTGCCGGTTCGGTCAGCATGCGGTCGAAATCAAAGGTGAAGAGCTTCTTCAAGGGATTCGGACGCAAGGATCAACGGCAGAGCGATATGGACCCTGAGCGACACATCCGAGACGCCAATGGAGGGCCAATCTTGTCCGATGGCTCGACGCTCGAGCAGACCGCCATGCTCCGATCTTTGCAGCGCTACCATGCATCCGGGAACGAGGCGCGAACCGACTTTATGGAGCGGAATTCCTCTCTGGCACAGTACAACATGGCTGTGTCAGCAGAGCAAGTCTCCATCTTCCTCACAAACGACAACACTGTGATTTCATTCTTCGAAATCTCTGCTGCTGATGTGGAACGACCCATCGTCACACGGCTCAGCACGCCGGGCACGATACTCCGGGAATCGTGTGACGCCTCGCTCCTCGTCCAGGCCATCATCGACGCCGTGATTGACCTTGCCCTCCCCCTGACAGCCGTCTACACCGACCTCCTGGGCGACTTGGAGCTTGATGTGCTTACCGCCCCAAGC
Organism: Epichloe hybrida; assembly: GCA_019022495.1. Taxonomy (NCBI): domain Eukaryota; kingdom Fungi; phylum Ascomycota; class Sordariomycetes; order Hypocreales; family Clavicipitaceae; genus Epichloe; species Epichloe hybrida. The sequence goes on from JAFEKR010000020.1 coordinate 680,592, forward strand.
ATGAAGCAATGTCGCCAGCTGTACATATGCATCAGCGAGATCAACAAGATGCTGCGATTCTTGAACCCCATAGACAATCTCGTCAACGTCCTGCGCGACCACCGCACAAGCCTCCCCCAAGATCTTGCCAACAAGGAGCTCGAAAACCCAGCCAGCGGTGTCATCGTCACGCCCCAAACGCATACCTACCTCGGCGACGTCCTGGACCACTGCATCATCACCACGGAAGCATTGCAGCAGCTGAAACAGTCCTCGGAGAACCTGATCAATCTCATCTTCAACACCATCTCAGCCCATCAGTCCCAGTCAATGAGGCAATTGACCATGGTGACCATCATCTTCCTGCCGCTGACATTCATCACCGGGTTTTTCGGGCAGAATTTCGCCGAGTCTGGATTTCCCGAGATTCATCACGGGATATAGTATTTGTGAGTGCGGATCCCCTTTCCCCATTCGACTGTCTCTGTGATGGAACGGTCTGGAAATACATGTTGGATTGTCACTGACGAGGATGGTGGCTCTCGATTAGCTGGGCTTGTGCGGTGCCGACAGCGATAGCGACGATCCTGATCCTCATGCGAGACATGATTTATTCGTGGTTTGTGCGGGTTGCGCAGCGGCAGAAGATTTTGTCAATCCGGAAGAAGGAGAAGAGGCGGCCGAGGAGGACTTAGCTCCATGGTGGGAGGGGAGGGTTGTACAATGTTATAGCCAGCAATTTTTGCGTAGAAGAAACAAACCCTGAAAATAGAAACCCCCCGGAAAAAAAAATCAGAGTACATTGTGTCACGTAGTTTATATTTCTGGGTTGAACTGGACGTGACTAGCACAGACAGGCAGGCTACTGTAAGCGACACAAATATGCAGCCATGCAGCCATGGCTGACGATGGACAAATTAGAATGCTGCTGTGCTTCCAATGCCATGTAGTGGGGCAAAGAGGCGCGGCCCTCGAATCCCTGGGCCAATCAGGAGCTCTTTGTGTTGTCCTCGGAAACAATTCACGATGGCTGCCTGCATGGAAACAGCCTCCAGCCGTGCTCAGTTCTTCCCTTTTTTTCTTTTTCCCGGACACGTGTGCAGCCTTCGATGCGGAATGTCTACCGCCATGCTTCTCATGATGCAGGCAAGTTGTGCATCACACGCGATTTGAATGACGGCTCGTTCGACCCCCCCAGTTCTTACGCGCCATCGAGATTCGAGAGAAGCCCGCCACGATGAGCACCCGTACGAGGGCCAAGTCTCCCGACGCGGATGCTGAGCGCGAGGAAGAGATGCAGTATGCAGCCATTGGGCCGGCTAAAGAAGAGCTTGAGCAAAAGTTGGACCGCCTCTCCCATTGACACGATTCCAACAAGTGCATGCATTTCTCGAACTCGGAACTAACGAACCCTGCCCCCCCCCCTGCAGATACCCTAACCGGCCAAGAAACCACTCCAAAACTTTTGCCTTTTCAGATCTCTTCTTGCAGCTCTTCAACCCGCTCAACGAGAACAAGAAGCAGCCGTCTGGCGGCGGCCAGGCGCGCAAGAAGGGCCCGCACGGCGGCACATCACTCTCGCCGCAAGAACAGCGGCGGCACATCATCGAGAGATTCATCAATCGATGGCGTAAAGAGGTCGGCAATGACTTCTACCCCGCGCTGCGCCTGATCTTGCCTGACAAGGACCGTGACCGCGGCGCGTACGGCCTCAAGGAGAATGCCATAGGGAAGCTTCTCGTGAAACTGATCAAGATTGACAAGAATTCCGAAGATGGATACAACCTCCTACATTGGAAGCTCCCGGGGCAAACCATGGGTGCCCGGATGGCGGGTGATTTTGCCGGGAGATGCTACGAGGTCATTTCCAAGAGACCCATGAGAACAGAGGTCGGGGACATGACCATTGCCGAGGTGAATGAGCAGTTGGATAAGCTGGCTGCATCGACTGGCGAGGCAGAAAACTTGCGCGTCTTGGAGACTTTTTACAATCGCATGAACGCCGAGGAAATGCTATGGCTGATTCGCATCATTCTCAAGCAGATGAAGGTTGGTGCGACGGAGAAGACGTTTCTGTACCTGTGGCACCCGGATGGCGAGACTCTGTTTAGCGTGTCCTCCAGCCTGAGACGCGTCTGTTGGGAGCTGTATGACCCGGAAGTCAGGTTGGAGCAGGAGGATGCGGGAATCTCCTTGATGCAGTGTTTTCAACCTCAGCTGGCCCAGTTTCAAATGCCAGCCTCTTTCCAGAGAATGGCTGAGCTCCTGCGGCCGACCGAAGCGGACGCCGAGTTCTGGATCGAGGAGAAGCTGGATGGCGAACGCATGCAAATGCACATGGTGGCAGATGCTCAGCATCCCGGCGGAAAGAGGTTCTGCTTCTGGTCACGGAAAGCCAAAGAGTACACATATCTGTATGGAAATGGGCTCTTGGACAGCAATTCGAGCCTGACTCGCCATCTGAAGAATGCGTTTGCGCCGGGGGTCCGGAACCTGATACTCGACGGCGAGATGATTACGTGGGATATGAGCGTGGACAAAATCGTTCCCTTTGGGACGCTCAAGACGGCTGCCCTCGCGGAGCAGCAGAACAAGTCTGGGTCAGATGCATCTGGTCATCGACCCGTGTTTCGAGTCTTCGACATTGTATACCTCAATGACAAGTCACTTACCCAGTACACACTCCGTGACCGGCGCAAGGCACTCGAAAGGGCCGTCAAGTCGGTCCATCGACGGCTCGAGGTGCACACGTATGTCGCCGCAACGACAGCGGATGCCATTGAGCCCATGCTCCGGGAAGTTGTGGCAACAGCATCCGAGGGTCTCGTCCTCAAGAACCCGCGATCCATGTATCGCCTGAACAGTCGGAACGACGACTGGCTGAAAGTGAAGCCAGAATACATGTCCGAGTTTGGCGAGTCCCTCGACTGTGTCATCATTGGCGGCTACTACGGCTCGGGACGACGAGGCGGCACACTGTCCAGTTTTCTCTGCGGGCTTCGCGCGTCCCAAAACCACATTCAGGCTGGCGAGGATCCCGAGAAATGCTTCTCCTTTTTCAAAGTCGGAGGAGGCTTCCGCGGGGAGGACTACGCAGAGATTCGACACCATACCGAGGGCAAATGGATGGAATGGGACCGCAAACGCCCGCCTACCAAGTACATCGAGCTGGGTGGCGGCGAGAGCAGACAGCTGGAACGACCAGACATGTGGATCCGGCCCAGGGACTCAGTCGTCATATCGGCAAAAGCGGCCAGCGCAGGGCCCTCGGATAGCTTCGCCCGCGGGTACACGCTGCGGTTTCCACGGTTCCGAAGGCTTCGACTCGATCGCAGCTGGGACTCGGCCCTGTCCGTCGATGAGTTTGAAGAGCTCCGGAGGCGGGTGGATGAGGAGGCCAGAGAGAAAGCCATGACGCTGGAGGACCGAAAACGCAGGAAACCCAAGCGCGCCAGGCGCGAGTTGGTCATTGCAGGACAGGGCGCCGCTCCACCCCAGTTTGAAGGCAACAAGTCCAAGATCTTTGAGGGACTGGAATTTTGCGTGCTTTCCGAATCCTTGAAGCCGTATAAAAAGACCAAGGCGCAACTGGAGACCATCATAAGGGAGAACGGCGGGGCAGTGTCGCAAAGGGCGCTGCCTGGATCTCACATGGTTCTCGTGGCGGATAAAAAGGTGGTCAAAGTGGCAAGTCTGATAAAGGGCGGCGGGGCGAACATTATCAAGCCCAAATGGATCAAGGACTGCGTCGAGCAACAGGGCTCGTTCCTGCTGCCGTATGAAGAGGGTCACCTGCTCCATGCAACGGCGGAGTTGGCAGCGATCGCGGCGGATAACACGGACATGTACGGCGACAGCTTCGCACGCGATGTTTCGGTGGAGGAACTACGGCAAATCCTGGCCGACATGCCGAAATCAGAAACTGACGGGCCGTCGTTTGACGAGGACCATTTCCTCGACGAGCTGGAAGAGCGTGGCAAGGGCCTCTCACATCTACGAGGGTTCATGTTCTGGCGGTGCGTGGTACACGTGCGTGTCGTGGGCGGTGTGGATTCCAACCTGGTGAACAAGCTGGTTCACTATGTAAAGTATGCGGGTGGGAAGGTGGAAGAGCGACTGGGAGACGAAGTGACGCATGTGATACTGGTCGGTGAGGATGCGATGGAGATTGGGGCTGTGGCCGATGAGGTCAGGAACAAGATTTGCTCTCGGGAGAAGAAGAAGATGCCCAGAGTGGTTGGGGAGAAGTGGATTCTGGAGTCTTGGAAAGAGAAGACGGTGTTGGACGAGGAGCCATTCGCGATCCAATGAAGGATTTTGTCGAGAAGGCCTTTCGGTCCTGATGCATTTGCATATACTCGGTTTCAATCCTATGCACCCAACAAGTTCCTTCCCATGTGGCCAGCACGGTGAGCGCGGTAAGACGATAAACCGGCCAATCCATCAACCAAAAAAATATTCACGGCAGGGCAAAACGCCAGAACACGCAACAATCACTTGCCCATCGTCAAGAACAACCTGTCGCCGACATCCCCCATCCCAGGCTGCAGCATTCCCTCCCCAGTCAACGCGGCATCTATGCCCGCGATCCACAGCTCCGTCCCCTCGGGCCACTCCCCCGCAGCCTTCCTGACGCCCTCCTCGGCGCCCAGGATCGACAAGACGAGGACCTTCCTGGCGCCCCATTCGCGAAGTGTCTGGACCGCCGCGGCGCACGTGCCGCCCGTGGCGATGACGGGATCAACGAGGATAGCAAGACTGCTGGCGTTGCTATCGGATGCCGAGCCAGGACCGTGGTTCGGGAGATTATTGTAGTATTCCACGGGGTCGAGCGTCGACGGCTCGCGGTACATGCCCAGGTGGTGGACCGGCACGGAAACAGGCAGAATCGTCTGCACGCCTAGAATTTTTTTTTTAATTTTCTTTTATATCGAGGCGGATATTAATGGTTCTCGGGTCCCGGAGGGGCGCGGGGGGATGCAAAGTACCTTGTACCATGCCGAGACCAGATCGGAGAATGGGCACAATACACATGGTTTGCGGACGGACGGCAGTGCTGACGTACTCGAAGCCGAGCGGTGTTTGATCCTTGGGGTTATTTTACCGGAGTCAGTGAGTATTTGGGAAAGAGGGCGGGCGGAGAGGGGTTGGCGTTGAGGCTGGGGTTGGATACTTTTGGACCGTCGACGGGCGAGATGTTGGTGGCGAGTGCCTCGACGGCGAGGATGAGCGATATGTCGTGGACGAGGGTGGCGACGTCTTTGGATGTGGTGGATTGGGAACGCAGCTGGCTGAGCTTGGCGCGTAGACTCGGGTGTTGCGATACGTGGACGTTGGGGAGGGACGACATGGTGATTTTTTTTCTCTTTTTCCTCCCTGTTTTATTATAAAACAAAACAAATTTAATCGGAGCGGGAGCTGGTTCGCTGGTGGTGGAGGGACGAGAAGCCGAGAAGCCGAGGAGATGGAGGAATAAAGTGAAGTAAGTGAAGTGGGCTACGATGTGGATGAGAACGGGCGAGAACGGGTTACGACGGGGTTCGTTTGGCGGCATGGCAGCCGTGGACGAAGAGGGGAATTGGGGGGGAATTGGGGGGGGAATTGGAGGGGTTCAACAGGCGGGCGGACTGCACTGCAAGCGGGGCCATCTATCCGCTGCGGATTGTGGATTGTGCGCACCAACCCGTCTTAATAACTCCCGTCATTCCCCAATAACAATTCCCGTCCATCAATCACTTCTTCACCTGTCTGTCTCAAACGCGCATTGTGTCGCACCGACGCATTGATACCGACCTGCTTCAGGCCATGCCATCACCACAAACCGAGGCACTGCGTCATGGCTTTGGCCGCGCAAACCACGGCTGGATTGTTGGCGAGCGCGAAACCCTGCCATGACCGACCTGGAGAGCACTTCCACGTCATCGACAACCGTGCAAATCTTGGCCAAGTCGCGGCAGAGCGCACGCATAGCCTAACCTTGCGCGACTTCCGGAGCCATGAGAGACGAACACAGAGCCCATCCCGGCAAATCCCCCCGACTGCCATGGAAGAGAACCATGACGGGAACAACATGTCTCCAAAGCTCACACAACTCTACACGCTATCATATCTCGTCTTCTTTGCAATTATAGGTACGCTCGCAAGGCTGGGCCTCACAGCCCTGACGCACTATGCCAAAACACCCGTGCTGTTTACCACGCTATGGGCCAATTTCGGAGGGAGTATTGTCATGGGCTTTCTGGCAGAAGACCGAATGCTTTTCCGCCGGGAATGGGGAACTGCAACGTATGACCGAGTGCTAGCGCAAGCGAAGAAACAAGACGAAGAAGAGGGCGGCCAAGGATCTGGCCCCAGCCGCCCGAGCGTGCATCTCGTGGCGGCCAAGAAAGCACATCTCGCTTGCAAAAAGACCATTCCGCTGTACGTCGGGCTGGCAACCGGCTTTTGTGGCAGCTTCACGAGCTTCTCTGCTTTTATCCGCGACGTCTTCTTGGCCATGTCCAACGATCTAGTCGCACCGGGCTTTGGAGTCACTGCCGAAAGTAGGAACGGCGGTTACTCGTTCATGGCCATGTTGGCGGTTGTAATTACCACGGTGGCGCTGTCACTGGGCGGCTTCATGTTTGGCGCGCACTGCGCTATCGCTACCGAACCCGTCATTCCGTCGTTTCCCTTTCCAACCACGCGTAAGTTTATGGACCCCTTGTTTGTCCTGCTGGGCTGGGGATGCTGGTTGGGGGCAGTCCTGATGGCTGCCCTCCCGCTACACGACAAATGGCGAGGGCAGATCGTATTCGCACTGGTCTTCTCGCCATTAGGCTGCTTGGCCCGCTTCTACCTGGCCTTCTACCTGAATGGCAAGATGGCTACTTTCCCACTCGGAACCTTCGCTGCAAATGTCATCGGGACGGCTGTTTTGGGCATGGCGTTGGATATTGCCCATGTGCAGGGCGGCGGCGGCATCGTGGGATGCCAAGTCCTTCAAGGCGTAGAGGATGGCTTCTGTGGGTGCTTGACAACAGTGTCAACGTGGGTTGCGGAATTGAATAGTCTGAGGACGCAAAGTGCATACATTTATGGCGCGACGAGCGTGCTTGTGTCGTTTGCTGTCATGGTTGCCATCGTGGGTGGATTGAGGTGGACTGATGGATGGTCAGCTCTAATGTGTTGAGTGCGCACGAACATGTCTCGCCTGTTCATTCGTTCATGGGAGTCGAAATTGTCGAAATTTCGTGAAACTTGGCAGGAGCCCCTTTCACCAGTTGCCAGTTGCCAGTTGCCAGTTGCCAGTTGCCAGTCGCCGGTCGCCGGTCAAAGTTGCCTGATGGATTTCTTTCCTTGTCACACGTCGTGACCTGACATATCTGGCCAAAACTTATCTCTTACTTGGTGCGGACTCTGTATCTGCAAAGTGCTGTACCAGACATCTTCACTCTTATTTTCCTTGCACTTTTACGATTAACTCCCGACAGCCGGCCTCGGAGTCCCGATATATCTGTCGATTACTAGTATTTTATACTTTATACTCGCTCAGCTGACTGCCGACATGCGCGAAGTTCAGCCAACGCAGCCCGTCTGCTCTGCAGTGACAGCACAAGAGGAAGCCTGCGACGGCAAGCCAACGATTTCGTGTCCAAAATGCCTCCTTGTCTCCGTAAATAGAGCATGCTGTCTAATGTCGAGACGGTGCTGTCTATTTGGCTAACATCCCCAGTATTGTAGTGATGCATGTAGAAAGCTCGATTGGCCGACACATAGAAAAGATTGTAACAAACGGTATTATGACGATATTCCATTGGAAGATGCGGTGACCGTTGAGCCAGTTGAGGCCAACAGGTATCGAACAGCTTGGGCCAGCTATGCCGCTACAGATGTTATACATTTTAGCAAGCAAACCGAGGGCGGAGAGTTTGACGGTCAACTCAATATTCTTCTCAGCGGCGGTACGTGCGGCTGATCTTATTCCCTTTTCAGAACTGAACAACAAGAACAAGAACAAAGACATAGTTGGCTCAAGATAATGATGTTCGGTCAAACAAGTGTTCCCGCTACGACATTTGATATACTCTGTGGTGAAAATACCTAGGAATGCCAAACCACGACTCAAATTTACCCTGAATTGTGTAACGTTTTTCGACTTTCTACGAACGTTTTATGGTCTTCTTCTGCTATGTTTCTCGAGGAACCGTAAACCAATCACCAATGCTGAGGCCTTAATCCATCTGTGGTACTCCGCAAGGTTGCCAGATTACCTCTACGCTCATGTACAGAATAGCCGGGAAGACCTTCAGAAGCATTTAGTACCCAGATTGTGCTCAACAGCGTTCCCCGAGCATGCCAGTGGAGAAACACAGACATTCGGATGGGAGCAGCGAAATGTCAGGCTGACGGGCACTCTCTCTACTGAGCAGTCAGATGGACTGAAACAATCACTCGAGGCCAAACCAAGTTTTTCGCCGGCAGATGAGATACGCGTCCGAATCGCGGACAGGTTAGAAAACTTATCACGCTACCGCGAGGCTGCCGCTCCTATGACTCGGTCAAGGGCTCTGGGAATGTCTCGATGGCGGGCGGATGGCCTTTTGCTTCCTTACGGCCATCCAAGGAAGGATTTCAATGTCCCAAACCCGTATGAATGCCACATGAGTATGAAAAAAAAAATTAATGAGATTTGCTGACGCAACAGTAAGGATATTCTTTCGCGACGGCGTTGCGTATCCACGAGGGGCAACCGCAGAACCTCTTTCGGAGTGGCCCATGGAGCTTCTTGATTTCACAGCCAAGGGCTTTCCTGCATACGGAAAAATGTTCTACTACTTGAGAGATTTGCTGGTGCAATTTCAAATTGTTTCCCAGCGGCTGGAGTTGGAGATTGATCTATGTTGCTCGTGGCCATTGATGCTTCCTTTGAAACTGTCCGTCAAGCCAGAGGAAAAGTTTGATCGCATGGAAGTGAGTTGGACCCGGAACCAATTCCCCCAAAGATGGGAGGTGGAAGAAGTGCTGATAAAACGGAAGCTTGGTGAATTATAGGATGAACATCCTGCTCTTTGCTTATTGATTGCCACAAGATTCTTGTACGACACGTGGGAAAGTCCATGTGCAACTTTGCTCACCATGACACGAGAAAGCGTACAGCAGGGTGAAACGGAAAAGAACAAATGGACCGTGAATGACGTATCGGAAATACTAATGCCCACGTCAACAGCCCTGGACGATTACACAGCAAGTGTTCCCGTTAATGGCGCGGCACCGGCGTCGTTTCCCAAACCGCAAGAGATAGCTCGACGGCGTATCGGCTTACAGATGTAGAAAAACTGGGATGTATACTCGGATCGGTACGCCACAGACTCTCACACATCCAGTCGAAAGCCTACCCGAGTTGGGAAAAGCTAATGGTTGCCACAGATTTCTCTACGACCCAAGGTTCTTCGGGTTTCAATTGTTGGAACAAGACGAAAATTGGGACGTGCGCAGCATCTTTGAGAGAGGATTTCTCGGCTTGACGTATATGCAAAAGAACAAGATTACTAGACGCTGGCCGAATAGATTGATACACAGCCCGAGTTGCCAGCCCGGACTTCAAAAGTTCAACAGATATGTTGGATGGGCCGAAAACAAGCCAGTAAGATGGCTTGAGTGGCAGTTGGAGGAGCCTGTTGACGAGGAACAGTTCCAGTATTGGCTTAGCTTGTGCCTGACAATGACGGTAGAACAAATGAGGGAATCAATGAGGCAAGTCATTGAGCAAAGCACGACGGCGACATCAGTCAGTCCTGCCGACAGCGATCTGGACTGGATTGATAAGGAAACGACTGCCCCAAAAAGCACGAATTCTACTCGGGAGACGAAGTCGAAGGGTGGAAAGAAGGGCAAGACAAAGGGCAATAAGAGTAGAAGCAAGTAATGACACGGGAGGCAGCGCTGGAGACGGGATTTACCATTGCGAAGCGACATGTCTCGGTCCAGAGGACAGTAGCATTTGAGAGAAGCAGCGTTGATGAAAGTTTTCTGTAATGTGCAGTCTTTTTACTCGATGCAATGAAACGTGAATGTAGTGTTGTCGCTCTCTAGGGGGGAACTTGGTACCTTGGCAAGTGGCGGGCAAAGTGGTACATGGAAAAGTTGGTACTTGCTACTACGTCTATGTCCGTACTGCAAGTAGCTGCTACGACTCTGCGACCTCGGGAATCGAATGCCGGCCGGCGTGCATCTGTTCGGCGACGTGGGATGACATTGAGTCATGCAGAGCGCAAGTTAAGGCAAGACGTGAGCTGTTTGCCCCAAGGTGCAAGGGACCATCATCAAGTCATGGCAATGAAAGGAGCACGAGTACATGTCTGATGTGAGTTGTCTTTTTTACTGTTTTTTCAAGCGAGGTTGTAACTAGTAGGTTGAAAAGACGAAAAAGACTGGCCTGGCCGGGGGGTGTGAACTTTGGAGTGTATGCCCGCAAGCCGCGTCTACATCGAGGACCTTGAGAAGCAAGATTTGTCGCAGGACAAAAGCGATTCCTTGTGCTCGTTTGCGCACCGCGTCCTCTCGGCACGTATCCTCGGCGCGTCCCGCTCATTTGATTCCCGACACGAACGTGAAGACGAAGACGAAGACGGACACCTCGATCGGACAGAGCGTCTCCTGACGGCATGGAGACTCGGTCTCCCGCACGAGAAGCAAGCGTTGCTGTGTCCCACCAGCCCTTGTCGGTGTTCGATTCCTCCTCTTGCGGGTGCGAGACTTCACACATGTCGTGGAGTCGGCCGCCGCCATAAGCAACATGATTTAACACCGGGTGCCTCTCATCTCGCATCCGCATTCACTTCTTCAGCTGCATCGCTTGTCTATCGGCCGTCGTCCACCTCTCGCAGTGGGCGCCGTTGGCGTCGGGGCCGGACGAGAGGATCCGGCAGCTGGTGCGGTTGGACATTGCAGAAAGTCTGCCTCTGCAAGAAAGTCAACTTTTGTTCCGGGAAAAGATGGAAAAACAAATGTTGTTGTCAACGTCCCGGAAAATGCACCAGTCCTCCCAACACACATGGACTCACGGTTCTTCGCCCAAAGGCCCTTCGCTAGATTGGCCGAGCGAGTGCTGTGCAGATTCGCAACTCGGGTCTCGTGGAAAGGGGAGAGATCGAGCACATCGTCTGCGACAGCCAAGTACACAAGTGGTACCGTGCCGAGGATAAGCGTCTAGTCGAAGAAATCGAGCATCTGAGAAGAATCCCGGGAATCCCGGGAAGCAGGGCGGGGCCCAATATGTGCGGCAGAGTGAGCTGTAGCTGGGACAGCGCCACCTGGTGGTGCAACGATGTGAGATTTTCCCCCTTTTCACTTTTGCCTTTGAAGGTTTGGCGCGCATTGTGGTTACGAGATCGAGGCGGTTTTGCTGACTTTGCAACTTTTTTTTTCTTCTCACTTCTTTTTCGCTTTGGGCAGAACGACCATCCCGTTGAGCCGAGCAGCTTCGCAGAAATAGGCGATGGAGCGGATGCTATCCTGAAAGATTGTCACGTCGGCACTGCTGTGTACTGGACGAGAGGCCAGGCTTTTTTGTGAGCGGGTAACTGAAATTTTATTGTTCGGCGCATGGTTGCTGAGCTTGGCTTGTCTGTACAGCCCTGCTTGTCTCTGGTAGTAGGAGCGCGGGGTGTTGAATATCGAATAGTGGTCGAAATATAATGTCTAGCTCTGGTGATAGTTTTCCATGAACTTGTCACAATGAGATCTGCTCTTCAAGATCGCCACGGCACTAGTAAAAGCTTCATTTTTAACGTCGTTATCCGTTGATCTGACAGGGGCGCCCGGGACGACAATACAGTCGCAAGAAATGTGACAAAAAAACCCTTGCGCTGCTCCAATTCATGACAAATCGGGCGAGTTTCGTGGTCAATATCGTGCTTGGACTCATCACTGCGGTAGTGGTCGCCCTACGCCTGTAACATCATGGAGCTTATGTGCCCGACTCTGTTCACGCTCGTCGAGTTGACACTCTCCGTGTTCCATCTGGTCATCTTTCCAGGCGGAGTCGTTCGCAGACTATGGTTGGCACCCATTGCTTTACACTTTGCATTGAGCGTTGGCTTCGTGTTCAAAGGTGCCTTCTAATGTGGACTTGTGGGTTACAGTTGGATGAGGTTGGGTATAATACAGGTCGGCTCTGTTAAGGACCACTGTGTGAACACTAATGTTTTCGGCTGGATCAACGCGAGAGTCAATATTGCCGTCGATTTTTGGCGTATTGCTTTCCCTCTGTTTCGAATCGGAAGGCTGAGGCTTCACTGGAAGAAGATTGGAGCGGCACTAATGCTCATGACTGGCTTGCTGTGAGTCTGTCCTTATTTAGGCCCCGTTAGAACAAGATTGCTGACCTCAAACTAGAGTGAAAATCGTCTCCGTTCTGCGACTTAACTTGTTGAAAACCTACGCCAATACATTTAACCCTACCTTTGATGAATATTCCGTCGTTTTCTGGTCCACCGTCGAGGTCAATGTCGGGCTGGACTGATCATTCATCGCGAAAACCGTCTGTTATGCAGCGGTCCGCGATCAGTATGGCCATCAGTATGGCAGACGATGACGACAGCCGCATGAGCCATCCCGGGGTTCACCAGTTGGATACACATGGACGAGCAGTCTGTTACGACGAATGACGGACATGATTGGGGATATTTGCCGCCTACACAGAATAGACGTTAATGTACACCTATTGAAGTGTCAGTACAAATGTCTCGATAACAAGTATGCGAACTCATTAATCTGCAGGGGAGCCAGTCAATAAAGCAGCCACACCACGTGGCCGATCGGAAAACAGATCAGTAACTGGTCCTATCTGGTCTCCAACTGGTTCACTACCCTCGCAGACGAAGCATTCGGAATGCACTTGCGCGCATCCTCGGGGTTAGGGATTCCGGTTTTAGACGAAACGAGTTAGGCACTCCATATATCCAGCGCGGCCAAGCCCATCCAGCTCCGTGCATTCATTAACTCATCTGAATCATGGAAGCTGCTTGGAGCGGCCATGCATAGCAATGGGGAATCGCTTGCGGGGGACTATCCTTCGGTCAAGCGGAAGAGGTGGCCTAATCACGATGACATATCACGGAACAACGGGATTCTATGTCACGCCCGCATCGCCAATTTTATCATCAACAATGAGATCAATACCTATGAGGTGGTTCAACATTAGCTGCGGCCAGGGAACCCCTTGCAACACCGACGAGTGGCTCGATCTGATTGCAGTGAATGACAACGCTGCGTATGATCGAATTGTTGCCGAGCAAGCAACTGCCAAGATTTTCACCTCGCTGGATCACCACTTTGGCCGGAGACCGGAGGATGCAGGCAATGGCCTTCTCTCTGGAATGACAGTGATTGAGGGCCATGCTACTCGAGCAGGTTCCTGTCAATGGCGTGTGTTGCGACAACTACCTCCCGATTTTAGCGCCGAGCAAAGCTGGCGTCTGCTTCGTGATGAGCAATCGGGGGCTGAATGTACGGACGTAATGCTGTACGAGTGCAAAGTCGGCGCGCGTTCTTTGCTTACACCAATTCCAGGGTGTGAAGGGCATGTTGCGTATAATCATACGACCCGAGTCGCGGGTTCGGCTCCCCCTGCATCGTTGCTACATTTCGCAGAACGGGGACCACTTTGTTTCAGCGAGCTTTACTGGCGAGGGACGCAAGCAGAGTCGTTGCTTGTTGGGTAAGCCATTCAGTGACCTGTACGGATTACTGAGTGTAAATGGTCGGTTTTGGTCTACAAAAAAGAATCAGCCTAGGTTTCTTTCTTTCCACCAACCGGCGTAATTGCCTTCGATGACATGATGTATCGCCCCTAACCATCGCAACTGAATGATGCAGAAACCACGGGCGACTTGTGTCATTGAGTTACAGTTTGGAGACGGCAAAACACGAAGGATGTTGATGTGTGAATGGATCCTGAATTGTGAACGAAATAGCTCATACAACGATGCACGTAATCTGCCGCGAACCGTTAGGCGCGTATTCACTTGATATATGCCGAGATAAAGGAGAAAACGCACAGACGAGACGATTGTTCCATCCAATTCCATGTCCTGGGTTGCTTCATCTTGATAAGATGCCCGAGACTTGAAACACAACATCTCAGCGTCTGTTCAGAGCTGCAGAATAGTGGGAATCTCGGTGCGATCATGCCATGAGAACCTGGCTGAATCGCGTGTCCATTGAATCCGGGAGATGGCAGGGGGCCACCCCATGCAAAGTACTGTTCTTTCGATGCAGCATTTGATGAGTGTTCATGCTGTGTTGGGGCATAGGCCAGGATTGTCGGTGTTAGCCGAATGCGTGTTATTTAAGCCTCTTACATGTAGAATGCCGAGATTTTGCGACGAATGAATTCCAGGTAAACATGACATGGTAACGAGGACAACATATCGGATTATGTCACAAAGATATGGTCGTCCGTAGGGAAATGGAAGAACATCTTTATGTTCCACAATACACGACGGAGGCTTCGCGGGCAAACCATGCCACATCATGCTGGAAAACTGTTTCATGCGTGCGTTATCAGGCTAAGAGACGACCCGACCCTTGCGCCACCTTGCCGTCGCTCCGTCTTTTCTTCGCGGTTTGTTTCGCATCCTCGCCTTGACTTTGACATCGATCTTGAAGAGACAACAAGCCCAGTAGAACAAAATATAGCGAGCATTGGATCAAGTATTGAACGAGCCAAGTGGGTTGTAATATGTTTCGGAACTGTCAGCACATGGCTACGCATTCATTGCAATCGATTTGGCTGGTTACCGTAGACGATACCTCGTCTTCTCTAACACAACTGATCTGAGCATTGGGGCCATGCGGAAGCATCTGACAACGCCTTCGCATGGATTCGTATAGCTCTTCCGCGGACGACGTATACACATTCGTATTCCTCATGACTGAAAATTAAGCTTGCTGACCAGTCGCGGTATATGGAGCGTGAAAACGAGCGTCGGGAATTTCCATGTAACGAGGCCAGCAGTTGCGAACCCCGTTCCCCCCGAAAGCGAGGCATTATGCCTGCAGCCAAGGTTCAAGGTTCGATGAACCGCGGGACGACATCGGGACGACATCAGGACGGCATCCCAAAGTGCCAGTTGAATCAGCCAGACACTCTAAACTGCCATGATCGTTGCGCCGCGCACAACCCGTCCTCAAACGGCCGTCAAGGTGCTTGGTTACAGCTGCCAGGCAGACCGAAGTCACATGACTTGGAGTGAAATGGGCGTCGTTTGCCCTCAGACACACAACACAACCTTGGGAATTTGTTATTTATTTTCTCCCCGCTCCCTTGTCTTCATTTCGAGGAGAAAAAAACAACAACAACATCGTCTCCAAACGACCTCGCTCAAGCCGGTTTCATCGCATTCTTCGTCCAGGTAAGTAGAGGTCCTCACCTGGTTTTGGAAGAACGAGAAATTTATCTGTCGACCCCGCACTTGCCACATCACGACTTGCAAGCTAGCGTGATTTTACCCAGCACAAATTTACATGCAGGCGGGTATAAAACAGCGGATCCTTCTCCTAAGGAAAAAATTGCGAGCTTTTTTTTTATCTTACTCATCTAACTCGAAAGAATAGTGACTTTTTTCTTCCTCTTCCACCTCATCCCACCAATTTCCACGACCACCTCTCCCCCTCCTTTTTCGTCCACAACACAGGTATTGCGCTCGTTCCGCTACATTCAAGTGTCCAGACAATAACCAATTAGCGATAGAAGCAAAAATGGCTGACCAACAGGGTGACCGACAAGCCGGAACCGTCAAGTGGTTCAACGACGAGAAGGGCTACGGCTTCATCACCCCCGCCGACGGTGGCGCTGATCTGTTTGTCCACTTCAGAGCCATCGAGGTCCAGGGCTTCAAGGCACTCAAGGAGGGGCAGGCTGTTAGCTTCGTTGCCGAGCAGGGCCAAAAAGGAATGCAGGCTGCTCAGGTCAGGCCTGAGCAGGAGCTGGCATAATGAGTCTTCTTTGTTTTCCGGAACAAGAAAAAACACCATCCACTCTTGATGGACGTCGTACAAATGTGCTAGGATTGGGAAATCTCGGAGGGAAAACCAGAAGTGCCAAGTGCGCCGAGTAGCAAGCACGGCACGGGGCGGAGAAAAAAAATCAACGAGGAAGCTGTTCCACTTTTCCACCAAATAATTGATGTCAGTTTCACCACACGAGGTTTTAACGAAGCAGTTACTAGCGGATAAGAAAATACCAACTCTTTCTGTTACACGTACATGCATGCGCGACGAACTCGAGCCTCTTCTCGGTAATCAGATCTGAAGGCTTAAAAGACGTGATCTTGCCTCAGTCCTCTGACTTCACTTTTTCCCTTTCTTCCCATTGTATCTCCGTCCCTCTCCGTCCGTGCACGTAAGAGCGCGAGAGCTCAGTGCCACGATCCAACCCCGACCATCTAGTCACGCTGTGATTCTTTGACTATCACTCCAACCGGTACAAAGTCTCCAACAAACAACATGGTGCTCATATACTGCAGCCTCTTTTTATTCTCTTCTACTATGTCGAATCCATGATTTAACAGGACAAGAATCGCATTGGAATGACATTGCAATTCACCTTGGTTGTGGTGTTTGCACTCCTTGAACCGTGCTTTGAATACGTTTGCGGTCCGTTGCCAAGGCAAACATGCTCACTACAACATTATCTTATGGCAGCGTTTGTTTTCGGAGCGACCTGACCTGTCCGGTGCAGCAGGGCAGCAGCAACGCCCTTGCGGCGACTCTAGTGGAAATTCTTCGGAATTCCTTGGACCCCACTGTACGTTGCACTAGGGAATTCGGCACTACATAGGAGGTTGATAGTATGTACTCCGTAGAATGCATGGAATTGTAGGGGGTTTATGGACCAATCAGAATACACTAATCCATCCCATCAAGACCCAAGCCATCTGCGGCGTCCCGTTTCAAGGAACTCGGCAGGCGCCTCGCCAAAAGCATCCTCTCAGCTCTGTGACTCAAGTCCTCAGTCAAAAAGTCCATCCCCGCCGAGAGGCGAGAACTTTCACGTCATCTCCTCTGTTGCCCAGCTTGTTGTCGCAAACTATACTTCTCTCTGATACCCTTCGATCCAACAACAAGCGAAGACGCAATGGGCAAAGCCAGAGCGTGCGACCCCATTGGCAAGTTCTTTGCCAGATACAACCAATTCGACTATGATGCACACAGCGAGGCATGGTCCGAGTATCATCGCATGACTGCCTTCTTCAACTGGAAGAAGGACGGCAAGAAGGAACGAGCTGCCAATGCCTTGTTCCGGGAAGCCATAGTCTCCCAATTCGAGCTGCTTTACGGCGTCAACGAGAACAAACTTGCCACTCTGCAACTGCTCTGCCTGAAACTGGAGGTCTTGCCTGTGCCAGGGAGTGTTACTTCTTGTAAAAAGGTAGTGTCGTCGACTTCTTCGTATTGGGATCGATCCCTTGATCTTCCGTCGCTGACCTGGGATCGATACACAAGGCCATTAGCAAGATCCATGTCAACATTATGGATTTTATAGACTCTGAGCGCACTGGTGATCCGGTTCGGAAATTTGGCTCTTTGTCACAGCTCCGTCGGTACATAAGAAAGTCTTTCCGAGAGTGGAAGCGAGGGAGAGCGCGCTGCTGAAGTATCTCCTGCGTCGGATTCTGTGAAGTTTTACGTCACTAAATGTTTAGATATTCTGTGTCGAGAGAAGAGTTCGTTTCATGGGATTTTAAGGTTTGTCTAGTTGTATGATACCTTGTGCCGGAGAAGTTGGACAAGTTGAAGAGGCCTTGAGTGGGGTTTCATGTCGAACTGGATGTGGTTGAATGGAGTCCCGGAATGTGCTCCAGGCTTGCTCTTTCTTCCCCTTCTGTAATAGTTTATGAAATCTCACTTTGCGTGCTACTTGATGCCAAGTAATTCACTGTTTACACCATAACCAGCTCTGATGTTACAGTATGGGGCCAACTACTGACCATCTTTCCGTGGTTCGGCCCGGCGTGGTATTGCACTCTCGGTGGGATCTTGACACAAAACTCAGCTTTGAATACATGCTCACTGAAACTCGATGCAACTTTATAGTCTTGAACGACCCCGTATGGGTCACTTGGAGATGGCCTCTACATCGTCCAGGCAGCCGTGACTATCTAGGTCTGCGAATCTCGAACGGCTGAATCAGGGAACTCTATAGCCGGCTAATAATCAGGGCAAGCCGATTCGGACCAAAATTGTGCGCAAACTTCGTGTAGTTGAGAATTATGTGGGCGCACAACAAGTGAGCAAAGATTTCGTTCACCTAGTAGGCTCCGATTTTGGCAATCAAAGCTACAGAGCCCCTGCCACTAACGAGTCACTCCTCCTCTAGCTCTGGATAATGCCTCCAGATGCCCTCAGAATACGCAGCGCGCCGGTCACTGGCAAGATAAGCACTGATGTTGGGCCGTTCCTTTACGGCGTCAAACAGCCTGAACACCCCGTCATACTTGCCCGACTCTCTCATCTTCTTCATCGTTTTCGGGAAAGCATACTCGGTTCCATGAATGCCCTGTCATCTTGTCAGCCATGATTCGTCTCTCTGGAACCGAGAATCGCCGAGTTTCACTACCTGGAAGAGCACCAAGTCCGCATAAGTCAGTTTCCCTCCGTGGAGCCACGGCCCATCTCCGCTGGCCTCGCCGTCGAGGACCCGTTGAAGATAGGCGAGGAATTTCGGCAAGCGCTCTCGGGTGAATGACTTGGCGCGTTTCTTGGCCTCTGGTTTCTGGTCGTCGTAGTACGCGGAGACGGCAACAGGGTGGTGCGTCTCATGTACCTCATTGGAAAGGAGATCCAAGATGGTGAGGACGATCTGATTCAGCTGATACACGCCGTTGCCCTCGGCTGGCGCAAGTCCAAGCTTGGGCGCGAGATAGAGCAGGATGTTGGGCGTTTGAGAAAGCGTCACGTCCCCATGTACAAGGGCCGGACATGCAAACACTGGGGCATTGTTCTTGTCGCCTTTGCTATCCGCGCCAACGAGGCCCAAGACTCTTGGGACGGCCTCGGATTCCTGCTTCGCGGTGTCCATGTATGGTACCCCGGCTTCTTCGAACAGCAGTCGAATGAACTCACCACGCCCGGGAATCTTGGGCCAGTATATGAGTTCATAGGGGGCGTCTTCTGTCTTGACGCGCTTGGTTTCGGCCTCTGCCATCCTGCGAGTGGTACGTATCTACGTATCTATCGGGCCAGAAAAAGAGAGAGGCAAGAACTATAGTTCGTGTAAATCGAGGTTTGAAGATACACGGCAAGTTTCCAGATGATGCCTGCGATCAGAGGAAGCGGCTGACAACTTGACACGACGGGCGGGATGAGGCTGGTGCGGGGCAGGGCACAAGTGACAAGAGTTTGCGGGGTTGTCTTTGACTTCTGATGATTGATACCAAATATTACCAGGACATTCATCTTCCAACGTTTCTTCTCTCATGAAATGCTATCTCTACGATCTATTGACCCGCTTGCTTTACCGCGCGTCTTTCCCTTCGGCTCAACTCCAAACATGCCTAAAACATCAGCACCAGTACATGCTACACAGTACACACCGCCGTAATTACACTGTAGCAGTACGGTTTCGACCTCGCCTTTCAGTTGATTTAGCGGATGCGCATTTACTTTTGACGGATGCGCGTTTAGTCGCCCGTGGAGCTCTGTGACATGTGCTTCGTGGCCTTATTGTTTAACCGTTTAGCAAAATACACACTTCCGATTAGTTAGGTGAGAAGAGGGTGTCCTTCACTAGCTTTACAGGATCCAAAAAGATAGTCAATCGTACGTAAATCTCACACTTGGTGGTATTATTAAGAGGGTTAGGTGGTGTCTAACATTATCCGCAGCGTGATCTTTAGGCAGAAAGTAGCATACCCTAAAGTATTGGGAGGCATGTGTAGGGTAAGGTAGTATGACAGATGGGGCAATCCGGTTTTGGCGCAGCTCCGTTAACACATAAGTTCCCTCTCTGCTGCCTAAATTCCTCTCCAAACTTCCTTCCCAAACTAAATCTTTCCAAATTTCCTTCCTGCGACCTTTTCATGAAGGAGTGTGAAGACCCACCATCAGCGCTCGTCACACTGGTAGTTGCGAACTACCGGAAGTACTCGCGTGGTCCATATAAAGTAAATGATGCTTTGCAAAAGGCGGAACAGGCCGACGAAAGCTCCACAGAGAGGTTGAAAGAACATAAAGCAAAGAGCAGCCTGGTGTGTTGCTGGCCGATATATCAATGCTATTTCAGCAAGGTCATATCCGAGAACATTTCGGATGCCAGATGGAAATTGGAATCGCGAAAGAGAAGGTGACGGACCTTGCTTTCCAGTACTTTGGTGTGAAAATGGAAATCAAGGACGGGGTTAGATCATTGTGTTACCCAGGTGGGGGCAAAATAGAACCTTACCCATCCATCAAATTGCGGGCATGTCAACGAGACCTGTCCGGCATATTTCGAGGCGATCTGTACGAGGGTGCTCACACATCTCCTGTATATCAGCGAGAGAAGATCGAGCGACGCAGTCGTACGGATGGCGTCTCGATGACGATGTCGAACCAGGCGAAGGAGGGTGCCAAGATTACTGTATTTTTAGGAGAATGGAGAGCATCGGCGATTAAAAAAAATTCTATGGGTGATCTCAATCTCAGAGTTCTTTCATCTTGCCCTTCTCCAATATGATGCTAACACCTTTTCTCAAAAATACCTGTCCATCGTGTTGAGGATACCGATTGACGGGTTGCCCGTCCTCCTTCCCAGTCTCGAAGACTCTCACAGTGCATTGTTTCCAATATACCATCTGTCCAGACCCAACAACGGGTTGGACGCCCGTCTTCGCGTCCGCGAAAAACTCATCGTTGTCTTTGTCTGTGTCGAGCGCTTGCAGTTCGAATAACTAGAGCATGTTAATAGAGCTCAACTGTGAAGCGGGGATGGACACACCACCATCGGATTTTGATCTGTTGAGGAAATGGCTAGCCCACGGCAGCTTGGGTGGCTGATATCGTTCGTCTTTGGCACGAGCCGTACTGGAGAGTAATCTGGACCGTTGCTGCTTAGTGAAGCATGGGGAGGTTGTTACGCTTGTTTATGACAGAGATTTCGTGAGGACGGAGCGTGTCAAGAAGTGGAGTGCAGGCATCGTTGGGCCCCGTCCCGAGAGCCTGACAGCTGGCAAGACCACGAAGGGCGTGATCACCCGGCGCAACTCGGGAAAGCGAGATTTAGGTACATATGACTGTTGGGTGTAGAAAGAGTGCTTATTAGAAGTTTGTAGGAGTGATGTCTAGTCGGATGTTTGGCGCAAGCGAAGTGCGAGACTTTCTCGTCTGGTCCGGGCATTCAGATCGTGACATTTCGCACTTGTGTGATGGACTTGCAATTCACGTGCCAATTGCAGTCCCCATGTGCCGCCGCAATAGTTTGCCAGCGAGCTTGATCAACAGAATTGAGAGCGGGGAAGTGATGACAGCTTTGGGTGTGATGTGAGACTGCCTTCTTTGCCCTGTCGAATTTTATGAAGAATCAAGTACAACTATCCAAAAAGGGAAAGAGGAAGCGATAACAGTTCACGATAACAAGACCTGGAGCACCCAAGGCCAGCCTAAACTGGACTACGAGGAAACGTCCAAATACAGCATCATCTGGGCTAACCTCGAAGATCCAAAGTAAGCATACGAGGTCAGAAAGAAGATAGGAGCAGGGTCATTTGATGTTATCTACCATGGCAGACGGATATGGGATTGCAAGCCGGTGGCCTTGAAATTTGTAAGTTCAGAACTAGGAACAGGATTAAGCTTACATTATACCAGGAGCCATGTAGTTCCAACTTTCCCTAACTCAATGAAGAATATAGGATGTATAGCAAATTTACAGACTGCGGTAGGAACGCCACTTGAACATTATTATAATATCGGAAACTAAGTGTCGTTTCCAGATTGCTTCGCTAACGGTATCGGAAAGCAAGGCCCTATCAGATTCCTGGCAATGGATTTACTAGGAACTTCTCTTCAGACTTTAGTCTAACAGTCTAGTCGAAGTTCACGGTCCAGACTGCAGTTGCGGTTAGTAAGCAGATGGTACAAGGATTATACAAGCATAAAAAGCTCCTGAAATCTCTACTGACATCTTCAAGATTTCAAGATTGGATTAGGTGCATAAGAAAGGAATGGTAAACCGGGATGTAAAGCCAGATAACTTCGTGGTCGCGGACAGCCGAGTTTTCCTCATCGATCTCGCTATGATGAAAGAATATCAACATCAAACAACCAAACAGCATGTTACTTGTGAGGAGAATATCTCGACAGCAGGAACGGCAAGATACATGAGTTTCAACACGCAGCTAGGGCGGACACAATCCCGGAGAGATGACTTTGAGTCACTGTGGCATGTGCTCATTTACTTCCTCCGGGGGGGCTTGCCTTGGCAAGGAATGCAGGCTGATTCAAGTAAGAAGATTGCTATGATTCTTGAATGGAAGCAAAAGATTGCGATCGAGGACTTGTGTGAGTGTTCGCCATACGAGATTTATGGGTTTGACCAGGACCCTGATTGCAACTACATGCAAAACCTACCCGAACAAGTTTCAATCGACGAAAGAAGGGCGGAGAATTGCATATTTGAACGTGCTAGGGAGCTTAACACTCGGAACGACCTATCCACCATGTATCACTACAAAAGCTCAAGGAACACCAAAATACCGACACATGAAGCACATCGACGTCAGAATCAGCCTACAAGACGGGAAGTCTTATCAACTTTGCAAATGAAACCTTTGCCTTGGATTGAAGACTTCAAGACAATGACACAACCTGGTTCTTTAAGAGACCAAGGTGTCATTTAGAATGCGAAACAGCAGGAAACTCTGGACGACATCATATAAACTACACAGAACTCAATATATCGGCTTTGAAAATTAGGTGTGTCACAAGATGGGTTGAGTCACACGCGCACAAGTCGAATGACGGCAAGCAAGCCAATTTAGATAATACTCAAATCAGTCTTCGAAGCCGCGAACGGAGTGTCTGCGGATGTCTTGCGTTGAGGAAGCAGCAACAACTTTCTACTGTTAAAATTGCTCTTGGAGAACATCAAGAGCCCAGCCGACGAAGAGCTGGACTGTCTGCCGTGTACTGAGAAGAAACAGGTAGCAATAAGGAGGTCTAGCACCAAAGCACCAACGACAGCCAGATGTGCCAGAAGATAGACGAGATAAGATCGAGACCATCAAAGAAGGCTGTGATGAGAGACGAAGATAACGGAGCGAGAATCAGGGTCCTCACTCCCGAGGATGGTGGGACGAGTCATAAAAGGCAACCAGGAGCATGTCAAGGATTAGACATGATTCAAAAACATAGTCTCACACTAAGTTCAGGCCAAAGGCCATGCAAACGTCCATCTCAATAAAAGCTGAGTAAATCTACGGATGTCGAGCGACAGAGCTTAAGCGGTAGAAGAGCTAGATTCCTGTCAATGTCCGGTTCAAAGTAAGGTGCACTTCCACCGCCTGAGAAAGCATATAGAATATGATTCAGAACATGCTTGCCATGAGCCTCATGTCTAGAGCCACAGAAGTGTGACCGAATGGATGTGAAGCCCATCAAGCAGACCCGGGGACAGTAAAACAGGAACGGAGCGGGGTTGAGACGCGGCCGAGGACACTTTCAACGGTCAGTTGGTGGCTGTAGGTGATAACTCATGAGAAAATACCCATGTTTCTGAGTGGTGTGCTCTGTAATGCAGTGACAGTGCAAGCCACCGCAGGAATCACCATCCATCTTGATCTACCGGCACCAAGTTGTTGGGGTGAGTTCAAGTGGTACTCGTAGGGGGAGGCTCTGCCAACGAGTATTTGAGGGGCCCAACACCGTGCTAGTTATCTCATGTCTAGCCCTCATAACTCCACTAAACTTGAAGATCGAGATCACTGCAGCTTCGTTGTACAATGCCAGCCACCCCTGAAGCAACCCAATTCACGCGCCAAGGGGCTCAAAAAGTCACCTATAGAGTGACTGAACAACGTACCATCATTCACAGTCAACCAGGAAGTTAGTTAAGGCATGTTCCACAACGTATATAGACGCTGACGTGTTCGCATTAGAGAAAGAGCCCAACAAGCCACCTAAAGGTGTCAGACACACCGGGACAGAGCGATCGCCCTCAATGGTATGGCTCTCCGCAGCAGATAGGATTTTGGAGCTTCCTGCTTGGCGTCCAGGACGAGAAATTAGATTCTACAGTACGAAATACTAGCCAGCAATGTTCCTGTGATATTGATTACTCCATACATACAGCTGGATAAAGCCCCCGAAGGATGGCGAGAGTACCCAAGTCGAAATAAGTCAAGGCCAAGGTACGTGAGGTGGTAAATGTAGTAGCAGCAGCAACTAAAGCCGTTAGTAGTGCAAGTCCCCCGCCATCGCGTCCCTATCTACTCGTTAGTCGCAATGGGAGATTGGCCTTCTCCTAACGTGGATGCCAATGCGACATGGGATTCTGGGAGAATGCAAATGTGTTCGCCATCGAATCGAACGCGCACGCCCGGATGCCATTGGATTCACTTCGACCCTTTGCACGAACCGTGACACTTTTGTTGTCTCGTGGCTATAATTTTTCCTTGTTATACTGTAACACCTTCGGGACTTTGCCGTTCTTTTATTCATTCGCAGGCCTGTTGATGGAGCTTTATAGCACCTTTGCCTTCTTACACTCTGTTCTGTATAAGAACTATAAATAGGTAAGGTTGTTGTTTTGTCCTCGTCTCATGGCTATTTAGTCTCTAAGTCTGGGACAGCCACGAAAGCCGTAGTCTTAATCATAACTCGTTCTATATAGCCAATAGGAGGACCTACGATGCGCGTGCCGTTTTACTACAGCCCAGCGGCTGCTTCTCTTCATCAGCTCCAGGCGACTTTTTGTTCCCATTCAGGTACGGCCGCTGACGGGGGACTTCCCTGAAGTAGCTCGGCCGGCCATCCTCCTCGACGAGCTCCAGCAACCGATCGGCCTTAAAGTCGCTCATGAGGGCGCTAAGCCACTCCCCCTCCGCCATCAATGCGACGCTGCAGTGCCACGGCGTAGTGAAGCCGCTATTGGTTTTGAGCAGACTGATGGATATCTTGTGCTCTCCGGTTGACTGATGGATGCTGAGGCGTAGATGGTTTGGGAAGCGTGCTTTGACGGCTCCCGCAAAAGCCTAGTAACAAGGAATTCTGTTAGCCTCAAAGATCTGGTGGGCATCTAATACACAGCTTGAGTGGACTTAAAACTTACGTATCCCCGGACCAGCATCTGCTTGGCGAGATACTTGACATCCTTCCTGTACCTGACGCCACCCTTTGGTGCGCCGAAGATGTACTGCAGGTCCGACTTGAGGAAGCGGCTGTACCCCTTGTACGTCATGAGTGTGTCCGGATTCGTGGCAATCTCGTGGTCGATGTCGATGTCTCCGTCCCGGCCGTACACGTTGAACAGGGTTCGGCGGAAGTTGGTTGAGTTGGCAACGTACGTGAGCTCCCCAAGTTGATCGGGCAGGTTCTTCACTGCAACCAAATCCTGAAGACGGGAAAATGCGAGCTGAGAGAAGGCCTTGCGCTCGGCCATGGCCCGTAGCGCCAACCCATACCGCCAGGTCTCTTGGTCGGAAATGCCGAGCAAGTCTAGGTCACAAGTGAGAAGTGTCAGTGACGTGCCAGTAGCATGCGAGTTTCACTTGTTTCAAGTGACTGTGCAGAGGATGCGACCTGAACGAACCGTTGTAAACTAGGCCGTCCGAGATGATTGTCAGCTCGGCGCCCGGCTCGTAGAATTGGCCAATTGTGGCACACATGGAGTTTAGTCTACCGAGTGCCAATTCCTCAGCTTTATCAGGGAGGGTACCCAGCACTTTTTCGACCTTGTTCGCCGACTTGAACGGGAATGCTGGCAGACACATGTCCACCTTTTGCCATGCCCTGACGAAGCGTGAGATGACGGCTAGGAACTTGGGCCTGCCGGCGTTGTGTAGTTCCGCGGTGCTGTCGAACTTTTTAAGAGAGTATTCTAGAATGATGTCGAGGATTCTGTTGGATGTCTCTGAGACTTTAGTCTCGCTAGGGCCTTCCACGTTGTCACATGTAGTGGGAGGCCCCGTCATCTCTGTCGGGACACTGGAGCTGGAGGATGTCGTCGACATAGTGTCGTCAAGTGAGACGTCTGATGCAGCTTTCGCGACAGCCGGTGTCTGCAACTTCAGGACGTCGGATTTGGAGACACTGGCAGCGTCCGAAGACACATCTGTCGTGTTTGTCGCGGGCTCAGGCTTGACAAGACCAACAGTGTCGACCATTGCCTTGAATTCGCCCGTTGTAGTCTGGGTTGCTCTGGGTGCTTCCCCGTCGTCCTGTGCAGTTTCCAGTTTGTCCACAGTCTCATTAACCGGTGGAGTCTGCCTCCTTTGAGTCCCGGCTATAGCGTCTGTAGATCTGGTGTAAACATACTCACGAAAGACCTCGGAGGGGTTCTGATTATCATCATCGGTTGACATGACGACCGGTGTAACTCGATTAAGCATACTCGTGACAGGTACGGAAAGCACGTATGATACAAGAGCAAGTCAAAAATTGGCAAGGCAAAAACGTTTGGACGATGCAGCACTGAGAGTTTGTTGTGGAGTATCTTGATACTTATTGATGTCTGCGAGAAGAGCGATGGATATAATATACGTCCGGGGTCCTGTAACTGGTAATAGGCCGTCGTTCTGAACCCTGCGCAAAACAAATCATCTCCGGAATCCAGATTCCAGACTTAACAAACTGGCAAACTGCAAACTGCCTCAATCGTTTGGGGCTGTTAAGGCTTGGGGCTGGGCGCCGGGGGCTGCGTCTTGCAAGGGTGGTTGTCCTTACCTCAGCTGACGGGTCCGGCAACCCACCCACCACAGGACTATTGCTTAATTAGGTAGGGACAACTAAACGCGCATCCGCCGCTTTTCCTATTTTATTATACGAACTTACGTACGGATGTCCGGGTCAAAAGTCGTGTCCCCTACACAAGACCCACTTATAATAGGGTCCTAGTACTTCTAAAGAATACGTGATTTTATACTAAAACTAATACTTTTTAAATACTTATAATATAATATTTAGTTTGTAAATTAATTATCTTAAATTCTTATAAAATATAGTTTTACTTTCAATATGACCCACTTTTGTATATTTTTCTCCTTTAAGCTAAAATTATATAACTTAGTAAAAAGAGACTATACTAGGTTTTATATGTAACTTCTAAGACCCACTTTAGCCCTACTTCTTGTGAGAACAAAGGGGTGGCTAGGCAAGAGGTATAGGGGCGCTCGTATATTGACTGAAGCTTGCTAAGTCTAAGTATGTTATACGTGCAAGTTACTAACTTATAGCTAGTAGCTTGCTAGTATTACGTAGACCTAGCCCTATAGCGTAGTGCACTAGTAAGGTACACCTATATTATAAGTAAGGCCTTATAAATATCCCCTTACTTATAGCTAGGCTTCTAAATAGCTTTCCCTAGCCTTAATATAGTTATTTACTAACTAGCTAATAATAAAAATAATAATAAATAAATTAGTTAGCTTTATAATATAAATTCTATTATAACTTATTATTATATTACTCCCTTTTTCTCCTTATAACTCTAGACTATTCTAATTAATTTTAATTAGACTTTATTTACCTTAAATTATTATATACCTATCCTTACTATTTTATTATAAAAGCTAATACTATTTACTTCTATAAGTACTCTTATATATATTACTTATATACTAGTTATACTAACTTTAAGAGGCACTTACTAATTAAGGCTACCTTACTAAGGATTATATATAGTTTTCCTTATTCTTTACTTAGGAGTAATACTACTAAGGATAAGTAATTAAAGTATTATATCTAATATAATAAGTATAGTAATACCTATAAGATAGTAAGTTACTTAGTATTCTATTACTATATACTTCTAACTTACTAACTTTTCTATACTAGGCTATAGTAATAATAGCTAGTAACTTTTCTAACCTTATAGTTATTTATAAGTAAGTATAAGCCCTTATAAGCACTACTATTTTTACCCTTAATAAAGAGAGTATTAGTGTTTTTTTAGAGAAGACTTACTATAGCTTTACTAAGTATATTCTTAACTTAGTTATAGGATTTAACTATATAAATACTATATACTATATTACCTTTAGGTTAACTAGTGCTATAAAGGTATATTAAGTCTATTAAATCCTAACCTAATTACTTATTATTTACTAACCTTTCTATATAAGCTACCTTTATTTCTTACTAAAGCTATCTAGTTTCTTAGTAATAGTTATAAGTTACCTTAGTAGCTATAGCCTTATTTCCTTCTTTTCTAGTTTACCCTTAGTGTTGATTCCTTCGGATCTTCATCGGTTCAATCGTGGCCAAAGACCGGACCAATTGTGGGTCCGGCGCGATGCACGCGATATGATTAGCTACATTAATTCGCCACCCCCTTTTATACCCTATATACGGATTTCGCTTACTTTTCTAGCATCTAGACTTTCCCTCTCTTCTCTCTCTTTCCTAGCTAACTAACAAACTATTATTAACTTTAATTTATACGGGATTTATTACCTACGTAGGACCTTAGTGTATTTAACACTAATTAGTAGTTAACTTTATAACTATAGATAAGCTAGGTATTATAAGAAGAGACATTTCTACAGACACTACTACCACTACCCCTTATTATACCGTAATAGTTATTATAGTAGAGAGGCATAACTATATAAGTATACTAAAGGAAAAGACTAGAATCCTAGTTATAGGCTTGTTAGGCTTCTAAGGAATTAATCTATTAACCCTTAGGCTTAGGGATATAACTTTGTTATATCTATCTAGGATATTATTATTAATTATTAATTTTATTGTCTATTACAAGAAAACTAACCAAACAACCGAATCTATTACTATAAGGCATTTATTTCAAACCTAACGTTAAATAACCTTAGCTAAGCTAGCTAATATATCTATAACTTCTCTATAAATATTCCCTTTATCTAATAGACCTTTAATCTCTCCCTATAAGCATCCACTACTTATTTTTTACCCCCTTTATTATTAGTGCTATTCGCCCTATACCTATTAGCAAGAAAGAGAGATTACCTCCTTCCCTTCTTTTCATAAAAAACAGGAAGTGGCAATTCCTGTTATTCCCTTGTTACTTTTTCTATTATTTTCTAGTTACTTTTAGAACTTATATTGCTTTCTTTATCTCTATTAATTTATTCTTATTACTACTTTTACTACTTCTACTACTTTTTCTTTTATTTTTCCTGTTTTTATAATCTTCTAATTTTATTAGAGTAATAACGCTCCTAAAATACGAAAGAAAAACCTTATAATAGTAATAGGCAAACATAGGAGCTTAATTAGTAGTAAAAACAATAAATTAGTAACATTCCTTTTATAGTTAAAGATAGCAAAGGAATCTAGACCTTCTATAAGAGTAAAGGCTACTAGTAATAGTAAGGCTCTAACTATTACCCCTAAAAGACCCTAAGAGCATAAATTACCCCTATGCCTTTAATAGCTTACTTATGACTTCTTGCATAACTAGAAAGAATCTATTAAGCTAGATCTAGATATAGCTACATAGCTTAAGCTTAATAACTAAATTATAAGATTTATTAACCTTAGTAAGCATTAAGGATAGAGAGATAATAACCTATAGGAATTATTCTAAGAAGACTTTAAAGGCTAGTCTAAAGACACCTTTAAAAGGGTATCTAAGGATATTATTAAAGAATTACATAATTCTTTATAAGATTACGGCGTCCTTATTAGGCAAGGCCTAGGATATTTAATCCTAGTATTGCTTAAGGAAGTGCTTTATTAAACCTTAATGCCCCTTTAGTTATAGATCCTCCGCCCAAACAACCTGGGATAAGATTGGTGGTGTCAAAAGTAACCCGGAATTTTCAACGTCTTTTCTCAGCTGTATTTTGGTGGTGTAAATCCAATTTTGACATTTCTATTTAATTATTCGCAGCCATTGACCATGCCGGGCCTCGTAAACACAGCCGAGGCTGAGCTCTTTCATACTTACCAAGATGGTGTGGACTCGCCGACTCTCACGGGCGGCAGCACCCGCCTTCCGATTCCTCTGCACCAAGATGGCGGCCCCTTGGAAACTCTGGTGGACGCCTATTTACACCATGAGCCTCTTGTCGGCCTTCCAGAAAACATAGCCGTCGACGGAGTGAAGAAGGAATTTGGCCCGTTCATCACGGCACGCCGGGCCGCCATCAGATATTGCCTGTCTGTCGGCCTGTCGCCAACTGCCTTTCCCCAAACATACTTGAAAGTCGACAAGACGCAGGCCACGCTCGTCGCACAACTATACGAAGAGATGACGCCCACGCCCGACGATGCATTGACGCAGGCGGCGTACCGCGCCCTGGCGAATGAGTCGCTCGCGCAATGGCAAATCATCAAGGCTACGGGACTCCATGTTGAGTTCAGCCCGACGAGCCGGGGAGAGCCAGACCCGTACTCCAACCCGCGACGTCTCATCCAGGACGTGGTCGAGAATAATCATCTCTTTGTCACCGAATCCCGGTCTGCATATGGCAGCGAATCCTTCAAGCCTGATGACTCCAACCCCATGCTGGACCAAGTGCCACATGAGCGCATCTCTGGTCAAGTGCCGCTTGTCAATGACATTTTCCGCATCGTGCACGATTACTTCGGTCACGCCCGCGAGGGCCTCGGCTTCCGCGCCGAGGGCGAGTACAATACCTGGAGGGGCCATGACCATGGAGCTGTTGGTTCAGAATTATTGGATCAACTACGGACCGTACGGGGAGCTCAACCGAAACGCGAACGTGTATGAGACGAGGTACCCGCGGCAAAGACTGGGACTGTTGCCCGAGTGGGTGTGTGAATAGAAGACGGAGGAGATGGGGGGAGTCACCGTGTCCAAAGGAGAAAGGGATACCAATGACTTGATCTGTAGTCAGCGAAAAAAAAAAAACAAATAGCAGGAGGATCAATTTTTTCTAGACAACGTAGACACTCATCATTGCATGAAACGGTCTCAGAATGAGCGCAAGACACACTCTGGCTTCCCGGCCCGCGGCTGGCGGTGCTGCCAAAGCAAACGATTGCGAGGAAAAGTCGGCCAGAAACGTTGCCTGTTTATGTTCTCCAAGGTATTGACCAATGGTCCAACGCCATTCATCGCCTTTGACGTATGTACAGTGTATGTAGTCCCTCCTTGTTGGCGTCACGGGAAGAGAGCCGCACGCGTGGTAAGAAGAAAATGGGGACGATATGTGTGGAATGATGCAGACGGAGGCAAAGAGTGATTAGAAGAGAAGATAATAATGTAGAATTGCTATCTAAGAATTTAGAATCTAGAAGGGAAAAGGGAAGCTTATAAGCTTTAAATCTATAAGTAATAAATCTAGGTCTTTAAATAAAGCCTGCAATAAACTATAATATTAAATATAATATAGGAAGCTATATTATTAAATAAAAAGGGGATAATAAGAGTAATGCCTAATATCTAAGGCTATAATATAAAGATATAAATATTCTTAACACTACCCTTAGTAGTATATCTAGCTAGTAATAAAAAAAAGAAAAAGAAAAGTAAAAAATTAAGGTTATTTATAAAGCTTTTAAAATATTTCCCTTTATAAAGTCCTTAGCCTTTATTATTTAAAGAAAGTAAATAAAATTACTATATTTAACATATTCTAAACCTTTTATAAATCTATTAGTAATTATTTATTTAGTGTTAATCTATTAAAGATAAAATTCCCCTTAATAAGCTTTTTATATAATTTATTTATAGTATAAATTAATATAATAAGTGTATCCCTTATACTTCTTATTAAGGATATTAGCTTTTATATTCTAGCTATTTATAAATAGTAATAATAAGTATAATTACTTAATCCTAAAGTTATTAAGAAGTTAAGTAACCTAGAGTATTAAGAGGCTAGTTAGTGTAAGGTTAATAAATTTAGCTTTTATAAAGCTAAGGGCTATAAGAGTTTATTTCTTTAACTACTAAAGGATATATTCTCTAATAAGGGTTATAATATGCCTTATAGTTAAATGTCTTATATTTAGGTTATTAGTAAGAGAGGTATTACTAAATCCCTTTACTTAAAGTATTAATTTAAGGTTTAAAGAACTATATTCTCTAAGAATAATTCCTAAATTATTCACTTTTATAAGGTATTACTAAAGGTATTTCTTAAGATTTATATATACTTGCTTTAGTGTGAAATTTACACTATAAAGTTAATTAACTATAAATATAATATTAGGTTATATAAATACTAAAAGCTAGTTAAAGCTTCCTATACGTTTTGCCTAGTTAAAGAGGTTATAGACTATATTAAGCTCTTTTTAGTTAGCTAGAATAATAGTCTTTAGAAGCTAGGGAACGTTTAAAGCGTTAAGGTTATTAATATTAAATTTCTTTATAATAGTTTATTGTCAGAACCTGAAGGTGTGTAGGTAAGCCATTGAACCAAAAGATTCACCAATACTAGCTCTTGCTCGCATTACACCTTACAATTAATTATCAAGCCACGCGTACGCGCGCGCGCACCTAATAATTATCCCTTCCCTTATAAGGCTTGCCCTAAGCTAAGGGCCCTAGGCTAGCGGCTAGCAACGTAACCTTAGCTTAGATTAGGCCTAGTTATCCATGGCCTCTAAGATAATTAACTAATTATAAACCCCTAAGGCCTAGTATGCATAGTAGCTAGGCCTATATATCACCTAGTGCACGTAACCTTATATAGGTGTGCGCTTATACTTACCCTATAAGCCTAATATAAGCACCTAGCCTAGTAATTTAAACCTAGACTTATTATAGGAATTATAAGGACTTAAACCTAGGACTAGTATACTAGAAGACCTATAAGAGCTAGTATTAATATTAGAACCTAAAGGTATGTAAGTAAGCTATTAAACCAAAAGATTTACTAATACTAGCTCTCGCTTGCATTACACCTTATAATTGATTATCAAGCCACGCGTATGCGTGCGCGCACCTGACACTAAGTAGCTATGAGGTTATTTAATGTAAATATCTCCTTGCGCTTTAGCATTAAGGAAGGCATTTATAATGTTATATTACTACTAATTATAATTAAAGGTAGTAATAAGTGTGTAAAACACTTGCAAAGAAACTAAGTATGTTACTACTACATAAAGGTCCTTATTACTAAAGACCTCTAGATTCTAGTTTTCTTTTATAACCTATCTTACCTTTAGATAGGGGCAGAGTATTGTTTGTAGTGTAGTTAGTGTAGTTTTTAGGAAAAATTTGTATTTGTATTGTAGTTTTTTTTTATAGTTAGTATATTATAGTTTTTTTTTTATAGTGTAGTGTATTATAGTTTTTTTTCTCTTATAGTATAGTGTAGTTAGTGTAATTACTAACTACACTAACTACAAAAACTATAAATATAGTGTTAGTAAAAAAAAAGTGGGCCTTTTTATTATATAAGGTTATTATATAGATTAAAAGAAGGCGAGTTATATAAAAGCTTTTATTATTACCTATTTTACCTAATTAGTTATATAATATCTAAAATTTACCTTTTTTTAAGGATTATACTATAACTAGGGTTATTTATAATATTATAACTTTTTAATAATATTATTATATTTATTACTTTATTTTACTAATTTAACTTTAAGAAAAACTAACTTATTCTTTTATTTACTATTACTACTAATTATTTACTATTTCTATAATTTATTATTATTATTTTAATTAAAAATACCCTAAACTAATATAATATAATTAGTTAATAAATCTAAATAAATAATAAGAAGTTAATAAAGTATATACTGAGTATTAATATATTATTAGTTATATAATAAAAACTTTAAAAAAGCTTAAACTATTTATTTACTATTTAAACTAATTAAATATTACTTTAAGCTTTATAATTCTAAAGCTTTAAGAAATTATATATAGTAACTTTATATATCTTATTATAATAATATATAAAGAAAGAATATAATAGACTAATATTTATAATTTATTAATAGATAACTAATAGTATTATTTTAATTACCCTATATAGCTTAAATAAGCTATAAAAAATAAGTTTAACTTATTTTTAAAAATAATACTAGGACTTAGTTTTATATAATATACTATACTTATTATAAAAGCTTTAATAACTTTTATAACCTTAATTACTATTATTACTATAATTACTATTATTTTACATTTATTATTATTTTAAAAAAACATAAAAGAGAAAATATTTTTATAATATTAATATTTTTAAAAACCTTAAAATACTAAGTTATTAAAAACTATAGCTTTTACTATAGTAATTTACTTATAATTACTAGTATTTATATTTAAGTTACTTATTAGTTATTTATTTTTTATTAAACTTTAACACTAATAATATTATAAGTAATCTTAGTAATCTTAGTAATCTTAGTAATCTTAGTAATCTTAGTAATCTTAGTAATCTTAGTATTATAAGGTATAATAAGGTATAATAAGGTATAATAAGCTACTTATATTAAGTTTACTAGTAGTTCTTTTTAAAGTGTTTTTAAATAAGTAATAATAATAATTTATAGAAATAGTAAATAATATAATAAGAAGGTTTTTCTTTAAGTTATATTAGTGAAATAAAGCATTAAGTTAAATAGTATTATTAAAAAAAGTATAATATTATATATAACCTTACTTAGTTATAATAAAATTATTAAAATAATATAATATTATAAATTCTATAACTAATTTAATAAAATAGGTAAGAATAAAAGCTTTTATATAACTAGCTTTCTTTTAACCTTGATAATACTAATAACTAATAAAAAGTCTAATACTATATTTATAGTATTTGTAGTTAGTGTAGTTTAGGAAAAAAAATTTGTAATATAATGTATTATAGTTTTTTTTTTTATAGTTAGTGTAATGTAGTTTTTTTTTCCTTATAGTTAGCAGAGTATTGTTTGTATTGTATTTATTGTATTTTTTCGGAAAAATTTGTATTTGTATTGTATTTGAAAAAAATTGTATTTATTATATTGTATTGTATTAAATACAAATTATTTTGTAGTGTAGTTAGTGTAGTAATTACACTAACTACAAACAATACAAATGTATTGTTAGGTAAAAGAAAAGTGGGACTTTTTATTAGCTAAGGTAATTATTAGGATTAAAAGAGAATTAGTTAATAGAAACCTTTTATTATTAGCTATTTTATCTAATTAGTTATATAATTTATAATATTATATTATTTTAAACATTTTACTATAACTAGTGTTATATATAATATTATAACTTTTTAATAATACTATTATACTTATTACTTTATTTTACTAATATAACTTTAAGAAAAACCTTCTAATTATTTTATTTACTATTATTAGGAATTATTTTATATTTCTTTTATTAATTTAATTAATTTAATTAATAAATACCCTAAACTAATATAATTAAATTAAATTAGAAATCTAAATAAATATCTATAAGTTAATAGACTATATACTTAGTACTTAAATATTATTATTAATAAAATAAGAACTTAAAAAAAGCTTAACCTATTTATTTACTATTTAAACTAATTAAATATTACTTTAAGCTTTATAATTCTAAAGCTTAAAGAAGTTATGTATAGTAACTTTATATATCTTATTATAATAATATATAAAGAAAGAATATAATAGAAAATATTTATAATATTTATAATATTTTAATGGATTCTTAATAGTATATTTTAGTTACCCTATATAGCTTAAATAAGCTATAGAAATAAGTTTAACTTATTTTTAAAAATAAGAGTAAGACTAACTTTTATATAATATACTATACTTATTATAAGAGAGATTAATTACTATTATTACTATTATTACTATTATTACTATTATTACTATTATTACTATTATTACTATTATTACTATTTACTATTATTACTATTATTACTATTACTATACTATTATTACTATTATTACTATTATTACTATTATTACTATTATTACTATTATTACTATTACTATTATTACTATTATTACTATTATTACTATTATTACTATTATTACTATTATTACTATTATTACTATTATTACTATTATTACTATTATCTTACTTTTATTACTATTATTACTATTATCTTACTTTTATTATTATTTTAAAAAACATAAAAAAGAAAACATTTTTATAATATTAATATTTTTAAAAACCTTAAAATACTAAGTTATTAAAAACTATAGCTTTTACTATAGTAATTTACTTATAATTACTAGTATTTATATTTTACTTATTTATTAGTTATATATATTTTATTAAACTTTAACACTAATAATATTCTAAGTAATATTAGTATTTTAAGCTATTCTAAGCTATTCTAAGGTATTCTAAGCTACTCTAAGCTATTCTAAGCTATTCTAAGCTATTCTAAGCTTACCTAAGCTATTCTAAGCTAGTATAAGCTAGTATAAGCTATTATAAGCTATTATAAGCTATAATATACTATTATAACCTAATATATGCTATTATAAGCTAATATAAGCTAACATAAGCTAATATAAGCTAACATAAGCTAATATAAGCTATTCTAAGCTATTCTAAGCTAATATAAGCTATTTGTGAGGCGCTGTACGTTGTAAGGCACGAGGCCTAAGGGCAGCCCATAGGGTGTTATGCGCAAGCGATAGGTCTTAAGTAATTGTAAGGTGTAATGTTAGTAACGGCTAGCATTAGCGGATCTTTTAGTCTATTAGGATTCCTAGCACACCTTCTAGGTCTCTTATAATTATACTAGCTATTACGGGTCTTTTAGCTACGCTAGGTCCTAGGTTTAAATCCCGCGAGGTCTGGGATTAAACTAGGCTAGGTAGCTTACATTAGGCTTACAAGGCAGGTACGCTTACGCACTAGGCCTTAGGGGTTCGCAATTACTAATTATCTAAGGCCATGGAATCCAGGCCTAATCCCTAACTAGATAGTGGCGGCGCGCTAGCTTAGGACAAGCCCTAGGAAGGGGAAGGATAGTTATAAGGCGCTATACGTTATAAGGCGCAAGGCCTAAGGGTAGCCTATAGGGTGTTATGCGCAAGCGATAGGTCTTAAGTAATTATAAGGTATAATATTAGTAACAGCTAGCATTAGCGGATCTTTTGGTCTATTAGGATTCCTAGCACACCTTCTAGGTCTCTTACACTATTCTAAGCTAATATAAGCTAATTTAAGCTATTCTAAGCTACTCTAAGCTATTCTAAGCTATTCTAAGCTAGTATAAGCTAGTATAAGCTATTATAAGCTATCCTAAGCTAGTATAAGCTATCCTAAGCTAGTATAAGCTATCCTAAGCTAGTATAAGCTTATTAGGAGCACAGAGGTTAAAGATAGGATGTTCATTAAAGCAGGTCTTTAGAGAACCTTTAGGCCATGTGAATAACAAAGAGGCTAGCTAGCTATAAGATAGCTATATGCTTATAAAGCAAGGTATTTATTAAAGACTAAGCATATTATTAGTGCTAGGTTAGAGATTAAAACCTTCACACACCTACCCCTAGCTAGCATCTATCTAGCAGTAACTGCGATAGTCTTAGCTATTACTTTATTCTTAACCTTTTAGTGTAAGCCATGACAAAGCTATCCTAAGCTAGTATAAGCTATCCTAAGCTAGTCTAAGCTAACCTAAGCTATTCTAAGCTAGTATAAGCTAGTATAAGCTATAATATACTATTATAAGCTATAATATACTATTATAAGCTATAATATACTATTATAAGCTATAATATACTATTATAAGCTATAATATACTATTATAAGCTATAATATACTATTATAAGCTATAATATACTATTATAAGCTATAATATACTATTATAAGCTATAATATACTATTATAAGCTATAATATACTATTATAAGCTATAGCTGATCCTTATGGCTGCCCGAATTTATCGGCATCATAGGCGCAGGGAAAGCGTCGGTATCCGCCTGGGCTAACTATTATCCGCTTCTGTTCTATCCTAGTTAAAGTGCACACGGTTATTAAATTCATACATAACGATTAAATTCGTATATAATACATAACTATTAAACTTATACATAATAATCATACGTAACTTAATTCCTCCTATAATACTAGCTCTGCTAAGACATCACTTTACAGATATTAAAGGAGAAGTAATATCTTAGTAGATAATAGTCCCTTTCCTTTCCCTCTCTAATAATCTAAGTAGTAGGAGGGGTCTAAGCTAGGTTAATGTGCGGAGGTAGCTTAATCACCTTATTATCGTTAACAATAAAGCTCTTATCATCTAAACAGGTCAATGTGCAAAGGTAGCTTAATCACCTTGTTATCGTTAACAATAAAGCTCTTATTATCTAAATAGGTTAATATACAGAGGTAGCTTAATCACCTTGTCATCGTTAATAATTATAATACTAGCTTTACTAAGACATTACTTTACAGATATTAAAGGAGAAGTAATATCTTAGTAAATAATAGTCCCTTTCCTTTCCCTCTCTAATAATCTAAGTAGCAGGAGGGGTCTAAGCTAGGTTAATGTGTAAAGGTAGCTTAATTACCTTATTATCATTAATAATGAAGCTCTTATTATCTAAATAGGTTAATATGCGGAGGTAGCTTAATTACCTTATTATTATTAATAATAAAGCTCTTATTATCTAAACTCATTAGAATTTCTTTATCTAATAAGATATATTAGCTTTAACTAGCTATTATATAGCATAAATCATTTCCACCTCTTATCACCGCGCGTTAAGAGCCCTTAGGTTAGTCTCTAGGTTAGTTTAGGAAGTAAGAGTGCTAAGATTAAAAGGAGCATTAAATATAATGCCCTTAAGTGTCTTTACTCTTAAGATAGTAATATATATAAGGCCTATTATAAACTCCTTTACGGAGATATTAGCCACTGCCTTATTAAGAGTAATGCCCTATAACTTATATATAGTAATGCTATATATAATTATAAAAGGGAATTAACACTAGCTATATAGATTACTACCCTTAATAAACTCGTAGTATGCTTAGAAAATAGGAATAATAGTAGCCTTATTAGGCTCTGTGAAGAAGGGCAGCCTTGCATATTTATCTATTCGCATAAACACAATATTAGGAGCCTATTAGCGAGGATTAGTAATATCTTAATCCTAGTAAATATCTTCTATAATCCCTATAGCACTATTAATAAGGCCTATAGGCATCTAGATATTCTCTATTAGTATAACCCTTGCTCTAATATAAATTAGTAAAGTCTAGTAAAGGTTTCCTACTATCTAAGAATTAGTATTATACCTAAATTCGCTAATATATATTACGTAGACCTAAATAATTAGCAATATAAGCCTTTCTATGTAGTTATAGTTATAATCTTAGACTTGCTATTATATATAGTAAATATAGACTACATTTATAAATAAATTAACCTCTAGAGGTAAGAGCTATAATTAAACTTATAAGCAAAGAAGCTGCTAATAGTTAATAGATAGCTAAGCTAAATAAAGGCCCTAGAGAGCTTTATGGAATAGTGCCTATGCATTACCTTATTAGCGGATAACTTACTAAAGAATAATAGTCTTATTAAAGGCCTAATAGGTATTACGCCTAGCTAGATCTATATTATTTATAAGTCTCTTAATGCTATAGAGAGGCTTCTTAAAGATAGGTAAAAGCTAGTAAAAGTTACTAAAGAGAATTACACTATAGCCACTAAAGTAGTTCTCTAAATTAGAAAAGATCTAATAAAGTTATTAGTTAATAGAGTAAAGCGCCTTAAGCCTAATTATAGACTTCTTATTAATAATAATATATTTAACTATTTATAAGGTGCCCTATAAATTAGAGAGCTTATTAGTTAATAGCTTAGGTAGGGTTATAATCTGCCTTAAGACTAGAAGATATAGTAGCGAATGTAATGTTATTCTATTAATACTATTAGTAGTAATTCCAGTAGGGGTAGCTTATATAATACATCCTAGGGCGTGGTGTTCTAGTGCTATAGAAACAGCGTAAATCATAAATAATTTCCCTATGCCTCCCTAGCTATTAACTTATAGGAGAATTAATTTAGGTGTTTGCTTATTTAGATTAAGAGTATCCTTAAGGTAGTAAATATATATATTAAAGATAAGGCACTACTCTAGATTAAGACTTATAATATTCTAGTTACTTAGAGAATCCTAAGGAGTAATAGTAGTAGTAAAAGACTCTTTAAGGTTATTCTAGTACTCTCTCTTCTATACTAGAAGATTAGGATAGGTTCTAATATAATTTCGCTAATTATAGGCTAAATTATAATCACGGTTCTTAAGCAATTTAACCTTATCTATATTAAGCTTAATACGTGAAATCTAGGTAGCTATTTCCTACTAAGCCTCTAGCTAAACCTTATTTTCTTACTAAGGGTCTTCCTTAAACTTATCTTCTCCTATAGGAGGTAGCTCCCTATAGTAATTATAATAGTAAGCACTAGTGTGAACTCTCTAATAATATATATATGCCTTATAAAACATAGTAAAACTCTCCTTCTCTATAGTCTTAAGCTAGTTATAGTTAGTATAAGGATAGTTTAGTATAAGCTTTACTCTATAGAAGTCCTTAAAGCTTTTATTATTAGGATTAGCCTTATATTATAGGAAGTAATTTAGGACCTAGTTAGGCATATAAGGGAACTCTTACTAATGCTTAGGCTTCTTAGAGAAGTTAATACGGGTTAGGAACTAAAAATAATAAAGATCCTACAGGTTTATAAGGCAATTTAAATACTTCTAGTAAGAATTTAAAGTCTATTAGACCTAATCTTTACCCTTAGTAAGTAAATAATCCACTTACTAATACTTATTAGGTGAATAGTAAATAACACTGTAAATAACATATAATCCTTCTTAAAGGTTAAGGTTAAGTAATAGATATAGGACCTCTTACGTAAACTAGTCTCTTTTAGCAATAAGTTTATTTATAAACTTAGCTATAAATCTAATAAGCCTATGACTTACGTTAACCCTAGGTAGTATCTCCTTAGCTATGTCCTAGAAGCTCTTTAATTATTATTTAGCCTTACTACAGTACTTTACTATATAGGTAATAATAGCATACATGCTTATATAGGGCGTAAAGTCAATATTAGTAAGCTATAAGACTATAACTATAGGGCTAAAGTTATTTAGAAAGGCATTATTCTAAGCCCTATTAAATATAAGATACTATAGGTTTAAGTCCCTTATAATAATTAGCTCTTTATAATATGCTTGTGGAAAGTGAAATTAGTAGTATATCTCCTCTGTTAATCCCCTATTAGGTAGTTGCTTATAATACTAATAGTATATACTTATACACTTATAGCGTTAAATATAATTAACTACATTAACTAAATCACTAAACTTAGGATCTAGGATAGGCAAGATTAACGGATTATTGCCCTAACGCTACTAATTCACTAACTTAGGGCAAGTATTATAGGCAGTGACATACTACCCCTAGTACTTAGCAAAGACCTTCTATAGCTCCGTGGTTATAAGGCTAGTGTCTAGTATAT
Organism: Epichloe hybrida; assembly: GCA_019022495.1. NCBI lineage: Eukaryota > Fungi > Ascomycota > Sordariomycetes > Hypocreales > Clavicipitaceae > Epichloe > Epichloe hybrida. The sequence goes on from JAFEKR010000020.1 coordinate 722,140, forward strand.
CTTTTATCTAAAAGAGGTAATAAGCATAAGGGCTACCTTAGGACTACCACTTATATTAGTACTAATATTCCTTAATGCTAAATTTAGGCTAAAGAACTTACTTAAAGAATAATTAGAGGCATATCTTAAAGTACTATGCTAAAATATATAGATTATTACGAAGGTTCTTGCCTATAATCCTAGCCTTAACTTAGTTATTTCCTAACTACTATTTATTATAATTTAGTATAAACCTCTAAAGGTCTTACTAGTGTAAATCAGTAGCTAAAAGGGTAATAAACATACCCGGGTAGCTAAGAGCATAAACATATGCCTTAAGCTAGTTCTTATAGCCTCCCTAGTACGCTTATATGCCTTATAAGCTCCCTAAGAATCTTACTATAAAGTTAAGCAATGCCTTAGCTTTAGTAGTATTTAAGTTAAAAGCCAGTTAAAGCTAGTTAATATTAATAGCCTAATAATAACCTTCTCTCTTAATAAAGTAAGCGCTTTGCTTATTTACTTACTAATATACAGAGTATTGCACTAAAACGTGTAGTGTAGTGTAGTATTTGTAGTGTAGTGTAGTAACTACACTACAAACTACACTAACTACAAGGAAAAAAAAACTACATTACACTAACTATAAAAAAAAAAAAACTACAATACATTACACTACAATTTTTTTTTCCTAAACTACACTAACTACAAACACTACAAATGTAGTATTAGACTTTTTATTAGTTATTAGTATTATAAGGATTAAAAGAATGCTAGTTATATAAAAGCTTTTATTATTACCTATTTTATTTAATTAGTTATAGAATTTATAATATTATATTATTTTAGTAATTTTACTATAACTAAGTAAGGTTATATATAATATTATACTTTTTTAATAATACTATTTAACTTAATACTTTATTTCCTTAATATAACTTAAAGAAAAACCTTCTTATTATATTATTTACTATTTCTATAAATTATTTTATATTTCTATAAATTATTATTATTACTTATTTTAAAAAACTATAAAAAGAACTACTAGTAAACTTAATATAAGTAGCTTATTATATCTTATTATAGCTTATAATAGCTTATAATAGCTTATAATACTAATATTACTAGTATTACTAAGATTACTAAGATTACTAAGATTACTAAGATTACTAAGATTACTAAGATTACTTATAATATTATTAGTGTTAAAGTTTAATAATAAATAAATAATAAATAAATAACTTAAATATAAATACTAGTAATTATAAGTAAATTACTATAGTAAAAGCTATAGTTTTTAATAACTTAGTATTTTAAGGTTTTTAAAAATATTAATATTATAAAAATGTTTTCTCTTTTATATTTTTTTTAAAATAATAATAAAAGTAAAATAATAGTAATTATAGTAATAATAGTAATTAAGGTTATAAAAGTTATTAAAGCTTTTATAATAAGTATAGTATATTATATAAAACTAAGTCCTAGTATTATTTTTAAAAATAAGTTAAACTTATTTTTTATAGGTTATTTAAGCTATATAGGGTAATTAAAATAATACTATTAGTTATCTATTAATAAATTATAAATATTAGTTTATTATATTCTTTCTTTATATATTATTATAATAAGATATATAAAGTTACTATATATAACTTCTTAAAGCTTTAGAATTATAAAGCTTAAAGTAATATTTAATTAGTTTAAGCTTTTTTTAAGTTCTTATTATATTAATAATAATATTAAAGTACTAAGTATATATTCTATTAACTTTTATATATTTATTTAGATTTCTAATTTAATTTAATTATATTAGTTTAGGGTATTTTTAATTAAATTAATAATAAAAATATAAAATAATTAATAATAATAGTAAATAATAGTAAATAAAATAATTAGAAGGTGTTTCTTAAAGTTATATTAGTAAAATAAAGTAATAAGTATAATAGTATTATTAAAAAGGTATAATATTATAAATAACCCTAGTTATAGTAAAAATCTTAAAAAAAAGTGAATATTATAAATTCTATAACTAATTAAGTAAAATAGGTAATAATAAAAGCTTCTATATAACTAGCTTTCTTTTAATCCTTATAATAACATTATATAATAAAAAGGCCCACTTTTTTTTACTAACACTACATTATAGTTTTTGTAGTTAGTGTAGTTAGTAACTACACTAACTACACTACACTACAAGCAAAAAAAAACTACACTACACTAACTATAAAAAAAAAACTATAATATATTACACTACAAAAAAAAAAAAACTACACTACACTAACTACAAGAAAAAAAAAACTACACTACAAATACAAATTTTTCCTAAAAACTACACTAACTACACTACAAACAATACTCTGCTAATATATAAGCGTATTAAATGCAATATAGTAAAATTAAGGATATTAAGTAAAGCAGCTATTATTATACTTAATTAGGCAATTAATATAGTTAGAGTAGCTTATAGTGTATTTACAAGGCTTAATAAACTTAGCTTTACTATTAGGAAAGAGACCTAGAAATACCTCTAAGAGTAATAGCTAAGACTAATTAAACTTATTTAAAGGTATACTATAAATATTAGGCATATTAAGGTATATCTAAGGTTTTACTTACTAAAGGGGAATCTGCTCTAGTAGCACCTAAGGCCTATTAGCACCTTAAAGCTAATAATAAAGTTATATAAGCTCCTATTAATAAGCAATGAAGTTAGGAATTATAGCTCTATTAAAGTGTGCATTTATCTAGTTATTATCTTTATTAAGGTAGGTCTCTTTAATATTAATAGCGTTAGTTATCTTTACTATAAGCTAGTCTATAATATCTCTATTACTAGGTAGCTAGAGCAAATTATCCTTATTTACTTTAATATAGCAATACCTAGGATAATTTAAACGGAGATATATAAGCTAGACCTAGATAATAGCCTACCACACTCTAAATTAGTTATAGAACTAATAGATTATATATGGCTAATTTGTCTAATTTATAGGTTAAAGGATAATAATATTAAGATCCCTAGGTAAAAGCAGTAGCTAGTTATAGACTTAACTAACGTTCTTTATAAAGTTAACTACATAGCCCTTGTATTTATACTACTAACTATAATAAGTTATAACTATAATATAAACATAAACCTTAGTAATAAGCATCTCTTTAGTCTGCGTAAGCTAGGGTAAATAGCCTAGAACTAACCTAGGATTAAGCTTATTTTCTTTAGACTAAAAAAGGGCTAACTAGCGTGGCGTTAATTATAAGATGCGCGGCCCTAGGGGACTGCGTTATAATAGTTATAAGAGCGGCAGATTCCGTTCCTAATATTAAGACTAAACTATCTTACCTTATAATAAGGGTAATACTCTATAGTATTTAACACTAGGCTTGCTACCTAGTATCTAATTAAGCTACGGTCACGCTTAGTTAGGTATAACTAGTCTAGATCTCCTTAAAAGACTAGATTAAGTAAGACTAGTAAATCCTAAGAAGCAGTAGGCTAGCTAAGGTTTAAAGGTAAATATAGTTACACTAATAAACGCTAAGAAAGTATTATATTTAAATTAGAATCCCCTGCTAAGGACTATAAAGGTATAAAATCATCTATTATATTATAATTACACTATTTACAATACATATGTTCCACTCTATTAGGAGTAATAAAGCTCTAGTAAGCAAACATATAATAACATAATAGGCATACTTTCTATTCTATGCCTAGGTTAGGATTATTATTATTATCTAGGCCGCTTACTATATTAATTTAGCTACTAAAGAGTTCCTAAACTCCTTACTAATATAAAGAGGCTACCTAGTTTAAAATAGTAGCTAATAAAGGAGTAAGGTTAGGTTTTTCTCTAGCTTATTATATAACTTAATGCTCTTATTAGATAGTGGCTTACTATAGTTTAGTATAAATATATATAGTGTTAAAAGTAAGTTACTATACCTATAAAGAACATGCCTTAGCTTTATCTACTGTATCTTAAGAAGCTTATTTATAGTAAAGAAACCTTATTAATTCATGTGTTATTTATCTTAAGAAATTAGCTATAACCTCTTATAAGCCTATAGCCTATTACTATTAGAGTAAGAGTGTAAGAAGTTACTAAGTTTATTACTACTTAGGGGATTACACTCTAGTAATAAGGCGCTTACTACTACTGCATACTATAGCTATTATAGAACATAAGAATTATGTAAGAGCTTAAGACTATTATACTATTAGCATTAGGTTAATATTAGGGTACTAAGTAGTAGCATATACTAAGGTATTTTATTAGTTATAGTATTCTAGGTATTTTTATATTAACTTATCCTTATTTTTTAAGCTAATAAATTCATTAATAGGTTTATCTTATTTATAACGCTAACATTTACGCGTTTTAGAGGTATTATTAGGGATATTTGTGATATTAGCTAGGTTCTTATAGCCTAGATTATAAGGAGAATTAGGCAGTGGTATAGGAGAAGCAAGAGAAGCTATCTTATTAGGATAATTTACTACATTATACATAGCCTAGTAATAGCATATACCTAAAGCTATAGTAAAAGGAGTAGTATATAACTATTATAGCTAATAGAGAATAACTTACTACCTAGAGAAAGTAAGATAAGGATTAGATAATAATAGGAATAGCTTTATTATAATAAATAAGGATAGGGATATAGTTAGAAAAAGGAAAATTAAAGAGAAGTTAAGTAAGAAATTTAGGTTAGTATAGTGTAAGAGGTAAACATAAGGAAGGAAGGAGCCCTTAAATAGGGGAAAGTAGGACTATTACACGTAATGCTATAAATTACGTTATAAACCTGCTAGAAAACGCGTAAATAAATCATTATATTAGCAAATTCTACGCTTTTTGCCTTGCTTTATAAATTAACGGGATTGTGCTTACATGCCTACATGCGTGCATGCCTGTAAGCGTGGTTATATTAACTTTATAATATTAATTAGTAGGTGAATTTACATAGCATTCTTATGCCTCACTTTTGTCTTATTATATAGACCTAAAGGTAGGTATATAGCCTATAATTATAATACTCCTTATAACCTAATATTTACTTAAAATATTACGTTTAGTGTAGTTAGTAGTAAGGCTAGCACTATTAACTATATTAAACACTACATAGACTAGCCCTATGTAGTAAACTACCCTTATAGATTAATAGTTTTCATAGGCTACTTCCTTACCTAATTTAAAAGAAGAAAAACCCCCTTAGGCCACTAGCTAGCCATTAATAACTAGTGAAGTAAAGCAAAAGTAATAGAGGTAATAGGTATAAATGTGTATATAGTAGAGTTGTAGTGTAGTATTATACTTACTACTATAAAACTTATAGAATATTACCTATAGAATATTATAATAAATACCTAAACCTAACGCTAAACCTAATATAATATAATATAATATAAAGCAAGCAAACTAGGCAAGAGTAGTAAACTATAGTGAATAGTGGCTTAATTATACTATACTAAATTATAAGTAATTTACTATTCTCCTTCTAACCTTACTAATATATAATTATAAATACTTAGGGACCTAGGGCAATATAATACTTTAACACCTAATAATTCGCTATAGGCACTAACTCTAGGTTATTAAATAGGTGCTAAAGGTAGCTTCTTTTAAGAAGTGTTTAGTCCTAACTTACTACTATATTAGAGTTACCTAGTAAGGGTAATATTTTTTTTTTAGTGTTAAAATTAAGTATAGGGGTGCGCTATAAATTTAATTTATGTAACGTAGTAACCCTTTATATTTATAACATTATAATAGTAAAAAACGTTTAAATTAAAAGGTTATATGTTTAAATCATATATGTGTTTTTTTTTTAAATATGCTATAAGTCTTTACAAGATATTACAATATTATAAGTTTTTTTCGCAAGTCTTTTGTAACTATAATTTAACTATAACACCACTATAACCACCACATATCTGCGATTACGAATTAATTATTAATACTTTATATTATTAAATTTATTTATCTTTAAATATATAAGCTTTTATATTCCCTCTAGGGGCCCTCTAGGGGCCTTACTAGGGGCTACCTATAGCAAGCTTTTGCCTATAGTAAGCCTCCTTACTACCCCCCCCCCCCCTAAAGTTAGGTAGTTAAGAGAGGTAGAAAAAAAATTCTTAACTAGTTACTAAAGAGTATTTCGTGTCTAACTAATTAGAAAAGATATCTCTATAGGATAGCCTTATTTTAATAAAGGGAAAGCGGGAAGCTTCGCTCCACCCTCTTGCCTTCGCCTTGCTATGACGCAAAACGCATGCAAAGCTCCGCTTTCCCTAATAAGCTAATATAAGCTAATATAAGCTAACATAAGCTATTCTAAGCTATTTTAAGCTATTCTAAGCTAATATAAGCTAATTTAAGCTATTCTAAGCTATTCTAAGCTATTCTAAGCTATTCTAAGCTATTCTAAGCTAGTATAAGCTATTATAAGCTATCCTAAGCTAGTATAAGCTATCCTAAGCTAGTATAAGCTATCCTAAGCTAGTATAAGCTATCCTAAGCTAGTATAAGCTATCCTAAGCTAGTATAAGCTATCCTAAGCTAGTATAAGCTATCCTAAGCTAGTATAAGCTATCCTAAGCTAGTATAAGCTATCCTAAGCTAGTATAAGCTATCCTAAGCTAGTATAAGCTATCCTAAGCTAGTATAAGCTATCCTAAGCTAGTATAAGCTATCCTAAGCTAGTATAAGCTAACTTAAGCTAGTATAAGCTATCTTAAGCTATTAAAAGCTATCTTAAGCTATATTAAGCTAGTATAACCTAGTATAAGCTAATATAAGCTATTCTAAGCTAATATAAGCTAATATAAGCTATTCTAAGCTATTCTAAGCTATAATAACCTATAATAAGGTACTTGTAGTAAGCTAATTAGTAGTTTATTTTATGTAATTACTTTAGTTTACAGTTTTTTTTTAAATAAGTAATAATAATAATTTATAGAAATAGAAAACAATTAATAAAAATAGTAAATAATATAATAAGAAGGTTTTTCTTTAAGCTATATTAGTAAAATAAAGTATTAAGTATAGTAGTACTATTAAAAAGTTATAATATTATATATAACCCTAGTTATAGTAAAATTAATAAAATAGTATAATATCATAAATTATATAACTAATTAGATAAAATAGCTAATAATATAAGGGTTCTATTAACTAATTTTCTATTAATCCTAATAATAACCTTAGTTAATAAAAAGTTATACTTTTTTTTTACCTAATAATACATTTGTATTGTTTGTAGTTAGTGTAATTACTACAAATTAATTTGTATTTATTATATTTACTATAAAATAATTTATATTGTATTTTATTTATATTGTATTTTGTATTATATTGTATTTAATACAATATAATACAAACAATACAATACAATACACATTGTAGTGCAATACTCTGATAGTTAGTGTAGTTTGTAGTATAGTGTAGTTTATAGTGTAATTACTACACTACACTACACGTTTTAGTGTAATACTCTTGTGAGGCGCTGTACGTTGTAAGGCGCGAGGCCTAAGGGCAGCCTATAGGGTGTTGTGCGCAAGCGACAGGTCTTAAGTAATTATAAGGTGCAATGTTAGTAACGGCTAGCATTAGCGGATCTTTTAGTCTATTAGGATTCCTAGCATACCTTCTAGGTCTCTTATAATTATGCTAGCCACTACAGGTCTTCTAGCTACGCTAGGTCCTAGGTTTAAATCCCACAAGGTGCGCGAGGTCCGCACGGGATTGACTAGGCTAGGCAGCTTACGTTAGGCTCACAGGGCAGGTGCGCTTGCGCACTGGGCCTTAGGGGTTCGCAGTTACTAATTATCCGAAGGGGCCATGGAATCCGGGCCTATTCCCTAGCTAGATGGTAGCGGCGCGCTAGCTTAGGACGAGCCCTAGTGAGGGGAAGGATAGTTATAAGGCGCTGTACATTGTAAGGCGCGAGGCCTAAGGGTAGCCCATAGGGTGTTGTGCGCAAGCGACAGGTCTTAAGTAATTATAAGGTGTAATGTTAGCAATGGCTAGCATTGGCGGATCTTTTAGTCTATTGGGATTCCTAGCACACCTTCTAGGTCTCTTACAACTCTGGATAGGGGTTAAGATTAATTAGGTACTTTATAGTGTAAACCTATTAGCTATTAAAGATCTTTATATCTTTAGGAGTAAATTGTCAGGAGCGCAGAGGTCAAAGATAGGATGTTCATCAAAGCGGGTCTTCAGAGAACCTTTAGGCTATGTGAATAATAAAGAGGCTAGCTAGCTACAAGATAGCCACATGCTTATAGAGCAAGGTATTTATTAAAGACTACGTATATTATTAGTACTAGGTTAGAGATTAAAACCTTTACGCACTTACCCCTAGCTAGTATTTATCTAGTAGTGACTATAATAGTCTTAGCTATTACTTTATTCTTAACCTTTTAGTATAAGCTATAATAAATTAATCTCTCTTAACCTTTTTAAGGATATAAACTATTAGCTAGATTATTATATAGCTAATACTTTAAAGATCTATAAGAAACACACTAGTACCTTATAATAATAAAGCTATAGATAATTAAGAAAATAAAGAACCCTTATAATCTAAAACTATAGATAATAGGGTGTAATAAATATTACTTAATCCTAATTTAAGTAAAGGTATAGATAATATAACGAAAGAAAAAAGGGCATTATAGTAACGCTATAAGGTTATATAATCTAAGCTACATTGCCTTTAAAGAAAATAAGAGGTCTTATAGATAAAGGCATAAATTAAAGAGCTTAAGGCAAATCTAGGATTAGCTAGACTTTAAACTAGACTTATAATTACCCCTTAATCTAGACCTATAATTACCTCTTAAACATTAGCTATGATTTTACTTATAGTCTATAGTAATATAGTAGTAATTATATAGTAAGGTAGTCTTATTAAAATATAGATAAAAATGCCTATATATAAAGGGGAAATATATAAAAGCCTATAGAATTTCTTAGTAAACTTAGATATACTATTTAAATTAGATTACTATATCTTTAAGGATAATATAACTAAGGTAGCATATATAAGTAATTACCTAGCTAGTAATATAAAGTAATAGTAAATATATTATATAGCTATAAATAAGTATATAGATTATTTATTAATTACCTAGGTAAATTTCCTAGAATAGTTAAAAACTAGAATAATAAATATAAGTATAAGACACTTAGAAGTAATAAGGTTATTACTAAATCTTAGGTAAAAGAATAGCTAATTATTTTAATCCTTTATATAAGCCTAGGATAAGGTAAAAGCTAAGTTACCTAAAGAAATCCTTATATATCTAAGAATTATAATCTTTTTAAATAGCTTAAATAATACTATAAGGAAGTAAATAATTAGTTAAGAGATTTTAATAACCTAAAGCTAACTATAAGGCTAGGGTAAGAAAGTAAAGGTTATAATAGGTTTAGGCTAAAATAATAAAAAAGGTTAGGACTTTAAAAGAAAAAGGTAATACTCTTATTTTATATTACTTATAAATAAGGCATAGTAATAAAGTAAAGACTAAGGGAAAAGATTATCCCTAGTATACTATAAATATAAAAAGCCTAGGTATACTATACTAACTTATTAGGCACTAGATTATTTTACTTATAAAAGTACTAAATATATAACTAAGAAGTATAGGGAAAGTAATAATAAAGCTATATCTCCTAATATAATACTAGTTTAATTAGTATAGACTTAGGAATATAATCTTACTATAAAATACCCTATAGATAATAAAATAAGAATATAGGTATCTTTATAATAAAATAACTAGTAGTTAGCTATATAAGCGCTATTTAATATAGGTATATAGTCTTTAATAATTTATCTAAAATTATTATTAAAAAAGGATTAGGAGAATATAATCTAATTAAATAGGATATTAAAGAGTATAAGTAAAAAAGTAATTTTATATTAAGGAATTCTAAAAAAATTAGTTAAGATAAAAGATAGTATAGGATTTGCAAAGGTTTACTAAGTTAGCTACTTTATTACTAATATAAGTAAAGGGATAATTCTAGGTATAGACTAGATTAAAGAGTATTTACCTATAATTATATATTAGGAGTATAAATACTAGAGATATCTAGTAATAATAAAATATCTCTCCTTTACTTATAGTAAGTAATAAGTATATAAAGAGAAAAAAATAGTAGTAATTACTTTATTATTAAGAGTAATAAAGATTAAGCTAAGTATTCTAGAAAATAAAAATTAAAAAGGAAAAGAAGAAGGCTAATTAAAGAACTTAGTAGTAATAAATATATAAATAAATAGTAAAGTAGCTATATAAATTCTTAAGTATACTTATTTATAGTAAAAAAGTAAAGGTATTATAGTTATACTAATTTTAGAAAACATAAGTAGTAAAGAAGCTATATTAAATTAGGATAAGAGCACTAAGTGCCTTATACTAATAATCCTAGAAAAATATAGGGAGTTTATAGATATTTTTTCTAAAGAGTTAGTAAGTAAGCTTTCTAAACTAGGAGGTTACACTTATATAATTAAATTAAAAGAAAGGAAAACACTACCTTAGGGGCCTATATATAATTTAGCTAAAAGGGAGCTAAAGGTTCTTAGAGAGTACCTTATAAGTGTGTAGCTTAAAGAGTAAATTAGAAAATTAGTTAGCCTAGCTAAAGCCTTAATTTTATTTATTTTAAAGAAAGGAGGGAAATTAAGGCTTTATATAAATTATAGGGGCTTAAATAAGATTATAATTAAGAATAAGGCCCCTTTACCTCTTATTACTAAAATTCTTAATTAATTAGTAAGTATAGTTATTTTTATAGTCCTAGATTTAAAAGATACATACTACTAGCTATATATTTACTTAAGTAATAAGTGGAAAATAGTATTTTATTATTAATATAGCTACTTTAAATATCTAGTAATGCTATTTAGACTAGTTAATATACTAGTGACTTTTTAGGAGTATATTAATAATACTCTTAAAGGACTTATTAATAAGACTTATATTATCTATCTAGATAATATACTAATATATAGTAGTAAGGTTAAAGATTATATAAAGTATATTAAATAAGTTTTACATAGGTTTAAAGAGGTAAGTCTTTTTATTAACCTTAAGAAGTGTTAATTTTTAGTTAAGGAAGTTAAATTTTTAGGCTTTAAGATATTAGAGAAAGGTATTATAATAAACCTAGTAAAAGTTAAAGTAATTATAACCTAGCTAATACTATATAGTGTTTTTAATATTTAGTTATTTCTTAGTTTTACTAGATTTTACTACTATTTTATTAAATAGTATAGTAAAGTTATTATTTTATTAATAGATTACCTTAGAGGGAATTAACTAGTAATATTTAAACTAAAACCCTATAAGATAGTAGCGTTTAAAGAGCTTTAATAAAGATTTTAGGAAGCGCTAATTTTAGTGTATTTTAACTTACTTACGTATCTTAAAGTAAAGACAGATATATCTAGATATATAATTAGGGCTATACTTATAATATTAGTGCTAGGTCACTAGCACCTAGTTATATTTATATTAAGAAAGATAACTAATACTAAATTATAATATTTAATACCTAATAGCAAATTATTAGCTATCTAAGAGGCTTTTCGCATATAGAGACACTATCTTACTTATTTAGCTTATATAATTAAAGTTATTATAGATTATTTAAACTATAAGTACCTCACTATAAAGCCTAAGCTTACTAGTAAGTAAGTAACTACGCTTAATAAGCTTTATTCTTTTAACTTTAAGATTATATATTATATAAGGAAATTAAATCCTACTAACTTACTTTTAAGAAGACTAGATTTTATAAGTAAGGTAAGGAAAGAGAAAGTAATAACTATATAACTTCTTGCCTTTTTATTTAAATTTATAGATACTAAGAGATAGAAACACTATAGTAATATTATTAATACTATAGGCTCTAAAAAAACATTACTTAATATAACTAATAGTTAGTTATAATAACACTATAATAATACTACTAATATCTAGGGTTTTAAAAAATCATAACTTAACTATATTCCTAAAAAACCTAATAATCTAGATAATCTTAGAAGAGTTATATTAGTAGGGTTATTTAATACTTTTTATACTTCTATTAATAAGTAATAAGCTAGCTATAGTAATACTATTAGTACCTAGCGTATGTATTATTTATTGCTTAATTATTTTAATTTTCCTATTAGACTAGCTATTACTAATAGGGATAGACTAGCATAGGTTATTACTAGTAAGTAATAAGGGCGCCCCTTAAAAACATTACTTATCTATATCCTTATAAGACTAGAAGTATTTATTAAACTAATTACTTATAGAGATATTATAGCTAGGATTTAATTTATTTAGAGAACCTCTTTTAAGTTTAACTCTAACTTTCTAGAAAAGAGCTTAAAATTAAAACCCCTAATTTAAGTCTTATTATATAAAGCATAGTAAGGTAATAACTTTACTATAGCTTAATTAAAGTTACTTAAAAGTAGTAATCTAGCTATATCCTAGATATAGTTAATTAGACTCTTTAAGCTATTAATATTTAAGAATTATGTTTTTATTTCTCTAGGTATAAGGAAAGAAATTTTATTACTAACTTATAATAACCTTACTACTAGGCACTAAGGAGTAAGTAAAACTCTTTATTAGATTATAAACTAATATTATTAGCTAATAATAAAGAAAGATATAAAGGTATACATTAGCACTTATATAAATTATTAGACTTTAAAACTAAGGTATTATAAACTATATAGTAAGCTAGCTATATTACTAATGCCTAATCGCCCCTTTTAAGAATTATTAATAGATTTTATTACTAGACTTCCACTAGTAAAAGATTTAAATTAAACCTATAACGCAATTTTAGTTATTATTAACTGTTTTATAAAATACAGTATTTACATCCCTGTTTTAACGTAACTAACTAGCGATAGGCTAGTAATAGTATTCTTAGAATATGTTTTTAGAGACTATGGAGCCCTAGAAGGTATTATAATAGACTAAGGCTCTATATTTACTAGTGGTTTCTAGCAGACAATTGTATGTAGTGTAATTAATGTAGTTTTTAGGGGGTACCTTGTAATTGTAGTTGTAATTGTTACTAGGGTGTAATTAATTAATTGTAATTGTTAACTACATGTAATTAATTGTAATTGTAGTTATAATAATTACAATTAATTACAACTACAACTACATAATTACATGTAATTGTTACTAAAAATAGAAAACTTATATATAATTAAGATATATTTTTCTTTAGATTTTTCTTTATAAACTTAATATTACGCTTATTTTCTTTTATAATTTAGTTATTTAGTTATAATATTTTATAGTCTAAGCTAATTTAGACTATTAAGCTAATTATAGGTATATAGTAGCTAAATATAGAATCTTTTAGTCTTATCTTATAGCCTGTTTTTTTTTATATATACTATAGGTTTATTTACTTTAATATCTTTTTTTTTAGATTTACTATTCTTTTTAATATACTTTTTTTACTTTTAATATAGTATATACCTAGAGTATTGTTTGTAGTGTAGTTAGTGTAGTTTTTAGGAAAAATTTGTATTTATAATGTAGTTTTTTTTTTCTTATAGTTAGTGTAATGTAGTTTTTTTTTTTTTGTAGTGTAGTGTATTATAGTTTTTTTTTTTTTATAGTTAGTGTAGTGTAGTTTTTTTTTACTTATATTGTAGTGTAGTTAGTGTAGTTACTAATTACACTAACTACAAAAACTACAATGTAGTGTTAGTAAAAAAAAAAGTAAGCCTTTTTATTATATAATGTTATTATAAGGATTAAAAGAAAGCTAGTTATATAGAAGCTTTTATTATTACCTATTTTACTTAATTAGTTATAGAATTTATAATATTTACTTTTTTTTAAGAATTTTACTATAACTAGGGTTATTTATAATATTATACCTTTTTAATAATACTATTATACTTATTACTTTATTTTACTAATATAACTTTAAGAAAAACCTTCTAATTATTTTATTTACTATTATTATTAATTATTTTATATTTTTATTATTAATTTAATTAAAAAATACCCTAAACTAATATAATTAAATTAAATTAGAAATCTAAATAAATATATAAAAGTTAATAGAATATATACTTAGTACTTTAATATTATTATTAATATAATAAGAACTTAAAAAAAGCTTAAACTATTTATTTACTATTTAAACTAATTAAATATTACTTTAAGCTTTATAATTCTAAAGCTTTAAGAAGTTATATATAGTAACTTTATATATCTTATTATAATAATACATAAAGAAAGAATATAATAGACTAATATTTATAATTTATTAATAGATAACTAATAGTATTATTTTAATTACCCTATATAGCTTAAATAAGCTATAAAAAATAAGTTTAACTTATTTTTAAAAATAATACTAGGACTTAGTTTTATATAATATATTATACTTATTATAAAAGCTTTAATAACTTTTATAACCTTAATTACTATTATTACTATAATTACTATTATTTTATATTTATTATTATTTTAAAAAAACACAAAAGAGAAAACATTTTTATAATATTAATATTTTTAAAAACCTTAAAATACTAAGTTATTAAAGGCTATAGCTTTTACTATAGTAATTTACTTATAATTACTAGTATTTATATTTAAGTTATTTATTTATTATTTATTTATTATTAAACTTTAACACTAATAATATTATAAGTAATCTTAGTAATCTTAGTAATCTTAGTAATCTTAGTAATCTTAGTAATCTTAGTAATCTTAGTAATACTAGTAATATTAGTAATATTAGTATTATAAGCTATTATAAGCTATTATAAGCTAAGATATAATAAGCTACTTATATTAAGTTTACTAGTAGTTTTTCTTATAGTTTTTTTAAAATAAGTAATAATAATAATTTATAGAAATATAAAATAATTTATAGAAATAGTAAATAATATAATAAGAAGGTTTTTCTTTAAGTTATATTAGGGAAATAAACTATTAAGTTAAATAGTATTATTAAAAAAGTATAATATTATATATAACCTTACTTAGTTATAATAAAATTATAAAAATAATATAAAATTATAAATTCTATAACTAATTTAATAAAATAGGTAATAATAAAAGCTTTTATATAACTAGCTTTCTTTTAACCTTATAAATACTAATAACTAATAAAAAGTCTAATACTACATTTGTAATGTTTGTAGTTAGTGTAGTTTAGGAAAAAAATTTATAGTGTAATGTATTGTAGTTTTTTTTTTTATAGTTAGTATAGTGTAGTTTTTTTTTCCTTATAGTTAGTGTAGTTTATAGTGTAGTTACTACACTACACTACAAATACTACACTACACTACAAATACTACACTACACTACAAATACTACACTACACTACAAATACTACACTACACTACACGTTTTAGTGCAATACTCTGTATATACCCTAAAGAAATTATTTTTTATTATATATAAATAAGACTAAAATTCTAATAATATTATATAAATATGTATTATTATCTTATTATTAAGAGAATATTTGAATTTATATAAAATAGAAATTCCTAGTTACTTAGCTATTTTATTAAAATTATAAACAATTATATTAACTTTTAAGGTTTTTCTAGAAAAAGAATTAGTAAAAATACTTAGAAAAGTTACTTTAAAATAACTTAAATATTTAATAATAAATATAATAAATATATTTAATATAATTTCTTTAATCTTAAAGATAATAGAAAATAAGCTTTAAAAGTTAGTCTAATAAATTATATTATATATAGCTTATTTACTTAGTTATATAGTCTTTTAAAAAGTAAGTCTTATATAGTATATTATTTACTTATTAATAGTACTATTAATTAATATATTAGAATTTTTAAAAATAAAAAAGAGAAAAGAATTTTATTTTATTAATATTTTAAAAAATCTTAAAATACTAAATAATTAAAAAGTTAAGCTTTTTCTATAGTAATTTACTTATACTTACTAGTTTTTATATTTAAATTATTTATTAGTTATTTATTTTTAATTAAACTTTAACACTAGTAATATTATAAGTAATATAAGTAATATAAGTAATATTAGTAATATTAGTAATATAAATAATATTAGTAATATAAGCTATTATAAGCTATTATAAGCTATTTTAAGCTATTACTATAATAAGTAACGTAAAATAATATAGTAAATACTAGAATTAAAGTAAGGCAGTGGCAAATCAGGCTATTAATATAAGAATTAAAGTGAGGCAGTAGCAAATTAGGCTATTAATATAAGAATTAAAGTGAGGCAGTGGCAAATCAAGCTATTAATACAAGAATTAAAGTAAGGCAGTGGCAAATTAGGCTATTAATACGAGAATTAAAGTGGGGTAGTGGCAAATTAGGCTATTAATACAAGAATTAAAGTGAGGTAGTAGTAAATTAGGCTATTAATACGAGAATTAAAGTGGGGCAGTGGCAAATTAGGCTATTAATACAAGAATTAAAGTGGGGCAGTGGCAAATTAGGCTATTAATACAAGAATTAAAGTGAGGCAGTGGCAAATTAAGCTATAGATAGCAAATTTAGAATATTCTAGCTATAGGTATTTCATTTAAGATTTGTAATTATTCTAGATTTACTTTTCTATATAATACAAGTAAATCCTCTCTTTTTATCTATTTTACCTTTTTCTTAAACTATTAAAGAATAATTCCCTTTTTATCATAAGCTTATAACTACCCTTATTTATCTTTAAAATAACCCAATTAACCTTAGATTCTTCTTTTGCTCTTTCTAATAATAACTCAGAACCTAGCCACTTAGGCTCTCACGAAAAACTCCCTAAAAATTAGGATAATTATGTGTTTAGTACAAGAGCCTATATCTATACTCATAACCTATTTAATTTTAAATTATCTAAGATAATTCCTAATAAGGATAGGGTTATTATAGGCTATTATACTTAACCTAATTGTTCTTTTAGCTTTAAAACGAAAGTTAATCGTTTTCAAGCATCTAATAGGGTTTAACACTACAAATTTAAGCATAAAAATATTGCTACTTCTTTATCTAATAAAAAAGAACCTAATAAGATTATTAGTAAGTTATAAACCCTTTTTCTTATAATAATCCTATTATCTAATATATATTTAGTGCCTGAAATTACAGAAATAGTAACAACAAATGATCAATCTTCTATAACAAACTTTATTTCGAAAAAACAACATCGAAATAATTGTCAGAACCTGAAGGTGTGCAGGTAAGCCATTGAACCAAAAGATTCACCAATGCTAGCTCTCGCTCGCATTGCACCTTACAATTGATTATTAGGCGCGCGCACCTGATAATTATCCCTTCCCTCGTAAGGCTTGCCCTAAGCCAAGGGCCCCACACAGGCTAGTGGCTAGCAACGTGCGTAACCTTAGCTTGGATTAGGCCTGGTTATCCGTGGCCTCTAAGATAATTAACTAATTGTGAACCCCTAAGGCCTAGTACGCACAGTAGCTAGGCCTATACATTACCTAGTGCACGTGACCCCACGGTCGCAACGCAACGTAACTATACGGGCGCAACTATACCTGCCCTGTGAGCCTAACGTAAGCACCTAGCCTAGCAATTTAAACCTAGACCTATTAGGTCCTAATTCTAGCTATGGGAATTGAACCTAGGACCTAGCGCACGCCTCACTCACAAGGATTCGAACCTAGGACTAGCATATACTAGAAGACCTATGAGAGCTAGCATTAATGTCAGAACCTAAAGGTGTGTAAGTAAGCCATTAAACCAAAAGATTCACCAATGCTAGCTCTCGCTTGCATTGCACCTTACAATTGATTATTAGGCGCGCGCACCTGACAATAATACTCTTTCTAAAGAGTTTTTACTAGAAAAAGCTATTACTTTAGTTATTAGGTTTATGTTACAAAATAACCTAGCTTTTAACGTAATAGATAGTAGCTCTTTTAAAGAACTATTATCTTATTATTCTAGGTAAGTAACTTATTTTCTTTTATTACTATTAACTCTAAGCTAATTAAATCTAAGCAATGAGAATAAGGTTTCTTTACTAAATTATAGAAGTATTATACAAAGAGTTCATTCTTTATATAATACTTCTAAAAAGGAACTTATTTCTTAGCTAAATTACCAAACATTAAACCTAGGGTCTATATCTATTTAATTAGATATTTAGACCTTAACTAATTCGAAATCTTATTTAGGAGTTTTAGCTAGTTAGCTTAACCCTAATTTTAAGCTTAAATATAAGCTTTTAGGTAAGTTTACTTTTTATATTTAAACTTCTAAAGTTATTAAGCTAATATAATCAGGCTTTGAATATCTCTCTAGCTTACATAGTGGAGCTTATATTCAGAAATGCTTTAATAACTTACTTCTTAACTATAATTTAAAAGCTAAGAATATTATAAGGTAAGTTTACTACTTAGTATAATGAATTTTAATATGCTAACGTATTCTTAAGCTTTACTAGAGATAATGGTTCTAATAATAATACATTTATAACTTCTTATATTAATAAGAATTATAATAATATTATTATTAAACCTCATAATATTCAATGTATAGCACATGTCCTTAATATTATTGCTAAGGATATTATTACAAAATTTATAAATTCGACATCCTCCTCTGAGAATCTAGAGGAATTTAAAAATAGCGAATATTTACATTATTCTATCGAAGAATTTCAAGCTATTAAAAATCAACCTGAGGGAAAACTATTTAAATCCTTTATTAAAGGTAAGTTAAACTAAATTATAATATTATATTTATTAACTAACTAACCTTTTCATAAGGTTTACTAGGAAAGCTTAAAAGAATTACTATTATTATTAAAAATAATCAAGCAATTCATAAAAAATGGCTTAAAGCTTTAAAAGAAGCTAAAAGACTTAGTCTTCTAGCTAAAAATAATAATATTACAAAAATTCCACTTAGTAAGTTAGTTTTGTATTTAATTTAATTATAATATTATACTAACTTTCTAACTAGCAAATGAAACAAGATGGAACTTTACTTATTTAATAATTAATACTTCTTTAGAGTTAAAAGAAGCTATTAATCTATTAAATAAGTATACTAATATTGCTGCTTTAAAAGATACTATGCCTTTAACTCAAGAATAGGATGATTTAACAACTTTAAGCAGTATATTAGAGGTTTTTTATGAACCTACTATTATATTACAAAGTCAACAATATAATACATTAGGGTTAGTCCCTATTTTTATTATTAGGATATATGAATATCTTAATAATATAAAAGAAGACCAAATTGCTTATAAAAATAATGTAAGTTATATCTTTCTATTACTTAATTAGTGTTTATTATTACTAATATACCTTTAGAAACATTCATATACTCTATTTAGCTAGGTCTTTATTGATTGCTTAAATATTGGTTTACAAAAGTTACAGAATTACTTTCCTAAAGATATAGAAAGTAACTATAATTTTTATAAACCTTATTTATTTGCAATGTTATTAGACCCTAGGCTAAATCTAGCTATAATTGAAAAGAGATTAATAGTTAAACAACTAAAGATTAAATTACTTCTTTCAGATTTACAAAAAGAATATAAAGAGTAAGTATTATATTTTACCTTCTAAACTTATAATATCTATATTAAGTTACTAATCTTCTTTTAAAACCTATATATTATTTAAAGAAAAACAGAATTCTATCTCTAAATTTAATGATTTAGAGATAGATAGTCTTTCTAATTCAGAAGGCCTAGAAGGGCTATAACTAACACAGAAAAGCCAATTTTCAGTAGAAATTAGTGGTTCTAATCCTTTACCTAGAACCTTTAATAATCCTAGGCTAAAACCTAGTATAAAGCTTTATAAAGGATTATTTATAAATAAAAGGGATAAGGCTATACAAAAGACTAGAAAAAACGAAATTTCTAGCTATTTAGGGCTTAATTTAATGGATAATAAGGTAAGTTTTCTCTTTTTATATATTATATTATACATTTCACTTACTAACCATTTATAGGAAGATATATATTTAAATGGTAGGAAAGAAATATTACATCTTTCCCTATTTTAAGTATATTAGCTAGGAAATACCTAGCAATTCCTGCTACCTCTAGTGCTATAGAAAGCTAGTTTAACTAAGGAGGAAATATTATTACTAAGCGCTAAACAAAACTAAAACATCATATTATTAAGGAATTATTACTATTAAAGAATTGGCTAAAGGAGGATAATATTGCTAATATTAAGCAATATACTAACCTATTTAACTATCATAGCTTTAAGTCAAATTCATCTAACTTTAAAGAAGACTTAGATCCTGAAAATCCCCAAGATTTATCAGATCTAGAGTCCTCTAGTCATTCTAATAGTGATTTAGACTTATAAGCTTTTACTTAATTATTTAGATAGAAATTTATTTATTACTATTACTATTACTATTACTATTACTATTACTATTACTATTACTATTACTTACTTTTTACTATTAACTATTATTACTATAATAATTACATGTAATTATGTAATTGTAATTGTAATTGTTATCTTATAGTTGTAATTAATTTGTAATTGTAAAGTCTATCTTGTAATTAATTGTAATTGTAGTTGTAGTTGTAATTAATTGTAATTATTACAACTACAACTACACAATTACATTTGTAGTTGTAATTAAATACAATCCTCTGGTTTCTAGATAACTTTTTATTATCTTCTTATAATAAAGCGGCTACTTAGCACCGCTTTTTACCCCTAGATAGATAGTTAGATAAAACGTTTAAACTAGGTCTTAGAATATTATTTAAGGGCTTTTACTTATACTAAATAGACTAATTAGGTAAATAACCTATTAATAGCGTAATTCGCGTATAATATAAGCAATTACTTAATGCATAGCTACACACTAGTAAAGGCATTATAAGGTTATAATCCTAGAGGTCTATAGTAAGTAGTAGTAAATATCCCTTTAGTAAATAATTAAGCTAAAAGTAAGATTTTAGCACTAAGAGAGAAGTATACTATAATTAAGTAGCTTTTAAGTAACTTATAGACTTAGTATAAAAAATATTATAACTAGAAAAGAACTCTAATAAGGTTTAAAGTTAGTAACTATATTTTATTATTAATAAAAAACATTAACCTAAGACACTCTAGTAAGAAGCTAGCTATAAAGTATTTAGGCCTTTATAAGATTAAAAAGGTAATTAGAAGTTATAGATTAGTATATTAATTAAAAATACTACCTAGGACTTAATTATATAATATATTTAATATTACTAGTCTTAAACCTTTTAAAGAGAACTTAATTAATATAGAAAATACGCCCTTACTATAAGATACTATTAAAGATAATAAATAAGAGTTTAAAGTTAAGAGAATTATTTTACATTACTATAATAGAAGGTATTATAAATATCTAGTTAAATAAAAGGGCTATAATACTTTAGAGAATTCTTAGGTATTAAAAAGGGATTTTATTACTAGAGAAATTATTAATAACTATAAGTAATAGTTAAGTAATAAAGTTAATATAAGGTAGTTATATTTTATAACTTAATACACTAAAGATATTAGAAAATAAAGTTAATTTACTTAAATAACTTAAATAATTTATTATATAGCTACTAAGTACTTATCCCTTTATAATAGAGTTAGCCCCTAAGACTACTAGTCCCTTATTATTATTAGTAGCTATAGAAGCTATAGAGAAAGAGGCCTTAGGAGTATCTTTATTATTAGAATCCCTCTCTCTATATATATAAACTTAAAGTATACTAAGGAGCTTAATAAAACTAATATATTTAGGTAAATTAATAGTATTTAGTATAAACTACTAGTAAGTTAGTTAAGTATTAGCTATATATATTAAGAAAGCTTACCTTTAGGATATTCTAGGCTATAAAGTAAAGATAGTTTATAATATTAATCTAAGTCTCTAGATTTATAGTATTACTTAGTAATACTATTATAGTATATTTATTATATTTTACCTTATAAGTAATATTAGTAAATATTTAAGTATAGTAAATATAACTATACTTATTAGAATTTTTATAAACTAGGATAGTATTCTATAGCTTTTTCTTTATTTTTATAATAGGCTAGTAGTAAGTTAGTAGTAATCTAGTGTCTAGGAAATAGGATTATACTTACTTTATTTTAATAGTAATAGCTACCTTTAGAAGTAACTTTAATAAGTTTAAATAGCCTATTATAAAGCTATATAATTTAAGCTAAAGTCTAGTAGTATATTAGTAATAACTAGGTAAATTCTAGTTAAGAGAGATATACTATAATATAGTTTTTATTATTTTAAAAGTAATAAGTATATTTTATTAAATAGCCTATTAAATATTAGCTATAAAGAAGTAATAAGTAAGTAAAGAAGTTATACTTAAAGATTTATTATATTTAGCTAGGAAGGTTTTTTTATTAATAAAGTATCCTAAAATCTTATAAGTACTATTTTTTAGGAGAATATTTTACATTATTACTTACTAATAATAGTGTATATATAAAATCTTTTTTAAAGTTATTTTACTAGTAATAAGTTAGTAATAGAGATACTATAAGGATATAATAAACTTATAATAAGATTTTAAAAGAAGTTTACTTTTAAGGAGACTTTATAGGAGATTTCTTAGTTAATAGATTTTCTTAAGGTATTAATAAAGGTAAAGTTTAAGTATAAGACTTAGATATAGTAAACTAGCTATAAGTTAGCTATAATAGACTAAATAGGGAAGTTATACTAATAAGAGTATAAACTTATAAGCTAGATAAGGGTAAGAAACTAAGATAAATAAGGATAAATAATAATAATAATTAGGGACTAAAAGAGGTTAGTAACTACTAAGTAATAGTAGTAAAAAAGCTATTACTTAGCTAGTAAGGGTAACTTATAAGGTTAAGGGATATTATAAAAGAAAGGAAGAGTGTAAAAAAGAGGAAAAATTAGTCTCTTTTATATTAACCCTAGACCCCTTAAGTAATTTAACGTACTATATATAGGTGATTTATAAATCATAATAATAACTATTAGCACTACTAAACGCACATATGCCTAATAGCTATAAGCTTATAGTAACTATAATATAAGCCCTTTAGTTAGACTATTTAGAACCCTAGTATTAGGTACCTTATTTATTTAACTAATTATAAAAATTAATATAGGTTATCTATATTATTTTTTCTAGCTATGTAATAGGTAATAACATTTATTTCACTATAGTAAAGCTATATATAAGCTACTATTAGAACATTACTAACTATAATAAGGGGTTATTTTTAATTAGTAGTATTATTATTATTATTTCTTTTTATTTACCTATGCATCTGTCATGGTCTAGCCCATAGGGCTAATCGCGGGTGCCTGCGCCACCATGTGGGTTTGACCCCAATTCCGTTGCGCCATACAAAAGAATACGCATTGCACAAGTCCCTGTAACTTGTGCAATTGACACCTATATTGCTAGGTCTAGGCAAAGCCTAGATTATCACAGCATCTAGATATAAGGTGCCCTATTTTATTTTTCCTTATAAAGCTCTAATATAGTGACTATGCCTTAAGTAAGTAGCTTATTTTATAATTAAGGTTAATTATATATAGAGGGGGTATTATATTAGGAGCGTAAAGGTTAAAGATAAGATATTTATTAAAGTAAGTCTTTAAAGAACCTTTAGGCTATATAAATAATAAAGAGGCTAGCTAGCTATAAGATAGCTATATGCTTATAAAGCAGGGTATTTATTAAAGACTACGTATATTATTAGTGCTAGGTTAGAGATTAAAACCTTCACGCACCCGCCCCTAGCTAGCATTTATCTAGCAGTGACTACAATAGTCTTAGCTATCACTTCGTTCTTAACCTTTCGGTGCAAGCCGTGACAGTAAGTAATGCATTTTTTCTTATACTATAATATATATATAAGCTAACTTAAACTTAGGAATAATAATTTAGCTTCTTTGCTAAGTTATAGAAGTATTGCACATAGAATTCATACTATGTATAATATTTCTAAGCAGCAAATCATCTAGAAGATCCAATATAATCTTCAAAATTAAGGATCTATATCTATTTAGTTAGATATCTAGACTTCTATTAATTCTAAGTCCTATTTGGGTGTTATAGCTAGTTAGCTAGACCTAAACTTTAAACTTAAATATAAGCTTTTAGGTAAGTAAATCCTATTATTCTATTATAACTATAAGGTAAGTTATAATTATTATACTAATTATCTTATATTATAGGATTTGAATATCTATCAAATTCTCACACTGGAGCTTATATTTATGAATCCTTTAATAAAATGATTCAAGAATATTAGCTTAAGCCAAAGATAATCTCAAGGTATGTTAGCTATTATCTTTTATATTATATAACCTTTTACTAATAAAATAATACTAGTTTTACTAGAGATAATGGGTCTAATAATAATACTTTTATGTCTTCTTATATTAATAAGAACTATAAAAGTACTATTATAAAAGAACCTTATGATATCCAATGTATAGCATATGTTTTAAACATTGTTGCAAAGGATATTATAACGAATTTTATTAAATCAACGTCTTCTAAAGAGGATTTAGAAGCTTTTAAGAATAGTGAGTTTTTACATTATTCTATAGAAGATATCTCTTCTATTAAAGAGAGACAAGATTATAAGGAATTCAAATCCTTAGCAAATGGTAAGTAATTTATTATTATTATTATTATTAGTATTATTACTAATATTTTCATAGGAATCCTTAGTAAAGTTAAAAGGGTTACTATTATTATCAAGAATAACCAAGGATTATATAAGACTTGGTTAAAATCTTTACGTAAGGCAAAAAATAAAGGCTATATTGCTAAAAATTGCAATATTACAAGAATTCCTTTAGGTAAGTTATCTTTATTATATATATCTTATTTATAATACTAATTATATCTTTAGCTAATGAAACTAGGTGGAATTTAACTTATAAGATAATTAATACTTCTTTAGAGCTTGAAGAAGCTATTATTCTTCTTAATAAGGAGTCTAATATTGCAGCTCTTAAGGATGCTATACTAACTACCTAAGAATAGGCAGATTTAGCTACCCTAAGCAGCATATTAGAGGTTTTTTATAAACCTACTATTATACTTTAAAGCCAGAAGTATAATACTTTAGGTTTAGTCCCACTTTTCATTATTAGGATATATAAATATCTTAATAATATAAAAGAGGACTAAAAGGCTTATCTTCGCCAGTTATATATATTACTTTCTTATATTATATCCTTTATATATTAACTTATAATAGGAAGCTTATAGCCCTTAAGGCAAGGCCTTTATAGTATCTATAGATATTGGCTTAAATAAGCTAGCTAATTATTTTCCTAAAGATATAGGAAATAATTACTTCTTATATCAGCCTTATCTATATGCTATGTTATTAGACCCTTAGCTTAACCTTCTTACTATAAAGGAGAAGCTAAAGCTAGGAGATTAAACCTTAGAAAGGTTAATGAAAAACCTTAAAAAGGATTATAATTCGTAAGTATTATATAATAATCCTTTCTTAATTATAGTTTTAATATACTAATATATAATGTTATTAGGATTTTACCTCTTGATAAAGAGAACCAAGCTAATATCAATATTAGCAAGCAAGATTAACACGCAAATACCCAATTTATAGTTGATCTTGCAGGGCCTAGTTAACCTAGGACTTTTGAAAATCCTAGGCCTAAGCCTAAAACTAACCTTTATAAAGGTTTATTTCCTAATAAGAGGGAAAAGTCTATTTAAAAGAATAGAAAAAATAAGATTTCTACTCATACTAAGCTAGATATTTAAGAAGATAAGGTAAGTAAATCCCTTTCTTATATTAATAATCTTATTAATATATTAATATTATTATAGGAGGATATCTTTAAATAGTAGGAAGATAATACTAAATCTTTCCCTATTTTAAGTATTATTGCTAGGAAATACCTAGCTATTCCTGCTACCTCTAGTGCTATAGAAAGCACTTTTAATACTAGAGGTAATATTCTTACAAAGAGACGAACTTCTTTAAAGAATTTTACTTTAAAGGAATTAATCTTATTAAAGAATTGGGAAAAGGAAGGAAATATTATTACTAAGCAATACTCAGAGCTTTATGAGTATTATAGCTCTGATTCTAAAGAGTCTATATCTTCTTCAAAGGAAGATTCTAACTTAGGTAAATCTAATGATTTACCTAATATTAAATCTTCCTCTGAAGATAATATTTATTCTAATTCAGACCTTTAAGTAGGTTATTATAAGGGTTTTTTCCTAGTTTAGTCTAGTTTTCCCTTAATAAATTTTTTTATATTTATAAATGTTTTCCTATATTTTACAGTATTTTTACTATTATTTTTACTATTAGTTTTACTATTATTATTACTATTACTATTATCATTACTATTACTATTATTATTACTATTATTATTATTTTAAAAAAACATAAAAAAGAAAAGTATTTTATTTTATTAATATTTTTAAAAACCTTAAAATACTAAGTAATTAAAAAGTATAGCTTTTCTTATAGTAATTTCCTTATACTTACTTATATTTATATATAAGTTATTTATTTACTATTTAATTTTAATTAAACTTTAACACTAATAATATTTTAAGTTATATAAGCAATATAAGTAATATATATATAAGCTATTAGAACCTATTATAATGTATTATAATTTATAATGTATTATAAGCTATTATAAGCTATTATAAGCTATTATAAGCTATTATAAGCTATTATAAGCTATTATAAGCTATTATAAGCTATTATAAGCTATTATAAGCTATTATAGGGTATTATAAGCTATTATAGAGTATTATAAGCTATTAAAAGGTATTAAATAAACTATATATACCTTATAATAAAGGAATTTAACTTAAAACTAAAAAAAAGAAAAAAAAATACAAAACAATACAAATAATACATGTATTGTATTGTATTGCAATGCTCTGGTTCTAGCTACTAACTTCTAGGCTTTAGGTCGTTTTTCTAGGGGGATTAGAATCTCGCAGTGAGATCCTATGGCTCTAATACTGCTAATATCAGTCGTACAGGGCTAATTTAGCTCCCTAGCTAGCAGTTATTCAGGGCTTTTATCCTTTGTGGTATTAGTAGTTATATTAACTAGGTTAATAACTATAGGTAATACAAAACACTATAGATATAAGGGTAATTTTGCCCACTAGATAGTAGCCCTTAATTAATCTAGAATAGTACAAATAGAACGCTTTGCTAATCTATTTTGCTTATAAATATAGGGACTAGGAGTTATAAATTTAATCCCTTTAGAATTTAACTAGGTTTAACAACAAGAATCAATTTCTTAGCCTCTATCAAAGTGAAGATGCCTAGGATATTAACCTAGTTAATTTTTAAGCCCTCTAAAGAAGCCCTTAATAGCCTTATAAACAGTTAGGCCTTCCTTATTAGGTAATAAGAACACCCACTTATATCTAGTTTTTTAATTAACTAGAAATAAGCAAATTAACTATTTATTATATAGTATAGGGCTAATTTTTAGCATATCCCCCTCTATTTAATCTAGAGCTCTAGGGGGGTTAGGGATAGCTAATTTCCTAGGTCTTCTAACTGCCTTAGATTAATCACAAGCTATATATTTAAAGTCTTTATCCTTAATTTTAGAAAAATCAGGGATTTCTTTAGTTATAAGGCTTGTTTTCTTTAGTAAAGGAAGCCCTAGGTGCTCTAATCGTACATGCCATAGGCTAGCTAGTTCCAGTAACTTTTAATATTAAAGGTCTTTAGGGCCTAAATTAAGGTCTAGATTTAGGTCTAGATTAGGGCCTTCTCTATTAGTCCCCTACTAGGCCCCTTAAGAACCATAGGCCTCTTAGGGAGGTATTAGGGACCTTTTTCCTTTACTAAGGCCCTCTAACACCCCTAAATCTATATCTTTAGATTTATAAGGGACCTAACCTAGGGCTATAGGCATTAGAGAAGGGACTAAATCCCCTAAATCATCCTATACAATTCCCTTAATATTATTATCAATATTGATTTTAGCGATTTCGTCCAAATTAGAAGCCTAATCTAGCTTTTTAGAGGGAATTTGAACCTCTATAGGGTAGCTAATCGGATAGCTATGACCCCTAAAGCTAGCATAGGTAAAAGGTCGGATATAATGAGATTTATTACAGGGCCCTTTATGTAACGTTAGTGTAAATTGGTTTTTAACGTGAAAGAAAAAACCACGTTTTTCTATATCTTAGGTAGTAATATAAGACCTATCTTTAAGATAAAGATAGTTTTTTATAAAGCAACCGCTAGATATATAGTAAATAAGGCCACTAACTATATTAACATTAAGCTAAGGAAAATATAGAGTATTCTTTAGCACTAAGGTCCTATATTTATTAGGTTTCTTTTAATATAAGACCTTAAAAATAGCACTACTATAACCCTTAGGATAGATAGGGCTACCACTAGTTATAATAGGGTTGGATTCCCCTTTTTTATAAGGGGTATAATCCTAAAAAAAATCCCTAGAATTAACTATATGTATAGTTAAACCTATATCATATAATAGGGCCTTTTTTATCTCTTTGCCGTAATAATTAAAACCATTTAAGGAATTAATTTCTTATTTTTCATTATTATCCAAATCACTAGAGCTAGAATTAGAGCTACTATCGCTAAAGCTCTTATAACTAGTCTTGTAATTACTAGGTTTCTTATACAAATCAAGGGCTCCGTTAGAAAGGTTATAATTTCCTAGCATAAAAGAACCCTCTGTAAGTTCTATAATATCCTTTTTATCTGATTTTTAACCCTTTTACTTCTTTTTCTTCTTATTAGAATTAGAAAAGCCCTTATTTTCTTTAGAGCCTTCTTTTTTCTTCTTCTAACCTTTAGGGGCCTTTTCCTTATCTTTAGCACCCTTTTCTAGGTCTTTAGCCCTATAATTTAAGGCTTTAAATACCGTAGATAATTTATCCCTCTGTTTAGCTAGAAGGTTTACCATTAGAAATTAAAGATTTAGGGTATCTAGGGGAGCCCTTATAGCCCTATTTATATATATACTAAATCATTGCCTCTTAGCCCACTAAGGGAAGGTTAATTTTAGGGATTAAAGATATTAATTAACCTAATCTATAGGATTAATTAGGACTCCTAAAATTAATAATCTAGCTAGTAGATTATTAAAGACTGCATTAAAGGCTTCTAAAGTCCCCTTATAACCATGAAAATTTAGATTATAAAATTTAGATTATAAAATTCAGAATATAGGGACTCTCTCTGGATTTTAGCGCTATATAAATACTACTATATAAGTAAATTATAGGCTTCTTTAGGTGATTTTTACTATATTATAGTAGCTTAAGGGCCTTCTATATAACTATCCCTTAATAACATAAGGATAATAGCTTAGTTAGCGTCCCCTAGTACCCTAGAAATATCCGGATTATCTAGAAAATTAGGCATGCCTAAAGCTCTAAATTAGATAGCTAGGGCCTATTTCTATTAATCAAAATTTTTAGCTCCTTTAAGCTTAGCAGTCTTAGGGAAGCTATAAACCCTCTTATTAAATTCCTTAATAACTGAATTATTAAAGGTAGCTTATATAAAGCTAGATTTAGGTGCTTTATCTTAAATAATAGGCTACTAAACTTACTGCTAACTAGTGGGCTTAACAGCTTCCACACCCTCTATGCCTCTATTATTAATAGCTATAGTTAAAGCTTTTATTTTATATAATAATAGATTAATAGCATCTTATTACTTAATAACCTACTCTTTTAGCTAATTATTTAGAATCTCTTGCGCACTAAGATTAGGGGTAGAAGGCCCCTAATCTTGTTAATTAGTATCTATCTTCTAATTTTATAGAAGGGAAGTCTTCTATTCGTTCTAAAATTCCTTTTTTATAGAAGGGAAAAGCTTCTATTCACGCTAAATTTCCTTTTTATAGAGGGGAAAAGCTTTTATTCTCGCTAAACTTCCTTTTTATAGAAGGGAATGCTTCTATATTACTTATACGCTTCCTGTTTTATAGAAGGGAAGTCTTTTATAACCATAATAATTCCTTTTTTATAAAAGGGAATAGCTTTTATCTCGTAGGTCCTTCCTATTTTATAAAAGGGAAGTCTTCTATAACTATATATAAAGTGCACTAGAAAGAATTTTATAGTAATAGGCCAGGCTTATAACCTATTAAAATATAGGGAGCTAGTTGCTAGCTAGTAATAGCTATATAGGTGTAGCTCTACGGTTAGGGACTAGTAAAACTACCACGTTAAATTTATTTAACGTAATATAATAGAAGGTTTTAGTAGTTATTAACTAATAGAATTTAATCTAGATAACTTTTACAATATCTTATATACTAATAGAATTAATTTTAGTGATGTTATATAGGCAATGTAGCTATTAGATTAAGAGGCCTAGCTATCTAGCTAGATTAAAAAGATCTTCTTTCTCTTATATACTCACTAACTATATTAGTAAATCCGGACTGCTAAAGAGGTCTTATAGGCCACTTTTTGTTTTCTGTAAAATTTATTTGTATGTAAAATCTAAAAATTAACTCACTACTATACAAACTAGTAACCTATATGCACTAAATTTTAGTCTAAAAAATATTCCTATATAAAATAAAAGCCTTATCTTCTAGCTTTAATTTGCTATATATAAGACTTTTATATAACCTCTAGTTAAAGAGAAAATCACTATTAAAGATAGCTATAGGGTAATCTGCTTATGTCACCCTAGCTTACCTAATTACTAGTAGCTCTATAGTTATAGCTACGCTTGCAGCTATAACGCAATTAAATAATTCACAATTAACTTAGATTAGTTATTCACATAGTTAGTTGCAGCTATTAATAGCTATAACATAGCTATTAATAGCTACCTTCGCGACTGTTAACAGCTGTAGTGTAGCTATTAGGCTTGTAATGCAAGCTAGTAATTGAAAGGTCCTTTAACTAGAAAGGGCTAAAAATAGGTCTTATTTTTAACATTAGTTACTAGAATGCTTTCCTTAACTAAGTACAGTTTAACCTAGCTTCTATTTACTTAGCTCTTAAGGTATCTTTAGCTATAGACACCCTTATAATAAATATAACTAGCCTTAATATTATCCCCTTTATTAGCACTAGCCCTTTAGCTAGTTATAGAATAATATAGTCTATATAATAAGTTACTAGTATTTTATTCTAATAGAACTAATAGGTTATTAGTAACCTAAATACTATATATAAAGAAATATATAAATAGTTTACTACCCTTATTTAAGCGCTTACCCCTTATTACTATAGTAAGAACTAATACTATTATTAAATTACTAAGTTAGGTAATAACTCCCTTTTCTATTATTACTAGTAGCTTACTTATTTTCTCTTTAAGTTAAGGTTAGTAAGTTTTTCTCCTAAATATACCCTTAAAAACCCTAAAGCTAGCTAATCCCTAGCCTAAAATAATATTCCTTATCTTACTAAGGTTACTATTTTTACTTACTATTCCCTTACTTATACTCCTATTATACCCTTACTTATATATACTTTATATACTAATCTTACCTATACTATTTAAAACCTAGGTTATATCTCTAGTAAATAACTTTTTATATTATAACTATTACCTAGTAAATATACTATAGCTATATTAGTAAAGTACTAACTTTAAATAAAGGTAATATATACCTATATAAGCTCTTCTATTAATTTAAATAAAGACTTAGAGAATAATTATTCCTTTTAAGTAATAGTAATAAACTATAATATATTAGTATCTTAAATATATATAAGAGTCTTTATAAGTAAATAATTTTTCTAAAATTAATTTTTCTAAAATTAATTTTTCTAAAATTAATTTAGTTTATTATTATATTATATATTTTCTTATTTTACCTTAAACTTATTAAAGGCTTATATTTATACTATATTCTTTAATAGTTCCTATATAAGCTATATATAACTTACTGTCACGGCTTGCACCGAAAGGTTGAGAACGAAGTGATGGCTGAGACTATCGCAGTCGCTGCTAGATAGATGCTAGCTAGGGGCGGGTGCGTGAAGGTTTCAATCTCTAACCTAGCACTAACAATGTGCGCAGTCTTTAATAAATACCCCGCTCTATAAGCACGTGGCTATCTTGTAGCTAGCTAGCCTCTTTGTTATCCGCATGGCCTAAAGGTTCTTTAAAGACCCGCTTTGATGAACATCCTATCTTTAACCTCTACGCTCCTAATATAATACCCCCCCTATATACGATTGACCTTGATTGTAAAATGAGCTACTTGCTTAGGGCGTGGTCACTATATTAGAGCTTTATAAGGAAAAATAAGATAGGGCACCTTACGTCTAGACGCGTAGGTAAACAAAAAGAAACAATAATAATAATGCTACTAATTAAAAACAACCCCTTATTATAGTTAGTAATGTTCTAATAGCAGCCTATATACGGCTTCACTATAGCGAAATAAATATTATTGCCTGTTACGTGGCTAGAAAAAACAATATAGATAACCCGTGTTAATTTTTGTAATTAGTTAAATAAACAAGGTACCTAATACTAGGGTTCTGAATAGTCTAACTAGAGGGCTTGTGTTATAGTCGCTGTGAGCTCGTAGCTGTTAGGCATGTGTGCGTTTAGCAGTGCTAATAGTTATTGTTATGATTTATGAATCACCTATACGCGGTGCGTTAGATCACTTAAGGGGTCTAGGGTTAATATAAAAGAGACTGATTTTTCCCCCCTTCCACACTCTTCCTTTCTTTTATAACATCCCTTAACCTTATAAGTTACCCTTACTAGCTAAGCAGTAGCTCTCTTACTGCTATTGCTTAGTAGTTACTAACCTCTTTTAGTCCCTAATCATTATTGTTATCCATCCTTATTTATCTTAGTTTCTTGCCCTTATCTAGCTTATAAGTTTATACTCTTATTAGTATAACTTCCCTATCTAGTTTATTATAGCTAACTTATAGCTAGTTTACTATATCTAAGTCTTATACCTAAACTCTGCCTTTATTAATACCTTAAGAAAATCTATTAACTAAGAAATCTTCTATAAAGTCTCTCTAAAAGTAAACTTCTTCTAAAATCTTATTATAAGTTTATTATATCCTTATAGTGTCTCTATTATTAACTTACTACTAGTAAAATAACTTTAAAGAAGATTCTATATATACACTATTATTAGTAAGTAGTAATATAAAATATCCTCCTAAAAAACAGTATTTATAAGATTCTAGGATACCTTATTAATAAAAAAACCTTCCTAGCTAAATATAATAAGTCTTTAAGTATAATATCTTTACTTACTTACTACTTCTTTATAGCTAATATTTAATAGGCTATTTAATAAAATATGCTTATTACTTCTAAAATAATAAAAACTATATTATAGTATGTCTTTCTTAACTAAAATCTACCTAGTTATTGCTAATACGCTACTAGACTCTAGCTTAAATTATATAGCTTTATAATAGGCTATTTAAACTTATTAAAGCTACTCCTAAAGGTAGCTATTACTATTAAAATAAAGTAAGTATAATCCTATTTCCTAGACACTAGATTACTACTAACTTACTACTAGCCTATTATAAAAATAAAGAAAAAGCTATAGAATGCTATCCTAGTTTATAAAAATTCTAATAAGCGTAGTTATATTTACTATACTTAAATATTTACTAATACTACTTATAAGGTAAAATATAATAAATATACTATAATAGCGCTACTAAGTAACACTATAAATCTAGAGACTTAAATTAATATTATAAACTACCTTTACTTTATAGCCTAAAACATCCTAAAGGTAAGCTTTCTTAATATATATAGCTAATGCTTAACTAACTTACTAGTAGTTTACACTAAATGCTATTAATTTACCTAAATATATTAGTCTTATTAAGCTCCTTAGTACACTTTAAGTTTATATATATAGAGAGAGGGATTCTAATAATAAAGATACTCCTAAGGCCTCTTTCTCTATAGCTTCTATAGCTACTAATAATAATAAGGGACTAGTAGTCTTAAGGGCTAACTCTATTATAGAGGGATAAGTGCTTAGTAGCTATATAATAGATTATTTAAGTTATCTAAGTAAATTAACTTTATTTTCTAATATCTTTAGTGTATTAAGTTATAAAACATAACTACCTTATATTAACTTTATTACTTAGCTATTACTTATAGTTATTAATAATTTCTCTAGTAATAAAATCCCTTTTTAATACCTAAGAATTCTCTAAAGTATTATAGCCCTTCTATTTAACCAGATATTTACGACGCCTTCCGTTGTAGCGGTGCAAAACAATTCTCTTAACTTTAAACTCTTATTTGTTGTCTTCAATAGTATCTCATAGCGAGGGCGCATCTTCCACGTCTATTAGGTTCCCTTTAAAAGGTTTAAGACTAGTAATATTAAATACATTATATAATTAAGTCCTAGGTGGCAATTTTAATTAATACGCTAATCCATGACTTTTGATTGCCTTTTTAATCTTATAGGGGCCTAGATACTTCGTAGCTAGCTTCCTACTAGGGCATCTTAGGTTAATGTTTTTTATTAATAATAAAACATAGTCACTAACTTTAAACCTTATTAGAGTTCTCTTCTAGTTATAATATTTTTTGTACTAAGTCTACAAGTCACTTAAAAGCTACTTAATTATAGTGTGCTTCTCTCTTAGTGCTAAAATCCTACTTTTAGCTTAATCGTTTACTAAAGGGATGTCTACTACTACTTACTGCGGACCTCTAGGATTGTAACCTTGTAACGCCTCCGCTAGTGTGTAGCCATGCGTTAAGTAATTGCTTGTGTTATACGCGAATTGCGCTATTAACAGGTTATCCACCTAATTAGTCTATTTAGCATAAGCAAAAGCCCTCAAATAATGTTCTAAGACCTAGTTTAAACGTTCTATCTAACTGTCTATCTAGGGGTGAAAAGCAGTGCTAAGTAGCTGCTTTATCGCAAGAAGATAGTAAAAAGTCATCTAGAAACCACTAGTAAATGTGGAACCCCAGTCTATCATAATACCTTCTAGGGCTCTATAGTCTCTAAAAACATATTCTAAGAACACAGTTACTAGCCTGTCGCTAGTTAGTCGCGTTAACACAGGGATGTAGATACTGTATTTTGTGAAATGGTTAACAATAACTAAAATTACGTCATAGGTTTGATTTAAATCTTTCACTAGTGAAAGTCTAGTAACAAAATCCATTAATAATTCTTAAAAGGGGCGATTAGGCACTAGCAACGCAGCTAGCTTGCCATATAGTTTGTAATGCCTTGGTTTTGAAGTCTAATAATTTACGTAAGTGCTAACGTGCACCTTTGTATCTTTCTTTATTATTAGCTAATAATATTAGTTTATAATCTAATAAAGAGTTCTGCTCACTCCTTAGTGCCTAGTAGCGGTGTTATTATAAGTTAGCAATAAAATTTCTTTTCTTATACCTAGAGGAATAAAAACACGATTCTTAAACATTAATAGCTTAGAGGGTCTAATTAACTATATCTAGGATATAGCTAAATCGCTGCTTTTAAGCAACTTTAATTAACCTACAGTAAAGTCATTGCCTTGCTATGCTTTATATAATAAGACTTAAATTAAGGGTTTTAATTCTAAGCTCTTTTCTAGAAAGTTAGAGTTAAACTTAGAAGAGGTTCTCCGAACAGATTAAATCCTAGCTATAATATCTCTGTAAGTGATTAGTTTAATAGATGCTTCTAGTCTTATAGGGACATAGACAAGTGACGTTTTCAAGGGGCGCCCTTGCCGCTTACTAGCAATAACCCATGCTAGTCTATCCCTATTGGCAATGGCTAGTCTAATAGGAAAATTAAAACAATTAAGCACTAACTAATGCATACGCTAGGTACTAATAGTATTACTATAGCTAGCTCGTCGCTTGTTAACTAAAGTATAAAAAGTATTAAATAACCCTACTAATATAACTCTTCTAAGATTGTCTAGATTATTAGGTTCTTTAGGAATACAGTCAAGTTGCGATTTTTTAAAACCCTAGATGTTAGCAGTATCATCGCAGCGTCGTCGCAACCGACTATTAGTTACATTAAGTGACGTTTTCGTGGAGCCTATAGCATTAATAATATCGCCATAGTGTTCCTATCTCTTAGTATTCACAAATTTAGATAAAAAGGCAGGAAGTTACGTAGTTACTACTTCCTCTTTCCTTACCTTACTTATAAAATCTAGTCTTCTTAAAAGTAGGTTAGTAGGATTTAATTTCCTCGCATAATACATAATCTTAAAGTTAAAAGGATAAAGCTTATTAAGCGCAGTTACCTACCTACTAGTAAGCTTAGGCTTTGTAGCGAGGTACTTATGGTTTAAATAATCTATAATGACTTTAATTATATAAGCTAAATAAGCGAGATAGTGTCTCCATGTGCGAAAAGCCTCTTAGATAGCTAATAATTTGCCGTTAGGTGTTAAATATCGCAATTTAGTATTGGTTATCTTTCTTGACATAAACGTAACTAGGTGCTAGTGACCTAGCACTAACATTGTGAGTATAGCCCTAATTACATGTCTAGATGCATCTGTCTCCACTCTAAGATACATAAGTGGGTTAAAATACACTAAAATTAGCGCTTTCTAAAATCTTTATTAAAGTTCTCTAAACGCTGCTATCTCGCGGGGTTCTAGTTTAAACGTCACTAGTTAATTCCCTCTAAGGCAATCTGTTAATAGAATAATAACTTTACTATACTATTTAATAAAACGGCGGTAAAATCCAGTAAAACCAAGAAATAACTAAATATTAAAAACACTGCGTGGTATTGGCTAGGTCATAATTGCTTTAACTCTTACTAGGTCTATTGCAATACCTTTCTCTAATATCTTAAAGCCTAAAAATTCAACTTCCTTAACTAAAAATTAACACTTCTTAAGGTTAATAAAAAGACCTGCCTCTCTAAACCTACGTAAAACTTATTTAACGTGCTTTATATAATCTTTAACCCTGCTGCTATATATTAGCGTATTATCTAGATAGACAATGCAGGTCTTATTAATAAGTCCTTTAAGAGCATTATTAATATACTCCTGAAAAGTCGCTAGTGTGTTAACTAGTCTAAATAGCATCACTAGATATTTGAAGTGGCTATATTGATAACAGAACGCTGTTTTCCACTTATTGCCTAAGCGGATATGTAGCCGGTGGTACGTATCTTTTAAATCTAGGACTGTGAAAATAACTGCGCCCGCTAATTAATTGAGAATTTCGGTGATAAGGGGCAAAGGGGCCTTATTCTTAATTGTGATCTTGTTTAGGCCCCTATAATCCACATAAAGCCTTAATTTCCCTCCTTTCTTTAGAACGAATAAAATTAGGGCTCTAGCTAGGCTGACTGATCTTCTAATCTACCCTTTAAGCTACGTACTTGTAAGGTACTCTCTAAGAACCTCTAGCTCCCTTTTGGCTAAATTATATATAGGCCCCTAAGGTAGTGTTTTCCCTTCTTCTAATTTAATCGCATAAGTGTAACCTCCTAGTTTAGGAAGCTTACCCGCTAACTCTTTAGAAAAAACATCTATAAACTCCCTGTATTCTTCTGGGATTGTTAGTGTAGGGCGCTTGGTGCTCTTATCCTAATTTAACTTAGCTTCTTCGCTGCTTGTGTCTTCCGAAATTAGCATGACTATAATACCTTTGCTTTTTTGCTATAAATAAGCGTACTTAAGGATTTACGTAGCTGCTTTACTATTTATTTGTGCGTCTGTTGCTACTAGGTCCTTTAATTAGCCTTTTCCTTTTCCTTTTTGATTTTTGTTTTCTAGAACACTTAGCCTAATCTTTATTGCTCCTAATAATAAAGTAACTACTACTATTTTTTTCTCTCTGTGTACTCGCTGCTTGCCATAAGTGAAGGAGAGACGTTCTGTCGTTACTAGATATCTCTAGTATTCGTGCTCCTAACACATGATCACAGGTAAATACTCTTTAATCTAGTCTATACCTAGAATTATCCCTTTACCTATATTAGCAATAAAGTAGCTAACTTAGCAGACCTTTGCAAATCCTATACTATCTTTTATCTTAACTAATTTTTTCAGAATTCCTCAATGTAAAATCACTTTTTTACTCGCACTCTCTAATATCCTATCTAATTAGATCACATTCTCCTAATCCTTTTTTAATAATAATTTTAGATAAATTATTAAAGACTGTGCGCCTGTATTAAACAGCGCTTGCATAGCTAACCACTAGTTATCTTATCGCAGAGATGCCTGCATTCTCATTCTATTATCTATAGGGTATTCCATGGCAAGATCGCATTCCTAGGTCCGTGCTAATTAAACTAGTATTATATTAGGAGACGTAGCTTTATTGCTGCTTTCCCTATGCTTCTTAGTTATGTGTTTAGTACTTTTATAGGTAAAATAATCCAGTGCCTAATAAGTTAGTATAGCATGCCTAGGCTTTTCACATTTATAGCACACTAGGGATAATCTTTTCCCTTAGTCTTCGCTCTATTACTACGCCCTATTTACAGGTGATGTGAAACGAGAGCGTTACCTCTTTCTTTTAGAGTCCTAACCTTTTTCATTATTTTAGCCTAAACCTGTCGTAACCTCTGCTTTCTTACCCTAGCCTTATAGTTAGCTCTAGGTTATTAGGATCTCTTAACTAATTATCTGCTTCCTTATAGCGTTGTTTAAGCTATTTAGAAAGATTGTAATTCTTAGATATACAGGGATTTCTTTAGGTAACTTAGCTTCTACCTTATCCTAGGCTTATATAAAGGATTAAAACAATTAGCTATTCTTCTGCCTGAGATTTAGCAGTGACCTTGTCGCTTCTAAGCGTCTTGCACCTGCATCTATTATTCCAGTTTTTAACTATTCTAGGAAATCTGCCTAGGTAATTAATAAATAATCTACGTGCCTATCTATAGCTATATAACGCATTTACTATCGCTTTATATCACTAGCTAGGCAGCTGCCTATATACGCTACCTTAGTTGCGTTATCCTTAAAGGTATGGCGGTTTAATTTAAATAGTATGTCTAAGTCTACTAAGAAATTCTGCAGGCTTTCATACGTTTCCCCTTTGTATATAGGCATTTTTATCTGCGTTTTAATAAGACTACCTTGCTACGCAATTGCTACTATGTCACTATAGACCATAGGTGGAATCGTAGCTAATATTTAAGGGGTAATTATAGGTCTAGATTAAGGGGTAATTGCGGGTCTAGTTTAAGGTCTAGCTAATCCTAGATTTGCCTTAAGCTCTCTGATTTACGCCTCTATCTATAAGACCTCTTGTCTTCTCTAAAGGCAACGCAGCTTAGATTATATAACCTTATAGCGTCGCTATAATGCCCTTTCTTCTTTAGTTATATTATCTATACCTCCACCTAAATTAGGATTAAGTGGCGTTTATCGCACCCTATTATCTATAGTTCTAGATTGTAGGGGTTCTCTATCTTCCTAATTATCTATAGCTTTATTATTGCAAGGTACTAGCGTGTTTCTTATAGATCTTCGGAGTGTTAGCTACATAATAATCTAGCTAATGGTTTATATCCTTAAAAAGGTTAAGAGAGATTAATTTATTACGGCTTACACCAAAAGGTTAAGAACGAAGTGATAGCTAAGACTATCACAGTCGCTGCTAGATAGATGCTAGCTAGGGGCGGGTGCGTGAAGGTTTTAATCTCTAACCTAGCACTAACAATGTGCGCAGTCTTTAATAAATACCCCGCTCCATAAGCACGTGGCTATCTCGTAGCTAGCTAGCCTCTTTGTCATCCGCATGGCCCGAAGGTTCTCCGAAGACCCGCTTCGATGAACATCCTATCTTTGACCTCTGCGCTCCTGACACTTATTTAATTAATAAGTATATTATATCTCTTACCCTAGCCTAGGGTATTTTAAGCCACTAGGATTTACTTAATCTAATATTTCTTAATAAGTTTATTATTACCCTTTATAAGAACTTATTCTAGTTTTAAATAGAAGTCCTAGAGCTTTTAACTAAAGAGAGAGTTCTTAATAGTATATTTAATAAGGTCTATATAAAATACTAGGTAAATACCTCTTAGGATATTAAGCTATACTATAAGTAATATTAGGACTTTATAACTATATACTTTACTATTACCTAATTAAGTTTCTATAAAAGGTAGTTAGTTTTAATATTTTTAAGTAAAAGCTATGCCTTATCTCTAACCTAAAACTATTTTACTAGCTAATATAAAGTAAGTATAGTATCTTATTACCTTTATTATATAATAGGCTATTATAGCTTATACTAGATAAGTACTTTCCTAAAGGTACTTAAGAAACTATATTACTTACCCCTTTAGTATTATTATAAAAGTAAACTTATCTAGTAATAACTAGACTAGCTTTAGATTATAGCTATATAGTAGCTTATTTAAGCTAACTCCTATTATAAAAGATACTATTATTAATTATAAGCTAGTAAGTAACTAGATATTTTAGCTAGTTAAACTATAAGAAAGAGACTATAATATATAGTATTACTTATATCTCTTAGTTTACTTACTTTATATTACTATTAGTCTATAGGTAGTATAATATAGAAAGTAACTAATGTGTGGCTAGAATTGTGACCTCTCGAGACCTCTCTCACAAGACCACAGGCCTCTAGACCTCGGCATCGTCAGATCTATCGGCATCGCCGGATCAATCGGATCCCTAGTCATGTGACTATCTAGCTAGATAAAATCCCTAGATTCCCTCCCCTTTTATAGAAAATTAACTCTCCCTTCGTTACCTTTAGTTTGGATTATTCAATAGATAAGATAACCTAGCATTGTGTTTAACCTAATAAGATAAATTTAACCTGACATTAAAAAGAGACCTCTTTTGGCTTGGATCCTCGCGATGGATCGCAAATATCGCAGACCTAGATCCCGTTATCTAGGTTCCGGCTTCGATATCGTTGAATTCGTCAGTATCGTCAGTATCATTAGCATCGTCAATATCATCGTTTTTATCGTTATCATCAGCTTCGTCATTGAGACCGTCTTTTCTGTCGTTTTGGGGTGTTGTTTTTAACCTGACAAACTAATTAATTCTAACTAAAGAGTATAATATTATCTAAAATTTTCCTAATTAATCTAAACTATAATTTATAATAATTAATTAAGAAAACCCCCTAAACTACTACTAAACTATTTTAAATCTCTTTATATATTCCTTAGCTCTTATAGAAGTTATAGCCTTAAGCTAAATAAATTTAAAGAGTTAATCTATAATAACTATTAGATATTATAGCTTTTCTAGGGATAGTACTAGTAAGTTTATTATAAAGTTAATAAAGATTTATAACTAAAACTAGTTAGAAATAAGTAAAGGCTTTAGTAAGCCCTAGCATTATTAATAGCTTTTATAACTACTATAGTAGTAATAGTTATAAATAAACCTAGTAATATCTTATAATATCCTATCCTAGTAAAATTAGTATTATAAGATTTAAAACGTAATATTATAGCCTAAGTGCCTTACTACTAGTAAATTATAGCATTACTATATTAGGGTTATTATAAGAGGCTCTTACACTAAAACCTAAGTATAGTCCCTAAACTAAAGCACTTTATAAGTGCTTATAGAATAATTTACTACTTACTTTCTTATAAGTACCTTAATAAAAAACCTTTAGGCCCCTTCCTAAATAGCCTTTAATTAAGTACTATATATAAGGTTAGAGATAATAGCTTAGTCCTATAAGGTCTAAAGGTATTTAGTAATAAAGAGAACCTTACTAGCTAGGAATAGCATTATATTACTATTATCTTACTATTTATCTAGTATTAGTAAGAGTTATATAATAGTAATAAGTTATAGAATATATTTTATTCTAGAGGTTACCCCTTCCTAGTCTTACTCCCTTTAAGAAAGAGTATTAAGCTATTATACTTATATACTAAGTTTATACTAAAGGTGAAAATTAAATAGCATAAGTATATTTACTTATTAAGCCTATTAATCTAATATTAACTAGGGAGTTATAAAGTACTTTAGGTTCTTATAGTCTATATAGATTATAAATAGACTAGAAATACCCTATAGCTTAGCTAACTATACCTTAAGGTATAAGATAATAGCTAATAATTCCTTATTATAAATTATATAGTTCTTTTATAAGAATATAAGGCTAGTAAAGTAGTAAGTAACTAAGTATATAATACTATCCTAGCCTTACTAGGAAAGGTATTCTCTAATAGCTATTCTAAAATAATTAGCTTTTACTACTATAAGGAGATCTAGGTCTTATTATACTAGTACTAGGTATATAATAAAGATATCTTTTAGCCTATTAAAGGTATTATTCTCTTTAGGTCCTTATTAAAAAGGGATATT
This sequence comes from Epichloe hybrida, assembly GCA_019022495.1. Lineage (NCBI taxonomy): Eukaryota > Fungi > Ascomycota > Sordariomycetes > Hypocreales > Clavicipitaceae > Epichloe > Epichloe hybrida. Next base: position 764,447 of record JAFEKR010000020.1, read on the forward strand.
TCTCTTAGTTAATTATATTAGTAGTATTACTAGTTCTAAAAAGTTACTAATAAAATTATAGTAAAAGTTAGCAAACCCTAGGAAACTATAAACCCCCTAAAGTTTTATTAAGGCTACTTACTCCCTAATAGCTATAGCCTTTACTAGATCTAGATAAATAAAATAACCTACTATAATAATATATCCTAGGTATTAAACTTCCTTTACTATAAATATAGACTTATTAAGGTCTAAGTATAAACCTATAGCCCTTAGGTAACCTAATATTAACTAAACCTTAGCTATATAGTCTTTCCTTAATCCCCCTAAGTAAACTAAGATATTATTAAAGTATACTATAATAAAATCCCCTAATATATCCCCTAAGGACTTATTAATATAATATTAGAATATTACTAGTATACTAGCTAGGCTAAAGAGATAAAATAGCTACTTAAATAGCCTAAACCTAGTTTAAAACGCTATAAGGTACTTCTAGCTATTAGTAATCTATAGCTTATAAAACGCTATATAAATATTTACCTTTATAAACTAGTATACCTAAGATAAGGAATAGAGTGTTTCCTTAATTAATAGATAAGAATAGTAATTTTATACTATTATCTTATTAAGAGTATAGTAGTTTATATAAAAATACTAACCTTTATTAGCCTTTTTAATAAGAAAAACTAGAGCTATAGCTAATAATAAGCTAGTATAAATCTAACCCTTATTTATTAAGTCTATAATCTAGTGCCTAACCTTTAGAAGCTAGTCCCTTAGTATATTATATAGTAATCCCTAAGGGAGTGTTAGTTTAAACCTATCCTAGTTCTTATATAAGTATATATAGTAATTAAGGGACCCCTAATAAGGAGGTAAACTATTAGCTTTAGCCTTATTAAAAAGGTTTATAAAGTTAGCTAACTCCTTAGGTAATATTAATATATCTAGGCTATTAGGCTTTATCTTAAGCACTATAATCTATAGTACTATTATTATCTCCCTAAGGCTTATAGTAATAAATATTATAGAAGTGTCTTTTCTATAGTATACTTAATATACTTTTATAGTATATAAGGACTTAATAATCCCTTATACTAAAGTCTTTACCTTATATATAAAGGCTTTAAAGATATATAAGCCCTTTATTACTTAAATAACTAATTACTATTTTACTATATAAATAACTATATCATAATATTCTAGCTAAAGTATTCTAAGTATAATATCTTATATAAGGCCTAGTATAATATATAAATATACTAATAACTCCTAGCTATTAATATTTATTCTAGTGTATACTATATAGGTAATTAAGAAGGTATTCTCTTATACTCTCTTTCCTTTTATTTTTATTTTTACTATAGTTTAAATATACTTTCTCTTTAGTAATTATATAAGCTTTAGGCTAAACTATTTTACTACTAACTTACTTATAGTACTATAATAATTATAACTATAATTAATCTAGATATTAATATAATAATATATATTAAAAAGTATAGAAATTAAAAATAGTAATTAGTTTATATATTATACTATATCTTACTTTAACTTTATATAGCTTAAATAGTTATCCTATATTATAGTATATAGTTAGCTTACTTACCCTTATATAAGACTTTACTTAAGGGCTACTTATTTTCTATTAGGGAAATATTTACCTTTTTATTTATACTTTTCTTATTTACTTTATATAAGTTAATACTAACCTATAGGTAATAAGGTAAGAGAAAGGTATACTCTTAAATATAGTAATCCTTAGATTTATATTATAAGTAATATTCTTTTTAATAGTATTTAGCTAACTTTACTTCTAATACCTATTTAGCCTATTATATATTTATAGTAAGCTTTAGACCCTTTTTTTTCTTAACTAGCTTATTTTATTTTCCTAATTAAGTCCTTATTATATATACTTTAGTTATTAGTATATTACTCTTATAGTTAGTCTAAGGTATAGGTTTAGCTAGCTATAGTTTATATTAAAACTAGTACTTATTCTTTATAAAAAAGGCCTTAATATTAACTATAATCTTATAATACTATATAATAGCTATATACTATATACTTTAGCTAATACCTTAGCTTATACTAATTTCTCTTAAATACTTATTAAGCACTTATTAAAGCTTTACTAGCTTTATATTATTCCCTTAATAATTCTCTCTTACTAATAAAAGCTTCTTTATAAAGTAAATAAAGAATATAAAAAATAGCTTTCTTAAGCCTTATTTTATTTAGTTAAGCTTTATAAAGGCTATTTTCTATTTATATAAATTAAAGAATATAAACTTAAGGTATTCTAGGAATTTAGCTAGGTTAAAATTATAAGTATTACCTTATTTAAAGAAAGTAATTACCTAAAACTAGACTTTAAAGAATAAGTTTTAGTAAATAAATATTTACTTATTTTTATTAATTTTAATAAAGTCTTTATTTACCTATAGCTTATATTTTATTAGAAACCTTTATATAGTAAATAAGGCCTTATTATTATTATATAAGTTACCTATAGGAATAGGTTTTTATTTTACCTTAGGTATAGTTAAGACTAAGTTAAAGGTAAGAGGTAAAGTAAGGTTAATTACTAAGGCACTAGGTTAAGCTATAATAGGTAATTAAGTTAAAGGTCTTATAGTGTTTATAGTTACTTATTATTAAAGCTATATAAGCTTTACTATTTACTTATTAAGTATAAGTTAAAGCGTTTTAAATTAGGCTTATTAAGCTACTAGTAATACTATAGCGTTAAATAAGGGGGTTATTATTCCCTAGCTAGGTTAGTCTTATAGTTAAAGCATGCTTATAATATCTATTAATATATTTATTAGTATTTTTATTATATCTTTTAGTAGTTATTATAAAGAACTAAAGGAAGTCTCTTAATTATTATAAACTAGCCCCTAGGTAATTATAATAAGGTATTAATATAGTATTAAGAGACTTAAGGAAAAAGAAAAAAGGGTAAGAGACTATCCTTAGTAATGCCCCTTATACCCCCTAGGCTACTTATATAAGCCTCCTTTTCCTTACCCTAGCTGCTTTTACTAATTCTCTCTCTAACTGCTATGCGAATAATGCTTAGGCAAAGCCTAAGCCCTTACAATTTTAGCGATTTCGTCTAAAGTAGAAGCCCAATCTAGCTTTTTAGAGGGAATTTAAACCTCTATAGGGTAGCTAATCGGATAGCTATGACCCCTAAAGCTAGCATAGGTAAAAGGTGTTAAAAATAAGACCTATTTTTAGCCCTTTCTAGTTAAAGGACCTTTTTATTACTAGCTTGCATTGCAAGCTTAACAGCTGCACTGCAGCTGTTAACGGTCGCGAAGGTAGCTATCAATGGCTACGTCGCAGCTGTCAATAGCTGCGACTGACCGTGTGGATGACTAATCCAAATCAATTATCAATTGTGGATTATTTAATTGCGTTGTGGCTACAAGCGTAGCTATAACCGCAGCGCCACTAGTAATTAGGTAAGCTAGGGTGACGTAAGCAGGTTACCCTATAGCTATCTTTGACAGCGATTTTCTCTTTAACTAGAGGTTATACAAAAGTCTTATATTGTGTGGCTAGAATTGTGACCTCTCAAGACCTCTCTCACAAGACCACAGGCCTCTAGACCTCGGCATCGTCGGATCTATCAGCATCGCCGGATCAATCGGATCCCTAGTCATGTGACTATCTAGCTAGATAAAATCCCTAGATTCCCTCCCCTTTCATAGAAAATTAACTCTCCCCTTTTGTGCGGTTACTACAGTATATGCTCTAGGTTTGTTTAATTAATAAGATAACTAGACATTAAAAAGAGACCTTAGTAGCTTGGATCCTCGCGATGGATCGCAAATATCGCAGACCTAGATCCCGTTATCTAGGTTCTAGCTTTAATATCGTTAAATTCGTTAGTATCGTTAGCATTGTTAATATTATCGTTTTTATCGTTATTATTAGCTTTGTCATTGAGACTGTCTTTTCCGTTATTTTAGGGTGTTGTTTTTCCCCTAACAAAACTAGTGGAGAAATAGGGAATAGTTCTATTAGACCTTCTGCCATTAAATTCAATAATCCCCTCCTAACATTGCCTCTCTTGTTATTTCCCCCTTTGGTTATCCCTTCGTATAATTATTACAATTGTCAGCAGCTTCTTACCTCTTTTCCCTTCGATCTAGGTTAGCTAGATCAAATCCCTTCGTTCCGATCATTTAATCAAGGTCATCTGACTAATCTAACATCGTCAAAATCGTCAGATTAGTCAGATTAATTAATCGGAACCGGCATGACCTTTTCCCCTTGATCCGGGCAGCTAGATCAAATTCCTTCATTCCGATCATTTAATCAAGGTCATCTGACTTGTCCGATATCATCAAAATCCTCGGATTCGTCAAATCAAATGATCGCGACCGTTACGACCTTTTCCCTCTTGACCTAGGTTAGCTAGGTCAAACCCTTCCTTTTGACCTTTTCTAACCTTTTGACTTTCCTTTCTAGCTTTAATCTCTTCTAGCTTTAACCTTCATTTCTAGCTTTAACCTTTTTTTTTCCTGATTTTCGACCTTCTAACCTGCCTAGCTTGAACTAATTCAATACCCTAGTTTTGCTTAGCTATCCGTTAGGGAGGCAAGCAGCTAGACCTTTGACTTTAACCTCAATAAATTAGGTCTTTTATGATTAGACCTTTGACCTAACCTTTATTAGCTAGGTCCGTCGTTAAAGATTAATTAATCTAACTATCTAACGAGGCCTCTGACCGTTAAAGATCCCTCTAACTAACGATTCCTCTGACTTTTAAAGGGGAATCTGATATATAGAAGGTCTTCTAAAGAGGCCTCTGCCGTTAATAAAAGCTTCTACTGTCAGACTAATTAATCTAACTATCTGATAAGACCTCTAACCGTTAAAGACCTCTCTGACTGACAATTCCTCTGACTTTTGAAGGGGAATCTAATGTACAGAAGGTCTTCTGAAGAGGCCTCTGCCGTTAACAAAAGCTTCCACTGTCAGACCAATTGATCCGACCGTCTAATAAGACCTCTAACCGTTGAAGACCTCTTTGACTAACGATTCCTCTGACTTTTGAAGAGGAATCTGACCGATAGAAGGTCTTCTGATGAGGTCTCTAACCGCTGACGAAAGCTTCTGTCGTTAGTCTAATTGATCCGACCGTCTGACAAGGCCTCCGACCGTTAAAGACCTCTCTGACCGATGATTCCTCTGACTTTTAAAGGGGAATCTGATGTACAGAAGGTCTTCTAAAGAGGCCTCTGCCGTTGACAAAAGCTTCTGTTATTAGACTAATTAATCCGACTGTCTAACAAGGCCTCCGACCGTTGAAGATCCCTTTAACTGACGATTCCTCTGACTTTTGAAGAGAAATCTAATGTACAGAAGGTCTTCTAAAGAGGCCTCTGCTGTTGACAAAAGCTTCTGTTGTCAGACCAATTGATCTGACTGTCTGACGAGGTCTCTGACCGCTGACAAGGGCTTCTGTTGTCAGACCAATTGATCTGACTGTCTGACGAGGCCTCCGACCGTTGAAGATCCCTCTGACTGACGATTCCTCTGACTTTTGAAGGGGAATCTGATGTACAGAAGGTCTCCTGAAGGGGTCTCTGCCGTTAACGAACCCTCTGTCTTGGATTGACTAGTTGATTAATCAGACCTACGGTTATTCTGGCTCTGACCGTTAGGCTAGATTGATCACTAATAATCCCTCTGATGCTGATAAGGGCTTCCGTTGTTAAACTAATTGATCTAACTGTCTGACGAGACCTCTGACCGTTGAAGATCTCTCTGACTGACGATTCCTCTGACGATTGACGAGGAATCTAATGTACAGAAGGTCTTCTGACGAGGTCTCTGACCGCTGATAAGGCCCTCTGTTATGGATTGATTAGTTGATTAATCAGACCCTTGGTTACTCGACCTCTGACCTTGGGTTAGATTGATTACTAATAATCCCTCTGACTGTCTGACGAGACCCCTAACCGTTGAAGACCTCTTTGACTGACGATTCCTCCGACTTTTGAAGAGGAATCTGACTGATAGAAGGTCTTCTGAAGAGGCCTCTGCCGTTGACAAAAGCTTCTGTTGTTAGACTAATTGATCTGACTGTCTGACGAGACCTCTGACCGTTGAAGATCTCTCTAACTGACGATTCCTCTGATGATTGACGAGGAATCTAATGTACAGAAGGTCTTCTGACAAGGTCTCTGACCGCTGATAAGGCCCTCTGTTATGGATTGATTAGTTGATTAATCAGACCCTTGGTTACTTGACCTCTGACCTTGGGTTAGATTAATCACTAATAATCCCTCTGACTGTCTGACGAGACCTCCGACCGTTGAAGACCTCTTTGACTGACGATTCCTCTAACAATTGACGAGGAATCTAATGTACAGAAGGTCTTCTGATGAGGTCTCTGACCGCTGATAAGGGCTTCTGTCGTCACAGACTAATTGATCCGACCGTCTGACAAGACCTCCGACCCTTGAAGACCTCTTTGACTGACGATTCCTCCGACTTTTGAAGGGGAATTTAATGTACAGAAGGTCTTCTAATAAGGTCTCTAACCGCTGACGAAAGCTTCCGTCATCAGACTAATTAATCCGACTGTCTGACGAGGCCTCCGGCCGTTGAAGACCTCTCTGACTGACGATTCCTCTAACGATTGACGAGGAATCTAATGTATAGAAGGTCTTCTGATAAGGTCTCTGACCGCTAACAAGGGCTTCTGTTATCACAGACTAATTAATCTAACCGTCTGACAAGACCTCCGACCCTTGAAGACCTCTTTGACTGACAATTCCTCTGACTTTTGAAGGGGAATTTAATGTACAGAAGGTCTTCTGACGAGGTCTCTGACCGCTGACGAAAGCTTCCGTCGTCAGACTAATTGATCTGACCGTCTGACGAGGCCTCCGGCCGTTGAAGACCTCTCTGACTGACGATTCCTCTGACCTTTGATGAGGAATCTGATGTACAAAAGGTCTTCTAAAGAGGTCTCTGACCGGCTGACAAGACCTCCGACCGTCGAAGATCCCTCTGACTGACGATTTCTCTGATGATTGACGAGGAATCTGACTGTCAGAAGGTCTTCTAAAGAGGTCTCTGACCGATGACAAGGGCTTCTGTTGTCAGACTAATTGATCTGACCGTCTGACGAGGCCTCCGACCCTTAAAGACCTCTCTAACCGACAATTCCTCTGACTTTTGAAGGGGAATCTGACCGACAGAAGGTCTTCTAATGAGGTCTTCGCCCGCTGATAACCCCTCTGACTGTTGAAGATCCCTCTGACTAACGATTCCTCTGATGATTGAAGAGGTCTCTAACTGTCAGAAAGGTCTTCTACTACGGATTAATTGATTAGACTGTTAACAAGACCTCTAACAACCCCTTTCATGGATAACCCTTTTGATTAATAGATTGATGGATAGGGGGGCCTGAAAATCATGAATTTTTTTTTTATCTTATGATTATACTACTTTTCCCTCTTTTCCCCCTTTTTGTTATTTTCTTTAGTTACTGTTTTCCCTTTCCTAGGGGCTAGAAAAGGGAAAACAGTTAGGGAGGTGTTATGTGGCTAGAATTATGACCTCTTAAGACCTCTCTCACAAGACCACAGGCCTCTAGACCTCGGCATCGTCGGATTTATTGGCATCGCTGGATTAATCGGATCCCTAGTTATGTGACTATCTAGCTAGATAAAATCCCTAGATTCCCTCCCCTTTTATAGAAAATTAACTCTCCCCTTTTGTGCGGTTACTACAGTATATACTCTAGGTTTGTTTAATTAATAAGATAACTAGACATTAAAAAGAGACCTTAGCAGCTTAGATCCTCGCGATAGATCGCAAATATCGCAGACCTAGATCCTGTTATCTAGGTTCTGGCTTCGATATCGTTGAATTCGTTAGTATCGTTAGCATCGTCAATATCATCGTTTTTATCGTTATTATTAGCTTCGTTATCGAGACCGTCTTTTCCGTCGTTTTGGGGTGTTGTTTTTCCCCCGACAAAATATATAGCAAATTGAAGCTAGAAGACAGGGCTTTTATTTTATGTAGGAATATTTTTTAGACTAAAATTTGGTGCATATGGGTTGCTAGTTTGTATGGTGGTAAGTTAATTTTTTGGATTTTATATATAAATGAATTTTGCGGAAAATAAAAAGTGGCCTGTAAGACCTCTTTAGCAGTCTAGATTCACTAATACAGTTAGTAAGTATATGAGAGGAAGAAGATCTTTTTAATCTAGCTAGATAGCTAGGCCTCTTAATCTAACAGCCACATTGCCTGTATAACATTACTAAAATCAATTCTATTAGTATATAAGATATTGTAAAATTCATCTAGATTGGATTCTATTAGTTAATAACTGCTGAAACCTTCCGTTACGTTACGTTAAATAAATATTTAATGTGGTGGCTCTATTAGTCCCTGACTGTAGAAGCTACACCTGTACAGCTATTGCTAGCTAGTAACTAGCTCCCTACATTTCAATAGGTTATAAGCCTAGTCTATTACTATAAAATTCTTTCTAGTGCACTTTGCGTATAGTTACAGAAGACTTCCCTTCTATAAAATAGGAAGGACCTACGAGATAAAAGCTATTCCCTTCTATAAAAAAGGAATTATTATGGTTACAGAAGACTTCCCTTCTATAAAATAAGAAGCGCACAAGCGATATAGAAGCTTTCCCTTCTATAAAAAGGAAGTTCAGTGAGAATAGAAGCTTTTCCCTTTTATAAAAAGGAAATTCAGCGTGAATAGAAGCTTTTCCCTTTTATAAAAAGGATTTTTAGTATAAATAGAAGACTTCCCTTCTATAAAATTAGAAGATAGCTACTAATTAATAAGGTCAGGGACCTCCAGTCCCTAATCTTAGTGCGCAAGAGGTTCTAAATAACTAGCTAAAAGAGCAGGTTATTAAACAACAAAATGCTATTGATCTAGTAATACAGAAGCTAGAGTCCTTAACTTTAGCTATTAATAATAGACCTATAGAGGGTGTGGAAGCTACTAAGCCCGCTAGTTAGCAGCAAATTCAGCAGCCTATTCAAGATAAGGCACCTAAATCTAGCTTTGTACAAGCTGCCTTTAATAATTCAATTATTAAGGAATTTAATAAGAGGGTTTATAGCTTCCCTAAGACTACTAAGCTTAAAGGAGCTAAAAATTTTAATTAATGGAAACAAGCCCTAGCTATCTAATTTAGAGCTTTAGGCATGCCTAATTTTCTAGATAATCCGGATATTTCTAGGGCGCTAGGGGACGCTAACTAAGCTATTATCCTAATGTTACTAAGGGATAGTTATACAGAAGGCCCCTAAGCCACTATAACTTAGCAAAAATCACCTGAAGAAGCCTATAATTTACTTGTTAGGCAATATTCACATAGCGTTAAAATCCAGAGGGGGTCCCTATATTCTGAATTTTATAACCTGAATTTTCATGGATTTAAGAGGACTTTAGAAGCCTTTAATGCAGTTTTTAATAATTTACTAGCTAGATTATCGATTTTAGGGGTCCTAATTAATCCTATAGATTAGGTTAATTAATATCTTCAATCCCTAAAATTAACCTTCCCTTAGTGGGCTAAGAGGCAATGATTTAGCATGCGTACAAATAGGGCTATAGGGGTCCCCCTAGAAGCCCTAAATCTTGAATTTCTAATGGCAGACCTTCTAGCTAAACAGAGGGATAAGTCATCTACAGTGGCTAAAGCCCTGAATTATAGGGCTAAAGACCTAGAAAAGGGTGCTAAAGATAAGGAAAAGGCCCCTAAAGGTTAGAAGAAGAAGAAAGAAAGCTCTAAAGAAAATAAGGGCTCTTCTAATTCTAATAAGAAGAAAAAGAAGCAAAAGGGTTAAAAATCAGATAAAAAGGATACTAAAGAACTTACAGAGGGTTCTTTTATGCTAGGAAATTATAACCTTTCTAACGGAGCACTTAATTCGTATAAGAAACCTAGTAATTACAAGACTAGTTATAAGAGCTCTAGCGATAGTAGCTCTAATTCTAGCTCTAGTGATTTAGATAATGAAAAACAAGAAATTAATACCTTAAATGGTTTTAATTATTATAGTAAAGACATAAAAAAGGCCTTATTATATAATACAGGTTTGACCGTACATATAGTTAATTCTAGGGAGGTCTTTAGGGATTATACCCCTTTTAAGAAAGGGGAATCTAACCCTATTATAACCAGTGGTAGCCCTATTTATCCTAAGGGTTATAGTAGTGCTGTTTTTAAGGTCTTATATTAAAAGAAACCTAATAAATATAGGACCTTAGTGCTAAAGGATGCTCTATATTTTCCTTAGCTTAATGTTAATATAGTTAGTGGCCTTATTCACTATATATCTAGCAGTTGCTTTATAAAAAACTATCTTTATCTTAAAGATAGGTCTTATATTACTGCCCTAGATATAGAAAAACATGGTTTTTTCTTTTACATTAAAAACCAATTTACACTAACGTTATATAAAGGGCCCTATAAAAAATCTTATTATATCTGACCTTTTACCTATGCTAGCTTTAGGGGTCATAGCTATCCGATTAGCTACCCTATAGAGGTTCAAATTCCCTCTAAAAAGCCGGATTAGGCTTTTGATTTAGACGAAATCGCTAAAATCAACGAAGATAATGATATTAAAGAAGTCATACAGGATGATTTAGGGGATTTAGTCCCTTCTCTAATGCCTATAGCCCTAGGTTAGGTCCCTTATAAATCTAAAGAAATAGATTTAGAGGTATTAGAGGGCCTTAGTGGAGGAAAAAGGTCCCTAATACCTCCCTAAGAGGCCTGTGATTCTTAAGGGGCCTAGCAGGGGACTAATGGAGAGGGCCCTAATCTAGACCTAAATCTAGACCCTAATTCAGGCCCTAAAGACCTTTAATATCAAAAGTTACTAGAACTAGCTAGCCTATGGCATGTACGATTAGGGCACCTAGGGCTTCCTTTGCTAAAGAAAACAAGCCTTATAACTAAAGGAATCCCTGATTTTTCTAAAATTAAGGATAAAGACTTTAAATGTATAGCTTATGATTAATCTAAGGCAGTTAGAAGACCTAGGAAATTAGCTATCCCTAACCCCCCTAGAGCTCTAGATTAAATAGAGAGGGATATGCTAAAAATCAGCCCTATACCATACAATAAACAGTTAATTTGCTTATTTCTAGTTAATCAAAAAACTAGATATAAGTGGGTGTTCTTATTACCTAATAAGGAAGGCCTAACTATTTATAGGACTATTAAGAGCTTCTTCAGAGGGCTTAAAAATCAACTAGGTTAATATCCTAGGTACCTTTACTTTGATAGGGGCTAAGAAATTGATTCTAGTTGTTAAACCTAGTTAAATTCTAAAGGGATTAAATTTATAACTTCTAGTCCCTATATCCATAAGCAAAATGGATTAGCAAAGCGTTTTATTCGTACTATTCTAGATTAATTAAGGGCTACTATCTAGTGGGCAAAATTACCCTTATATCTATGGTGTTTTGTATTACCTGCAGTTGTTAACCTAGTTAATATAACTGCTAATACCACTAAGGATAAAAGCCCTAAATAACTGCTAGCTAGGGAGCTAAATCAGCCCTATATAACTGATATTAGCAGTATTAGAGCTATAGGATCTCACTGTGAGATTCTAATCCCCCTAGAAAAACAACCTAAAGCCTAGAAGTTAGTAGCTAGGACTATCCCTAGAAGGTTATTAGCTACACTAGGTTCTAATACCTATCTAGTGTATATCCCCTCTAAAAGGCTAGTTACAAAGACTAGCTTTATTAAGATTATAGAGCCTATAGGTTCTGTCTCTAAAGGATTACCTAGGCTTTCTATAGGGGATAACCCTTTAGAGGGGGAAAATAATTTAGAAAATCAAGATCTAAATTAAGTTTTAAAGGATTACCCTATAGATAACATAGGAGGTCCCCCTATAGGTTAAGAAAAACACCTTATAGGGCCTGTATAACCCCCTAAGGAACTAATTCTAGAGGCCTTAGAGGAGGCCACGCCCGTAACTTCACTAGGAAATTAGATTTTGACTCCGGACCTTGATTTTAACAAAATTACTAACTTTAACCCTAATATTAACCCTATGGATGTTAATATTAGTTCCCCTTTTCTCTAGATTTTATAAAAGAAATCTGCTTTAAGGTATAGGAGAAGCTAAAGGAAAATAACCCTAATAGCCCTAAACCTAAGACCTAGAAGCAAGCTATATCTAGCCCTAAAAGGGATAAATAGATAGAAGCTACGTATAAGGAATACAAATAGCTTCTAAAGGCTAGTACTTTTAAATTTATAGGGAAAGACTAAGTACCTAAGGGCTAAAAAGTACTAAAGAATAGGCTTATTTATAAGCTTAAAAAGGATAAAGAAAATAATCCTTTAAAATACAAGGCCTAACTCGTTGCTAAGGGATTTATGCAAATCAAAGGTCTAGATTATCTAGAGACCTTTGCAGCCATAAGCATTCCCTTAAGCTAGAGGATTTTACTAGCCCTAGCGGCTTAGAATAACTAGGAAATTAAATAGGTCGATTTTATAGGAGCTTTTCTTAATAGTAAGCTATAATAATAGATTTATATGGTTATTCCAGACGGATTTATTAAATTCCTTAAAGTAAATCCTAAATTAGCTAAATTAGCTAAAAGTTTTAGCTATAAACCTTCTAAAGATTAAGTAATTTTATTATAGAAATCTTTATATAGCCTAAAATAGAGCTTAAGGGAATAGTAATAAGCACTAATTGCAGTGCTAAAGTCCCTAGGATTTAGCCCTCTAATTTCTAACCTAGCTATATTCTATAATTCCTCTACTAAAACCTTTATTATCACATATATAGATAATTGTCTTCTAATTAGACTGGATTTACATTATATCTAAAGACTTAAAAAGGAACTTTATAAAGTCTATCTAATAGAAGATAAGGGGCTAGCTAAATTCTTCTTAGGGGTTCAAATTATATAAGATAGACCTAATAGGGTCCTGAAAATTCATTAATCTTAGTATATCTTAGAGGCTTTAAATTAATTTAATATGCTAGATAGTAAGCCTATTAGCATACCTCTTTAGCTAGGCGTTTTAGCTACGCAGACCACTAAGCTTTTAATAGCTAGCGAAATCAAGCTTTATTAGTGCATTATAGGGACTATAATATACCTAATGTTACTTATAAGGCCAGACATGGCCTTTACACTTCAGTGGCTATCTATAGCACTAGCTAGGCCCTATATAGAGCACCTAAAAGCAGCTAAAAACCTGCTTAGGTACCTATTAGGGACTAAATTCCTTGCTATAATTTATAGGGGAGACCCTAAAGGTATAGCTAGCAAAAGCCTAATAGGTTATTATAATAGTGATTTTATAGGGGATAAAAAGACCTCTAAATTAACCTACGCTTATCTATTTAAGCTAGCTAGCGGACCTATTAGCTAGAAATTAAAGAAAGCTAGTATAATAGCTCTATTAATATTAGAAGCTAAAGCTAACGCTATCTGCGAGACCTTCTAGGAGCTACAGTGGCTTTAGGGCTTATTTAAGGAGCTAAAAACCCCTATTTCTCCCCCTATCTAGATATATTACGATAATTAAGGCGCTATAACCACTGCCTATAACCCTGCCTTATATAGCCGTATAAAGCATACCTTACTAAAGTTTAACTATATTAGGCAATAGGTTTTAGAGGGTTTAGCTAAGATTGAATATCTAGATATAAAGTCAATGCCTGCAAACGGTCTAATAAAGCCTCTATCTAGACCTCTTTATTAGGCTTTTATTAAGCTCTTAGGGCTTGATAATTATTAAAAAACCAATAACTAAATCCCTTTAATAGGGAACCAAAAACAACGCTAAAAAGGGAGCTATATTTAATAATAGCTAGGAATTTAAAAAGGGGGTCTTTTATCTTTTCCTATTTTTCCCTTTTATCTGTTTTTATCTAAAAAGTTCTTGTTTACCCTATATTACTTTGTACGCTTTTAATTAGCTTATATGTAATTCTTTTATAAAGGGGGTGTTAAAAATAAGACCTATTTTTAGCCCTTTCTAGTTAAAGGACCTTTCTATTACTAGCTTGCATTACAAGCCTAACAGCTACACTGTAGCTATTAACGGTCGCGAAGGTGGCTATTAATAGCTACGTCATAGCTATTAATAGCTATAACTAACTGTGTGAATAACTAATCTAAATCAATTATTAATTGTGGATTATTTAATTACGTTATGGCTATAAGCGTAGCTATAACCGCAGCGCCACTAGTAATTAGGTAAGCTAGGGTGACGTAAGCAGGTTACTCTATAGCTATCTTTAATAGCGATTTTCTCTTTAACTAGAGGTTATACAAAAGTCTTATATATAGTAAATTAAAGCTAGAAAATAGGGCTTTTATTTTATATAGGAATATTTTTTAGACTAAAATTTAGTGCATATAGGTTGCTAGTTTATATGGTGGTGAGTTGATTTTTTGGATTTTACATACAAATAAATTTTGCGGAAAATAAAAAGTGGCCTGTAAGACCTCTTTAGCAGTCCGGATCCACCAATATAGTTAGTAAGTATATAAGAGGAAGAAGATCTTTTTAATCTAGCTAGATAGCTAGGCCTCTTAATCCAATAGCCGCATTGCCTGTATAACATCACTAAAATCAATTCTATTAGTATATAAGATATCGTAAAAGTCATCTAGATTGAATTCTATTAGTTAATAACTGCCGAAACCTTCCGTTGCGTTGCGTTGAATAAATATTTAACGTGGTAGCTCTATTGGTCCCTGACCGTAGAAGCTGCACCTGTACAGCTGTTGCCAGCCGGCAACTAGCTCCCTACATTTCAATAAAAGGTTAGATATAATGAGATTTATTATAAGGCTCTTTATGTAACGTTAGTGTAGATTGGTTTTTAATGTAAAAGAAAAAACCATGTTTTTCTATATCTAGGGTAGTAATATAAGACCTATCTTTAAGATAAAGAAGGTTTTTTATAAAGTAACTACTAGATATATAGTGAATAAGGCCACTAACTATATTAATATTAAGCTAAGGAAAATATAGAGTATCCTTTAGCACTAAGGTCCTATATTTATTAGGTTTCTTATACGGATTAAGGGCTCCATTAGAAAGGTTATAATTCCCTAGCATAAAAGAACTCTCTGTAAGTTCTTTAGTATCCTTTTTATCTGATTTTTAACCCTTTTACTTCTTTTTCTTCTTATTAGAATTAGAAAAGCTCTTATTTTCTTTAGAGCCTTCTTTTTTCTTCTTCTAACCTTTAGGGGCCTTTTTCTTATCTTTAGCACCCTTTTCTTAGTCTTTAGCGCTATAATTTAAGGCTTTAGATACTATAAATAACTCATCCCTTTGTTTAGCTAAAAGGTTTGCTATTAGAAACTAAAGATTTAAGGTATCTAGGGGAGCCCCTATAGCCCTATTTATATGCATGCTAAATTGTTACCTCTTAGCTTACTAAGGGAAAGTTAATTTTAGGGATTAAAGATATTAATTAACCTAATCTATAGGATTAATTAGTACTCCTAAAATTAATAATCTAGCTACTAGATTATTAAAGACTACATTAAAGGCTTCTAAAGTCCTCTTAAAACCATGAAAATTTAGGTTATGAAATTTAGAATATAGGGATCCCCTCTGGATCTTAGCGCTATGTGAATACTACTGTATAAGTAAATTATAGGCTTCTTTAGGTGATTTTTGCTAAGTTATAGCGGCTTAGGGGCCTTCTATATAACTATCCCTTAGTAACATAAGGATAATAGCTTAGTTAGCGTCCCCTAGCACCCTAGAAATATCCGGATTATCTAGAAAATTAGGCATGCCTAAAGCTCTAAATTAGATAGCTAGGGCCTGTTTCTATTAATTAAAATTTTTAGCTCCTTTAAGCTTAGTAGTCTTAGGGAAGCTATAAACCCTCTTATTAAATTCCTTAATAACTAAATTATTAAAGGCAGCTTATATAGAGCTAGATTTAGGTGCTTTATCTTAAATAAGCTGCTAAACTTGCTGCTAACTAGTGGGCTTAGTAGCTTTCACACCCTCCATGCCTCTATTATTAATAGCTATAGTTAGAGCCTCTAGCTTTTGTAATAATAGATTAATAGCATCTTATTGCTTAATAACCTGCTCTTTTAGCTAATTATTTAGAATCTCTTACGCACTAAGATTAGGGGCAGAAGGCCCCTGACCTTGTTAATTAGTATCTATCTTCTAATTTTATAGAAGGGAAGTCTTCTATTCGTACTGAAATTCCTTTTTATAGAAGGAAAAAACTTCTATTCGCGCTGAATTTCCTTTTTTATAGAAGGGAAAAGCTTCTATACTTGCTAAACTTCCTTTTTATAGAAGGGAAAGCTTCTATAACCACAATAATTCCTTTTTATAGAAGGGAATTAGCTTTTATCTCGCGGGTCCTTCCTGTTTTATAGAAGGGAAGTCTTCTATAACTATACGCAAAGTGCACTAGAAAGAATTTTATAGTAATAGGCTAGGCTTATAACCTATTAAAATGTAAGGAGCTAGTTACTAGCTAGTAACAGCTATACAGGTGTAGCTCTACGGTTAGAGACTAGTAAAACCACTACATTAAATATTTATTTAACGTAACGTAACGGAAGGTTTTAGCAGTTATTAACTAATTAAATTTAATCTAGATAACTTTTATAATATCTTATATACTAATAGAATTGAATTTAGTGACATTATATAGGCAATGCGGCTATTGGATTAAGAGGCCTAGCTATCTAGCTAAATTAAAAGATCTTCTTTCTCTTATATACTTACTAACTATATTAGTAAATCTAGACTGCTAAAGAGGTCTTATAGGCTACTTTTTATTTTCTATAAAATTTATTTATATATAAAATCCAAAAAATTAACTTACCACTATATAAACTAGCAACCTATATACACTAAATTTTAGTCTAAAAAATATTCTTACATTAAATAAAAGCCTTATCTTCTAGCTTTAATTTGCTATATATAAGACTTTTATATAACCTCTAGTTAAAGAGAAAATCGCTATTAAAGATAGCTATAGGGTAACCTGCTTACATTACCCTAGCTTACCTAATTACTAGTAGCACTGCGGTTATAGCTACGCTTGCAGCTATAACGCAATTAAATAATTCACAATTAATTTAGATTAGTTATTTACATAGTTAGTTATAGCTATTAATAGCTACCTTTGTGACTGTTAACAGCTGCAGTGTAGCTATTAGGCTTGCAATGCAAGCTAGTAATTAAAAGTTCCTTTAACTAGAAAGGGCTAAAAATAGGTCTTATTTTTAACACTAAGAAGCTTAATAAAACTAATATATTTAGGTAAATTAATAGTATTTAGTGTAAACTACTAGTAAGTTAGTTAAGCATTAGCTATATATATTAAGAAAGCTTACCTTTAGGATATTTTAAGCTATAAAGTAAAGATAGTTTAAAATATTAATCTAGGTCTTTAGATTTATAGTATTACTTAGTAATACTATTATAATATAATTATTATATTTTACCTTATAAGTAATATTAGTAAATATCTAAGTATAGTAAATATAACTATACTTATTAGAATTTTTATAAACTAAAATAGTATTTTATAGCTTTTTCTTTACTTTTATAATAAGCTAGTAGTAAGTTAGTAGTAATCTAGTGTTTAAGTAATAGAATTATACTTACTTTATTTTAATAGTTATAATTACCTTTAGAAGTAGCTTTAATAAGTTTAAATAGCTTATTATAAATATAGATAATTTAAGCTAAAGTCTAGTAATATATTAGTAATAAGTAAGTAAATTCTAGTTAAGAAAGATATACTATAATATAGTTTTTATTATTTTAAAAGTAATAAGTATATTTTATTAAATAGCCTATTAAATATTAGCTATAAAGAAGTAATAAGTAAGTAAAGAAGTTATACTTAAAGATTTATTATATTTTACTAGGAAAGTCTTTTTATTAATAAGATATCCTAGGATCTTATAAGTGCTATTTTTAGGAGAATGTTTTATATTATTACTTACTAATAATAGTGTATATATAGAATCTTTTTTAAAGTTATTTTACTAGTAGCAAGTTAGTAATAAAGATACTATAAGAATATAATAAACTTATAAGATTTTAAAAGAAGTTTACTTTAGAAAAGACTTTATAGGAGATTTTTTAGTGAATAGATTTTCTTAAGGTATTAATAAAGGTAAAGTTTAGGTATAAAACTTAGATATAGTAAACTAGCTATAGGTTAGCTATAATAGACTAAATAAGGAAGTTATACTAGTAAGAGTATAAACTTATAAGCTAGATAAGGGTAAAAAACTAAGATAAATAAGGATAGATAATAATAATAATTAAGGACTAAAAAAGGTTAGTAATTACTAAGTAATAGTAATAAGAGACCTACTATTTAGCTAGTAAGGGTAACTTATAAGGTTAAGGGATATTATAAGAGAAAAGAAGTGTGTAAAAAGGGGGAAAAATTAGTCTCTTTTATATTAACCTTAGACCCCTTAAGTAATTTAATATACTATATATAAGTGATTTATAAATTATAATAATAACTTTTAGCATTACTAACTGCATATATACCTAATAGCTATAAACTTATAGTAACTATAATATAAGCCCTTTAGTTAGACTATTTAAAACCATAGTATTAGGTACCTTATTTATTTAAACTAATTATAAAAATTAATGTAGGTTATCTATTTTTTTTCTTCTAGCTATATAATAGGTAATAATATTTATTTTACTATATTAAAGCTATATATAAGCTACTATTTAGATATTACTAACTATAATAAAGGGGGTTTTTTTAATTAGTAGTATTATTATTATTATTTCTTTTTATTTACCTATATATCTAGATATAAGGTGCTCTATCTTATTTTCCTTATAAAGCTTTAATATAGTAACTATACCCTAAGTAAGTAGCTTATTTTATAATTAAGGTTAATTATATATAAGGGAGGTATTATATTAGGAGCGTAAAGGTTAAAGATAGGATATTTATTAAAGTAAGTCTTTAAAGAACCTTTAGGCTATATAAATAATAAAGAGGCTAGCTAGCTATCAGATAGCTATATACTTATAAAGTAAGGTATTTATTAAAGACTATTATAAGGGCTTAGGCTTTGCCTAAGCATTGTCCGCATAGCAGTTAGAGAGGGGATTAGTAAAAGTAACTAGGTTAAGGAAAAGAAGGCTTATATAAGTAGCCTAGGGGGTATAAAAGGTATTACTAAGAATAGTCTCTTACCCTTTTTCCTTTCTCCTTAAGTCTCTTAATACTATATTAATACCTTATTATAATTACCTAGGGGCTAGTCTATAATAATTAAGAGACTTCCTTTAGTCCTTTATAATAACTACTAAAAGATATAATAAAAATACTAATAGATATATTAATAAATATAATAGGTATACTTTAACTATAAGACTAACCTAGCTAGGGGATAATAACCTCCTTATTTAATACTATAGTACTACTAGTAGCTTAATAAGCCTAATTTAAAATGCTTTAACTTATACTTAATAAGTAAATAGTAAAGCTTATATACCTTTAATAATAAGTAACTATAAATACTATAAGACCTTTAACCTAATTACTTATTATAACCTAACCTAGTGCCTTAGTAATTAACTTTACTTTATCTCTTACCTTTAACTTAATCTTAACTATACTTAAGGTAAAATAAAAACCTATTCTTATAAGTAACTTATATAATAGTAATAAGGCCTTATTTACTATATAAAGATTTCTAATTAAATATAAGCTATAGGTAAATAAGGACTTTATTAAAACTAATAAAAATAAGTAAATATTTATTTACTAAAACTTATTTTTTAAAGTCTAGTCCTAGGTAATTACTTTCTTTAAATAAGGTAATACTTATAATTTTAACCTAGCTAAATTCCTAGAATACCTTAGGTTTATATTTTTTAATTTATATAAATAGAAAATAGCCCTTATAAAGCTTAACTATATAAAATAAGGCCTAAGGGAGCTATTTTCTATATTCTTTATTTACTTTATAAAGAAGCTTTTATTAGTAAGAGAGAATTATTAAGAGAATAATATAAAGCTAGTAAAGCTTTAATAAGTGCTTAATAAGTATTTAAAAGAAATTAGTATAAGCTAAAGTATTAGCTAGAGTATATAGTATATAGCTATTATATAGTATTATAAGATTATAGTTAATATTAAGGCCTTTACTATAGAGAATAAGTACTAGTTTTAATATAAACTATAGCTAGCTAAACCTATACCTTAAACTAATTATAAGGGTAATATACTAATAACTAGGGTATATTATAGTAAGGACTTAATTAGGAAAATAAAATAAGCTAGTTAAGAAAGAAAAGGGTTTAAAGCTTACTATAAATATATAATAAGCTAAATAAGTATTAGAAGTAAAGTTAGCTAAATACTATTAGAAAGGATATTACTTATAATATAAATCTAAGGATTACTATATTTAAGAGTATACTTTTCTCTTATCTTATTACCTATAGGTTAGTATTAACTTATATAAAGTAAATAAGAAAAGTATAAATAAGAAAGTAAATATTCCCCTTATAGAAAATAAGTAGCCCCTAAGTAAAGTCTTATATAAAGGTAAGTAAGCTAATTATATACTATAATATAGGATAACTATTTAAGCTATATAAAGTTAAAGTAAGATATAGTATAATATATAAACTAATTACTATTTTTATTTCCTATACTTTTTAATATATATTATTATATTAATATCTAAATTAATTATAGTTATAATTATTATAGTATTATAAGTAAGTTAGTAGTAAAATAGTTTAGCCTAGAGCTTATATATTTACTAAAGAGAAAGTATATTTAAACTATAGTAAAAATAGAAAAAATAGAAAAAAGAGTATAAAAGAATACCTTCTTAATTACTTATATAGTATATATTAAAATAGATATTAATAGCTAGAAGTTATTAGTATATTTATATATTATCCTAGGCCTTATATAAGATATTATACTTAGGATACTATAGCTAGAATATTATAATATAATTATTTATATAGTAAAATAGTAATTAGTTATTAAAGTAATAAAGGGCTTATATATATTTAAAGCCTTAATATATAGGGTAAAGACTCTAGTATAAGGGATTATTAAGTTCTTATATACTATAAAAGCGCGCTAAGTATACTATAGAAAAGACACTTTTATAATATTTATTACTATAAGCCTTAGGGAGATAATAATAATACTATAGATTATAGTGCCTAAGATAAAGCCTAATAGCCTAGATATATTAATATTACCTAAGGAGTTAGCTAACTTTATAGACCTTTTTAATAAGGCTAAAGCTAATAGCTTACTTTCTTATTAGGGGTCCCTTAATTACTATATATACTTATATAAGAACTAGGATAGGTTTAAACTAACACTCCCTTAGGGATTACTATATAATATACTAAGGGACTAGCTTCTAAAGGTTAGGCACTAGATTATAAACTTAATAAATAAGTGTTAAATTTATACTAGCTTATTATTAGCTATAGCTTTAGTTTTCCTTATTAAAAAGGCTAATAAAGGTTAGCGTTTTTATATAGACTATTACGCTCTTAATAAAATAATAGTATAGGATTACTATTCTCTTCTATTAATTAAGGAAATACTTTATTTCTTATCCTAGGTATACTAGTTATAAAGGTAAATATTTATATAGTATTTTATAAGCTATAGATTACTAAGGGTTAGAAGTACCTTATAGCATTTTAAACTAGGTTTAGGCTATTTAAGTAGCTAGTTTACCCCTTTAGCCTAGCTAGTATACTAGTAATATTCTAATATTATATTAATAAGTCCTTAGGGGATATATTAGAGAATTTTATTATAGTATACTTAGATAATATCTTAGTTTACTTAAGGGGATTAAGGAAAGACTATATAGCTAAGGTCTAGTTAATATTAAGCTACCTAAGGGCTATAGGTTTATACTTAGACCTTAATAAGTCTATATTTATAGTAAAGGAGGTTTAATACCTAGGATATATTATTATAGTAAGTTATTTTATTTATTTAGACCTAGTAAAGGTTATAGCTATTAGGGAGGAAGTAGCCTTAATAAAACTTTAGGGGGTCTATAGCTTCCTAGGGTTTACTAACTTTTACTATAACTTTATTAGTAAATTTTTAGAACTAGTAACATTACTAATATAATTAACTAAGAGAAATATCCCTTTTTAATAGGGACCTAAAGAGAATAATGCCTTTAATAAGCTAAAAAATACCTTTATTAAATACTTAGTACTAGTATAATAGGACTTAGATTTCGCTATAGTAATAAAAGCTAATTATTTAGGAATAGCTATTAGAGAATGCCTTTCCTAGTAAGGCTAGGATAGCGTTATATACCTAGTTACTTACTACTTTACTAGCCTTATGTTCTTATAAAAGAATTACATAATCTATAATAAGGAATTATTAGCTATTATCTTATGCCTTAAGGCCAGAGTATTGCACTAAAACGTGTAGTGTAGTGTAGTATTTGTAGTGTAGTGTAGTATTTGTAGTGTAGTGTAGTAACTACACTACACTACAAACTACACTAAGTACAAGAAAAAAAAAACTACAATACATTACACTACAAATTGTTTTTCCTAAACTACACTAACTACAAATACTACAAATATAGTATGAGACTTTTTATTAGTTATTAGTATTATTAAGGTTAAAAGAAAGCTAGTTATATAAAAGCTTTTATTCTTACCTATTTTATTAAATTAGTTATAGAATTTATAATATTATATTATTTTAATAATTTTATTATAACTAAGTAAGGTTATATAAAATATTATACTTTTTTTAATAATACTATTTAACTTAATGCTTTATTTTACTAATATAACTTAAAGAAAAACCTTTTTATTATATTATTTACTATTTCTATGAATTATTTTATATTTCTATAAATTATTATTATTACTTATTTAAAAACACTTTAAAAAGAACTACTAGTAAACTTAATATAAGTAGCTTATTATACCTTATTATACCTTATTATACCTTATAATAGCTTATAATACTAAGATTACTAAGATTACTAAGATTACTAAGATTACTAAGATTACTAAGATTACTAAGATTACTTATAATATTATTAGTGTTAAAGTTTAATAAAAAATAAATAACTAATAAGTAACTTAAATATAAATACTAGTAATTATAAGTAAATTACTATAGTAAAAGCTATAGTTTTTAATAACTTAGTATTTTAAGGTTTTTAAAAATATTAATATTATAAAAATGTTTTCTCTTTTGTGTTTTTTAAAATAATAATAAATATAAAATAATAGTAATTATAGTAATAATAGTAATTATAGTAATAATAGTAATTATAGTAATAATAGTAATTATAGTAATAATAGTAATTATAGTAATTATAGTAATTATAGTAATAATAGTAATTATAGTAATAATAGTAATTATAGTAATTATAGTAATTATAGTAATTATAGTAATTATAGTAATAATAGTAATTATAGTAATTATAGTAATAATAGTAATAATATAGTAATTATAGTAATTATAGTAATTATAGTAATTATAGTAATTAATTAGTAATTATAGTAATTATAGTAATTATAGTAATTATAGTAATTATAGTAATTATAGTAATTATAGTAATTATAGTAATTATAGTAATTATAGTAATTATAGTAATTATAGTAATTATAGTAATTATAGTAATTATAGTAATTATAGTAATTATAGTAATTATAGTAATTATAGTAATTATAGTAATTATAGTAATTATAGTAATTATAGTAATTATAGTAATTATAGTAATTATAGTAATATAGTAATTAAGGTTATAAAAGTTATTAAAGCTTTTATAATAAGTATAATATATTATATAAAACTAAGTCCTAGTATTATTTTTAAAAACAAGTTAAACTTATTTTTATAGCTTATTTAAGCTATACAGGGTAATTAAAATAATACTATTAGTTATCTATTAATAAATTATAAATATTAGTCTATTATATTCTTTCTTTATATATTATTATAATAAGATATATAAAGTTACTATATATAACTTCTTAAAGCTTTAGAATTATAAAGCTTAAAGTAATATTTAATTAGTTTAAATAGTAAATAAATAGTTTAAGCTTTTTTAAAGTTTTTATTATATAACTAATAATATATTAATACTCAGTATATACTTTATTAACTTCTTATTATTTATTTAGATTTATTAACTAATTATATTATATTAGTTTAGGGTATTTTTAATTAAAATAATAATAATAAATTATAGAAATAGTAAATAATTAGTAGTAATAGTAAATAAAAGAATAAGTTAGTTTTTCTTAAAGTTAAATTAGTAAAATAAAGTAATAAATATAATAATATTATTAAAAAGTTATAATATTATAAATAACCCTAGTTATAGTATAATCCTTAAAAAAAGGTAAATTTTAGATATTATATAACTAATTAGGTAAAATAGGTAATAATAAAAGCTTCTATATAACTAGCCTTCTCTTAATCTATATAATAACCTTATATAATAAAAAGGCCCACTTTTTTTTACTAACACTACATTTGTAGTTTTCATAGTTAGTGTAGTTAGTAACTACACTAACTACACTACACTATAAGAGAAAAAAAACTATAATACACTACACTATAAAAAAAAAACTACAATACACTAACTACAAGAAAAAAAAACTACAATATAAATACAAATTTTTCCTAAAAACTACACTAACTACACTACAAATAATACTCTGCTTAAGGTATAGTTAGCTAAGCTATAGGGCGTTTTTAGTCTATTTATAATCTATATAGACTATAAGAACCTAGAGTACTTTATAACTCCTTAGTTAATATTAAAGTAATAGGCTTAATAAGTAAATATACTTACACTATTTAATTTTTACCTCTAGTATAAACCTAGTATATAGGTATAATAGCTTAATACTCTTTCTTAAAGGGAGTAAGACTAGGAAAGAGTAGCCTCTAAAATAAAATATATCTTATAACTTATTACTATTATATAACTCTTACTAATACTAGATAAATAGTAAGATAATAGTAGTATAGTATTACTACTAGCTAGTAAGGTTCTTTTTACTACTAAATACCTTTAGACCTTATAAAACTAGGCTATTATCTTTAACCTTATATATAGTATTTAATTAAGGGCTATTTAGGAAAGGACCTAGAGGTTTTTTATTAAAGCACTTATAAGGAAGTAAGTAGTAAATTATTTTATAAGTGCTTATAAGGTGCTTTAGTTTAGGGGCTATACTTAGGTCCTAGTATAAGAGTCTCTTATAATAACCCTAATATAGTAATACTATAATTTACTAGTAGTAAGGTACCTAGGCTATAATACTATATTTTAAATCTTATAATAGTAGTTTTACTAAAATAGGATATTATAAGATATTACTAGGTTTATTTATAATTATTATTACTATAGTAATTATAAGAGCTATTAATAATACTAAGGCTTACTAAAGCCTTAACTTATCCTTAACTAGTTTTAGTTATAAATCTTTATTAACTTTATAATAAACTTACTAGCACTATCCCTAGAAAAGCTATAATATCTAATAGTTATTATAGATTAGCTCTTTAAATTTATTTAGCTTAAGGCTATAACTTCTATAAAAGCTAAGGAATATATAAAGAGATTTAAAATAGTCTAGTAGTAGTTTAAGGGGTTTTCTTAATTAATTATTATAGATTATAGTTTAGATTAGTTAGGAAAATTTTAGATAATATTATACTCCTTAGTTAGGATTAATTAGTTACTTTTTATATTATATTACTTATAGACTAATAGTAATATAAAGTAAGTAAACTAAGAGGTATAAGTAATACTATATATTATAGTATCCTTCTTATAGTTAAACTAGCTAAAATATCTAGCTACTTACTAGCAGAGTATTGTTTGTAGTGTAGTTAGTGTAGTTTTTAGGAAAAATTTGTATTTATAGTGTAGTTTTTTTTTTCTTGTAGTTAGTGTAGTGTAGTTTTTTTTACTTGTATTGTAGTCCAGAGCTTTGCACTACACTACACTACATACTACACTACAAGGAAATTTTTTCACTACACTACACTACATGTAGTATTTTGTAGTATTTTGTAGTATTTATAGTAAATAGCTTATAATAGCTTATAATAGCTTATAATAGCTTATAATAGCTTATAATAGCTTATAATAGCTTATAATAGCTTATAATAGCTTATAATAGCTTATAATAGCTTATAAATTTATTAGCTATTAGTATTAATAAGTATTTCCTTTAAGTAAAAATCATATATATAAGTAAGAAAGCTATAAAGAAGTAAGTTATAGTTATAATAACTTACTTATAAACTCACTTTTATAAAAATCTCTCTCTTTTAAGTAAAAATTATATATTTAAGTAAGAAAGCTATAGAGAAGTTACTTATAGTTATAAAGACTTATTTATAGACTTACTTTTATAAAAATTCCTTTATTTAAGTAAAAATCTTATATTTAAGCAAGAAAGCTATAAAGAAGTTACCTATAGGTATAAGGACCCACTTTTAGACCCATTTTTATATAAATTTCTCTTTTTAAGTAAAAATCATGTATTTAAGTAAGAAAGCTATAAAGAAGTTACTTATAGGTATAAGGACTCACTTTTAGACCCACTTTTAAATAAATTTCTCTTTTAAAGTAAAAATTATATATTTAAGTAAGAAAGCTATAAAGCAGTTACTAATAGTTATATGGACCCACTTTTGGACCTATTTTTAGAAAAAACTATATTACTAAGTAAGAAAACTAAAGATAATCTATATTATTTAACTTACTTTTAAAGCTTATTTTTAAATAACTTTAATACTAAGGAAAATTCATTATATATATTTATTAAATCTAAATTAAATATTTAGTTCTTTTTAAGTAACTTTACTTAGTACTTTTACTATTTCTTTTACTAAAAAAACCCTTAAAGTTAATATAATTATTTATAATTCTAATAAGATAGCTATATTACTAGGAACTTCTTTATTAGTTAAATTTTAATATTCTCTTATTAATAAGATAGTTATATAATATATATAATATTATTAGAGTTTTAGTCTTATTTATATATAATAAAAAATAATTTCTTTAGGGTAATTCCTATATTTTAAGTAAAAAAAGCATACTAAAATAAATAGTAAATCTAAAGAAAAAGATATTAAGATAAAGTAACCTCTATAATTAAAGGAAAAAAATAGGTTATAATTATAAACTAAAATATACCTTATTTAGCTTCTATATACCTATAATTAGCTTAATAATCTTAATAATATTAAACTTTAAGAATTTATAACTAAATAACTAAATTATAATAAAAAAACAGCTAATATTAAATTAATTAAGAAAAATCTAAGGAATTTTATAAAACTATATAATACCCCACTTTTTTTTTATTACTACACTATATGTAGTATTTGTAGTGTAGTGTAGTATTTACTACACTACACTACATACTACACTACACTACAATTCACTACACTACATACTACAAGGAAAGTCAAAATACTACATTTACTACACTACATGTAAAGCTCTGGTAGTTAGTGTAGTTACTAACTACACTAACTACAAAAACTACAATGTAGTGTTAGTAAAAAAAAAAAGTGGGCCTTTTATTATATAATGTTATTATAAGGATTAAAAGAAAGCTAGTTATATAGAAGCTTTTATTATTACCTATTTTACTTAATTAGTTATAGAATTTATAATATTTACTTTTTTTTAAGAATTTTACTATAACTAGGGTTATTTATAATATTATACCTTTTTAATAATACTATTATACTTATTACTTTATTTTACTAATATAACTTTAAGAAAAACCTTCTAATTATTTTATTTACTATTATTATTAATTATTTTATATTTTTATTATTAATTTAATTAAAAAATACCCTAAACTAATATAATTAAATTAAATTAGAAATCTAAATAAATATATAAAAGTTAATAGAATATATACTTAGTACTTTAATATTATTATTAATATAATAAGAACTTAAAAAAAGCTTAAACTATTTATTTACTATTTAAACTAATTAAATATTACTTTAAGCTTTATAATTCTAAAGCTTTAAGAAGTTATATATAGTAACTTTATATATCTTATTATAATAATACATAAAGAAAGAATATAATAGGCTAATATTTATAATTTATTAATAGATAACTAATAGTATTATTTTAATTACCCTATATAGCTTAAATAAGCTATAAAAATAAGTTTAACTTATTTTTAAAAATAATACTAGGACTTAGTTTTATATAATATATTATACTTATTATAAAAGCTTTAATAACTTTTATAACCTTAATTACTATTATTACTATAATTACTATTATTTTACATTTATTATTATTTTAAAAAAACATAAAAGAGAAAACATTTTTAGAATATTAATATTTTTAAAAACCTTAAAATACTAAGTTATTAAAAACTATAGCTTTTACTATAGTAATTTACTTATAATTACTAGTATTTATATTTAAGTTATTTATTTATTATTTATTTATTATTAAACTTTAACACTAATAATATTATAAGTAATCTTAGTAATCTTAGTAATCTTAGTATTATAAGCTATTATAAGCTATTATAAGCTATTATAAGCTATAATAAGATATAATAAGCTACTTATATTAAGTTTACTAGTAGTTTTTTTATAGTTTTTTTAAAATAAGTAATAATAATAATTTATAGAAATATAAAATAATTTATAGAAATAGTAAATAATATAATAAGAAGGTTTTTCTTTAAGTTATATTAAGGAAATAAAGTATTAAGTTAAATAGTATTATTAAAAAAGTATAATATTATATATAACCTTACTTAGTTATAATAAAATTATAAAAATAATATAATATTATAAATTCTATAACTAATTTAATAAAATAGGTAATAATAAAAGCTTTTATATAACTAGCTTTCTTTTAACCTTATAAATACTAATAACTAATAAAAAGTCTAATACTATATTTGTAGTGTTTGTAGTTACTGTAGTTTAGGAAAAAAAATTGTAGTGTAATGTATTATAGTTTTTTTTTTTTATAGTTAGTGTAATATAGTTTTTTTTTCCTTGTAGTTAGTGTAGTTTGTAGTATAGTGTAGTTTGTAGTGTAGTTACTACACTACACTACAAATACTACACTTCACTACACGTTTTAGTGCAATACTCTGCTTACTAGCTTATAATTCATAATAGGCTATTTTCTATAATAGGACTCCTATTATAGAAGTTAGCTTAAATAAGCTACTATATAGCTATAACCTAGAGCTACTCTAGTTATTACTAAATAAGTTTACTTTTATAATAATACTAAAGAGATAAGTAATATAGTTTCTTAAGTACCTCTAGGAGAGTACTTATTTAGTATAAGCTATAATAGCTTATATATAATAAAGGTAATAAAACACTATATTTACTTTATATTAGCTAGTAAAATAGTTTTAGGTTAGAGATAAGGTATAGCTTTTACTTAAAAACATTAAAACTAATTACCTCTTATAGAAACTTAATTAAGTAATAGTAAAGTATATAGTTATAAAAGTCCTAATATTACTTATAGTATAGCTTAATATCCTAAGAGGTATTTCCCTAGTATTTTATATAGACCTTATTAAATACACTATAGAAAACCCTCTCCTTAGTTAAAAGCTTTAGGACTTTTATCTAGAACTAGAATAAGTCTTTATAAAGAGTAATAATAAACTTATTAAGAAATATTAGGTTAAGTAAATCCTAGTAGCTTAAAATACCTTAAGCTAGGGTAAGAAATATAATATACCTATTAAGTAAGTAAGTTATATATAGCTTATATAAAAACTATTAAAGAATATAGTATAAATATAAGCCCTTAATAAGTTTAAGGTAAAATAAGAAAATATATAATATAATAATAAACTAAATTAATTTTAGAAAACTTATTTACTTATAAAAACTCTTATATATATTTAAGATACTAATATATTATAGTTTACTACTATTACTTAAAGGGAATAATTATTCTTTAAGTCTTTATTTAAATTAATAAAAGAGCTTATATAAGTATATATTACCTTTATTTAAAGTTAGTGCTTTACTAATATAGCTATTAGTATATTTACTAGGTAATAATTATAGTATAAAGAGTTATTTACCTAGGATATAACCTAGGTTTTAAATCATATAGGTAAGGTTAGTATATAAAGTATAAGTAATTAAGGGTATAATAAAAGCACTAGTAAAGGAATAGTAAGTAAGAATAATAACTTAGTAAGATAAGGAATATTATTTCTAGCTAGGGATTAGCTAGCTTTAGGGTTTTTAAGGGTATATTTAGAAGAAAAACTTATTAACCTTAACTTAAAGAGAAAATAAGTAAGCTACTAGTAATAATAAAAAGGGGAGTTATTACTTAACTTAGTAATTTAATAATAGTATTAGTTCTTACTATAGTAATAAGGGGTAAGTGCCTAAATAAAGGTAATAAACTATTTATATATTTCTTTATATATAGTATTTAGGCTACTAATAACCTATTAGTTTTATTAAAATAAAATACTAGTAGCTTATTATATAAACTATGCTATTCTATAACTAGCTAAAGGGCTAGTGCTAATAAAGGGAATAGTATTAAGGCTAGTTATATTTATTATAAAGGTATTTATAGCTAGAGATACCCTAAGAGCTAAGTAAATAAAAGCTAGGTTAAATTATACTTAGTTAAGAAAGGTGTTTTAGTAACTAATAAGATAGTAGTATCTCTAGAATAAAATAGGTATTTTCTTTTTTATATTTATAGTCTTAAGGACTCTAGGTTTAATAATATATATACTTATAGTAATTTTAGCCTTAAGATCTTTAAAAGTATAGTAAAGTTATAAGTTAGTAAATAAAAGCCTAGTATACTATATATAAGTAATATAGTATTACTAATAAGGTAAATATAATTTCTTACTTCTAGGTAAATAATAGTTTAAAATACTAGTAGTAAAAGCTTATTTAATATAAGAACTATAAGAATACTAAACTAGCTTAAGTATAGTATACTATTTATTATTAGAGTTTCCTTTTATAAGGTACTTACTAATAAAATAGAATATTAATATTATAGGAGTAGCTATAGAAGTAGCTATAGAAGTAAGAGTAAGGGCTTAATAATAAGGTATTTCTAGTAAGGGAATAACTAATTAAGAAAAAGAAGCTAATAAGATAAAGGGAAAGGCTTAATAAAATTATAATAATAAAGGAATAGTATTAAATAAAGAGAAAAGTAAAATAGTATAAGTATAAGTAAGATATTTATACTAGATATTACACTTATACTAGGTAAGTTATAAATAAGTAAGAGTAAGGTAGTTATCTATAATAAATAACCTATTAGTAAGGTAAATATATTACATATACTGTAAAATAACACTTAGAAGTAAGGTAAGGGTTATTATAATAAATAATAAGGTAATAAGGTAAGTGCCTATTAGATACTTTATAAATAGCTATTAGTAAGGATAGTTTTTATTATAATAACTAAGGGTATATATAATATAAGTGTTACATATATTACTAGGGGATATTATAAAGGGGAGTTTATTAGTAATAAGTAAGTAAGGGTATATATAAGGGCTTAGGCCTTACCTAAGTATTATTTATATAGTAGTTAGAGAGGGGATTAGTAAAAGTAACTAAAGTAAGGAAAAGGAGACTTATATAAGTAGCCTAGGGGGTATAAGGGGCACTACTAGGGATAGTCTCTTACCTTTTCTCCTTTCTCCTTAAGTCTCTTAATACTATATTAACGCCCTATTGCAGTCGCCTAGGGGCTAGTCCATAACAACTATGTATATTATTAGTGCTAGGTTCGAGATTAAAACCTTTACGCACCTGCCCCTAGCTAGCATCTATCTAGTAGTGACTGCGATAGTCTTAGCTATCACTTCGTTTACAACCTTTCAGTGCAAGCCGTAGCACTATTGTAAGCTATTTTATTACTATTACTATAATTACTACTATAATTAGTGTAATAATTACATGTGATTGTGTAATTGTAATTGTAATTGTTAATTTGTACTTGTAATTAATTTGTAATTATAAAATCTGTCTTGTAATTAATTGTAATTATAGTTGTAGTTGTAACTAATTGTAATTATTACAACTACAACTACACAATTACATTTGTAGTTGTAATTAAATACAATCCTCTGCTACTAACTAGCAGGCTTAGTAGCTTCTATACCCTTTATATAACTATTAAAAGCTATAGATAGGCTCTTTACCTTCTCTAATAGCAAATTAATAGTTACTTATTACTTAATAGCCTGTTCTTTTAGCTAGTTATTTAGAACCTCTTATGCACTAGGATTAGGGGGTGGCAAGGCCCTCTTCCCCTTTAATTTATTATTTATTTTCCTTTCATAGAAGGGAAGCCTTTTATTTATACTAAATTTCCTTTTATTTATAGAAGGGAAAAGCTTCTATACTTACTAAATTTCCTTTTTATAGATAGTTCAATTAGTTAAATCATTAGTCAGTTAAAAAAACCAGAAGTAAATAATAGTTAGCCTAGGCAAATGCTAACGCTTTCCCTGCGGCTATAATGCCAATAAATTCGGGCAGCCATAAGGATCTAGTATTATATATGGGCCCCTATATTTATAACCTTAGAGCTTATTTATTACTATATCTATAAGTATTTGGTTATTAATTATTTTACTAGCTAGGTATTGCTAGTAATAATTGTTGAAATGTAGGGAGCTAGTTGCCAGCTAGCAACAGCTATACAGGTGTAGCTCTACGGTCAGGGACCAATAGAACCACCACGTTAAATTTATTTAACGTAACGCAACGGAAGGTTTTGGCAGTTATTAACTAATAGGATTTAATCTAGATGACTTTTACGATATCTTATATACTAATAGAATTGATTTTAGTGACGTTATACAGGCAATGTAGCTGTTAGATTAAGAGGCCTAGCTATCTAGCTAGATTGAAAAGATCTTCTTTCTCTCGTATACTCACTAACCGTATTAGTGGATCTGGACCGCCAAAGAGGTCTTATAGGCCACTTTTTATTTCCGCAAAATTCATTTATATGTAAAATCCAAAAAATTAACTTACCACTATACAAACTAGCAACCTATATACACTAAATTTTAGTCTAAAAAATATTCCTATATAAAATAAAAGCCCTGTCTTCTAGCTTTAATTTACTATATATAAGACTTTTATATAACCTTTAGTTAAAGAGAAGATCGCTGTTAAAGATAGCTATAGGGTAACCTGCTTACGTTACCCTAGCTTACCTAATTACTAGTAGCGCTGTGGTTATGGCTGTGCTTATAGCTATAACGCAATTGAATAATTCATAATTAATAATTGATTTAGATTAGTTATTTACACGTTTAGTTATAGCTATTAATAGCTATAACGTAGCCATTAATAGCTACCTTCACGACTATTAACAGCTGTAGTGTAGCTGTTAGGCTTGTAATGCAAGCTAGTAATAGAAAGGTCCTTTAACTAGAAAGGGCTAAAAATAAGTCTTATTTTTAACACCCCCTTTATAAAAGAATTACGTTTAAGCTAATTAAAAGCGTATAAAGTAATATAGGGTAAACAAGAACTTTTAGATAAAAACAGATAAAAGGGAAAAACAGGAAAAGATAAAAGACCCCCTTTTGAATTCCTAGCTATTGTTAAATATAGCTCCCTTTTTAGCGTTGTTTTTAGTTCCCTGTTAAAGGGATTTAGTTGTTAGTTTTTAGTGATTATTAAGCCCTAAGAGCCTAATAAAAGCCTAATAAAGAGGCCTAGATAATGGTTTTGTTAGGCCATTTGTAGGCATTAACTTTGTATCTAAATATTTAATCTTAGCTAAACCCTCTAAAACCTATTACCTAATATAGTTAAACTTTAGCAAGGTATGCTTTGTATGGCTATGTAAGGTAAGGTTATAGGCAGTGGTTATAGCGCCTTAATTATTGCAATATATTTGGATAGGGGGAGAAATAGGGGTTTTTAGCTCCTTAAATAAGCCTTAAAGCCACTGTAGCTCCTAGAAGGTCTTATAGATAGCATTAGCTTTAGCTTCTAATGTTAATAGAGCTATTGTACTAGCTTTCTTTAATTCCTAGCTAATAGGTCCGCTAGCTAGCTTAAATAGATAAGCGTAGGTTAATTTAGAGGTCTTTTTATCCCCTGTAAAATCACTATTATAATAACCTATTAGGCTTTTGCTAGCTATACCTTTAGGGTCTCCCCTATAAATTATAGCGAGGAATTTAGTCCCTAATAGGTACCTAAGCAGGTTTTTGGCTGCTTTTAGGTGCTCTATATAAGGCCTAGCTAGTGCTGTAGATAGCCACTAAAGTGTAAAGGCTATGTCTAGCCTTATAAGCAATATTAGGTACATTATAGTCCCTATAATGCACTAATAGAGCTTGATTTCGCTAGCTATTAAAAGCTTAGTGGTCTACGTAGCTAAAACGCCTGGCTAAAGAGGTATGCTAATAGGCTTACTATCTAGCATGTTAAATTAATTTAAAGCCTCTAAGATATACTAAGATTAATGAATTTTTAGGACCCTATTAGGTCTATCTTATATAATTTAAACCCCTAAGAAGAATTTAGCTAGCCCCCTATCTTCTATTAGATAGACTTTATAAAGTTCCTTTTTAAGACTTTAGATATAATGTAAATCTAGTCTAATTAGAAGATAATTATTCACATATGTGATGATAAAGGTTTTAGTGGAGGAATTATAGAATATAGCTAGGTTAGAAATTAGAGGGCTAAATCCTAGGGACTTTAGCACTGTAATTAGTGCTTGTTACCACTCTCTTAAGCTTTGTTTTAGGCTATATAAAGATTTCTATAATAAAATTACTTAATCTTTAGAAGGTTTATAGCTAAAACTTTTAGCTAATTTAGCTAATTTAGGATTTGCTTTAAGGAATTTAATAAATCTATCTAGAATAACTATATAAATCTATTGTTATAGCTTACTATTAAGAAAAGCTCCTATAAAATTAACCTATTTGATTTCCTAGTTATTCTAAGCTACTAGGGCTAGTAAAATCCTCTAGCTAGGGGGAATGCTTGTGGCTGCAAAGGTCTCTAGATAATCTAGACCTTTAATTTGCATAAATCCCTTAGTAATGAGTTAGGCCTTGTATTTTTAAGGATTATTTTCTTTATCCTTTTTAAGCTTATAAATAAGCCTATTCTTTAGTACTTTTTAGCCCTTAGGTACTTAGTCTTTCCCTATAAATTTAAAAGTACTAGCCTTTAGAAGCTATTTGTATTCCTTATATATAGCTTCTATCTATTTATCCCTTTTAGGGCTAGATATAGCTTGCTTCTAGGTCTTAGGTTTAGGGCTATTAGGGTTGTTTTCCTTTAGCTTCTCCTATACCTTAAAGTAAATTTCTTTTATAAAATCTAGAGAAGAAGGGGAACTAATATTAATATCTATAGGGTTAATATTAGGGTTAAAGTTAGTAATTTTGTTAAAATTAAGGTCCGGAGTTAAAATCTATTTTCCTAGTGAAGTTATAGGCGTGGCCTCCTCTAAGGCCTTTAGAATTAGTTCCTTAGGGGGTTGTACAGGCCCTATAAGGTGTTTTTCTTAACCTATAGGGGGACCTCTTATATTGTCTATAGGGTAATCCTTTAAACCTTAATTTAGATCTTGATTTTCTAAATTATTTTCCCTCTCTAAAGGGTTATCCCCTATAGAAAGCCTAGGTAATCCTTTAGAGATAGGACCTATAAGCTCTATAATCTTAATAAAGCTAGTCTTTATAACTAGCCTTTTAGAGGGGATGTACACTAGATAGGTGTTAGAACCTAGTGTAGCTAATAACCTTCTAGCGATAGTCCTAGCTGCTAACTTCTAGGCTTTAGGTTGTTTTTCTAGGGGAATTAGAATCTTATAGTGAGATCCTATAGCTCTAATACTACTAATATTAGTTATACAGGGCTAATTTAGCTCCCTAGCTAGTAGTTGTTTAGGGCTTTTATCCTTAGTGGTATTAGTAGTTATATTAACTAGGTTAATAACTATAGGTAATACAAAACACCATAGATATAAGGGTAATTTTGCCCACTAGATAGTAGCCCTTAATTGATCTAGAATAGTATGAATAGAACGCTTTGCTAATCTATTTTGCTCATGGATATAGGGACTAGAAGTTATAAATTTAATCCCTTTAGAATTTAACTAGGTTTAATAACTAGAATTGATTTCTTAGCCCCTATTAAAGTGAAGGTGCCTAGGATATTGACCTAGTTGATTTTTAAGCCCTCTAAAAAAGCCCTTAATAGCCCTATAAATAGTTAGGCCTTCCTTATTAGGTAATAAGAACACCCACTTATATTTAGTTTTTTGATTAACTAGAAATAAGCAAATTAACTGTTTATTGTATAGTATAGGGCTAATTTTTAGCGTATCCCCCTCTATTTAATCTAGAGCTCTAGGGGGGTTAGGGATAGCTAATTTCCTAGGTCTTCTAACTGCCTTAGATTAATTATAAGCTATATATTTAAAGTCTTTATCCTTAATTTTAGAAAAATCAGGGATTCCTTTAGTTATAAGGCTTGTTTTCTTTAGCAAAGGAAGCCCTAGGTGCCCTAATTATACATGCTATAGGCTAGCTAGTTCTAGTAACTTTTGATATTAAAGGTCTTTAGGGCCTGAATTAGGGTCTAGGTTTAGGTCTAGATTAGGGCCCTCTCCGTTAGTCCCCTACTAGGCCCCTTAAGAATCACAGGCCTCTTAGGGAGGTATTAGGGACCTTTTTCCTTCACTAAGGCCCTCTAATACCCCTAAATCTATATCTTTAGATTTATAAGGGACCTAGCCTAGGGCTATAGGCGTTGGAGAAGGGACTAAATCCCCTAAATCATCCCGTACAACTTCTTCAATATCATCATCATTTTCGTTAATTTCAGCGATTTCGTCTAAATCAGAAGCCTAATCCGGCTTTTTAGAGGGAATTTAAACCTCTATAGGGTAGCTAATCGGATAGCTATGACCCCTAAAGCTAGCATAGGTAAAAGGTTAGATATAATGAGATTTTTTACAGGGCCCTTTATGTAACGTTAGTGTAGATTGGTTTTTAACGTGAAAGAAAAAACTATGTTTTTCTATATCTAGGGCAGTAATATAAGACCTATCTTTAAGATAAAGATAGTTTTTTATAAAGTAACCGCCAGATATATAGTGAATAAGGCCACTAACTATATTAACATTAAGCTGAGGAAAATATAGAGCATCCTTTAGCACTAAGGTCCTATATTTATTAGGTTTCTTTTAATATAAGACCTTAAAAACAGCACTACCATGACCCTTAGGATAAATAAGGCTACCACTGGTTATAATAGGGTTAGATTCCCCTTTCTTAAAAGGGGTATAATCCCTAAAGACCTCCCTAGAATTAACTATATATACGGTTAAACCTGTATTATATAATAAGGCCTTTTTTATGTCTTTACTGTAATAATTAAAACCATTTAAGGTATTAATTTCTTGTTTTTTATTATCTAAATTACTAGAGCTAGAATTAGAGCTACTATTGCTAGAGCTCTTATAACTAGTCTTGTAATTGCT
The DNA here is from genome assembly GCA_019022495.1 of Epichloe hybrida. Taxonomy (NCBI): domain Eukaryota; kingdom Fungi; phylum Ascomycota; class Sordariomycetes; order Hypocreales; family Clavicipitaceae; genus Epichloe; species Epichloe hybrida. Next base: position 802,064 of record JAFEKR010000020.1, read on the forward strand.
AGGTTTCTTATATAGATCAAGTGCTCCGTTAGAAAGGTTGTAATTTCCTAGTATAAAAGAACCCTCTATAAGTTCTTTAGTATCTTTCTTATCTGATTTTTGACCCTTTTGCTTCTTTTTCTTCTTATTAGAAAAGCCCTTATTTTCTTTAGAGCCTTCTTTCTTCTTCTTCTAACCTTTAGGGGCCTTTTCCTTATCTTTAGCACCCTTTTCTAGGTCTTTAGCCCTATAATTCAGGGCTTTGGCCACCGTAGATAACTTATCCCTCTGTTTAGCTAGAAGGTCTGCTATTAGAAATTCAAGATTTAGGGCTTCTAGGGGGACCCCTATAGCCCTATTTATATGCATGCTAAATCGTTGCCTCTTAGCCCACTAAGGGAAGGTTAATTTTAGGGATTGAAGATATTAATTAACCTAATCTATAGGATTAATTAGGACCCCTAAAATTAATAATCTAGCTAGTAGATTATTAAAAACTGCATTAAAGGCTTCTAAAGTCCCCTTAAATCCATAAAAATTCAGGTTATGAAATTCAGAATATAGGGACCCCCTCTGGATTTTAACGCTATGTGAATATTGCCTAATAAGTAAATTATAGGCTTCTTTAGGTGATTTTTGCTAAATTATAGCGGCTTAGGGGCTTTCTGTATAACTATCCCTTAGTAATATTAGGATAATAGCTTAGTTAGCGTCCCCTAGCGCCCTAGAAATATCCGGATTATCTAGAAAATTAGGCATGCCTAAAGCTCTAAATTAGATAGCTAGGGCTTGTTTCTATTAATCGAAATTTTCAGCTCCTTTAAGCTTAGTAGTCTTAGGGAAGCTATAAACTCTCTTATTAAATTCCTTAATAATTGAATTATTAAAGGCAGCTTGTACAAAGCTAGATTCAGGTGCCTTATCTTAAATAGGCTGCTGAATTTGCTACTAACTAGCGGGCTTAGCAGCTTCCACACCCTCCATAGGTCTATTATTAATAGCTAAAGTTAAGGACTCTAGCTTCTGTATTACTAGATTAATAGCATTTTGTTGTTTAATAACTTACTCTTTTAGCTAGTTATTTAAAACCTCTTGCGCACTAAGATTAGGGACTAGAGGTCCCTGACCTTGTTAATTAGTAGCTATCTTCTAATTTTATAGAAGGGAAGTCTTCTATTAGTACTAAAATTCCTTTTTATAAAAGGGAAAAGCTTCTATCCGCGCTAAATTTCCTTTTTATAGAAGGGAAAAGCTTCTATTCTTGCTAAACTTCCTTTTTATAGAAGGGAAAGCTTTTATATTGCTTATGCGCTTCTTGTTTTATAGAAGGGAAGTCTTCTATAACCATAATGATTCCTTTTTTATAGAAGGGAATAGCTTCTATCTCGCGGGTCCTTCCTGTTTTATAGAAGGGAAGTCTTCTGTAACCATACGTAAAGTGCACTAGAAAGAATTTTATAGTGATAGGCTAGGCTTATAACCTGTTGAAATATAGGGAGCTAGTTGCCAGCTAGTAACAGCTGTATAGGTGTAGCTTTACGGTTAGGGACTAATAGAACCACCACGTTAAATTTATTTAACGTAACGTAACGGAAAGTTTCGGCAGTTATTAACTAATAGGATTTAATCTAGATAACTTTTACAATATCTTATATACTAATAGAATTGATTTTAGTGACGTTATATAGGCAATGCGGCTGTTAGATTGAGAGGCCTAGCTATCTAGCTAGATTAAAAAGATCTTCTTCCTCTTGTACACTCACTAACTATATTAGTGGATCTAGACCGCTAAAGAGGTCTTATAGGCTACTTTTTATTTTCCGCAAAATTCATTTATATGTAAAATCCAAAAAATCAACCACCACTATACAAACTAGCAACCCGTATACACTAAATTTTAGTCTAAAAAATATTCTTATATAAAATAAAAGCCCTGTCTTCTAGCTTTAATTTACTATATGCAAGACTTTTATACAACCTCTAGTTAAAGAGAAAATCGCTATTAAAGATAGCTATAGGGTAACCTGCTTACGTTACCCTAGCTTACCTAATTACTAGTGGCGTTGCAATTATAGCTGCGCTTATAGCCACAACGCAATTGAATAATCCACAATTAATAATTGATTTAGATTAGTTATTCACACGGTTAGTCGTAGCTATTAATAGCTATAACATAGCTATTAATAGCTACCTTCGTGACTATTAACAGCTGCAGTGCAGCTGTTAGGCTTGCAATGCAAGCTAGTAATAGAAAGGTCCTTTAACTAGAAAGGGCTAAAAATAGGTCTTATTTTTAACAATAATTGTGTGTTGTAATTAGAGTATTGCACTAAAACGTGTAGTGTAGTTGTCAGGTGCGCGCGCGTGCGCGTGGCTTGATAATCAATTGTAAGGTGCAATGCGAGCGAGAGCTAGCATTGGTGAATCTTTTGGTAGTTTAATGGCTTACCTGCACACCTTCAGGTTCTGACATTAATGCTAGCTCTCATAGGTCTTCTAGTGTGCTAGTCCTAGGTTCGAATCCTCGTGAGTAAGGCGTGCGCTAGGTCCTAGGTTTAATTCCTATAGCTAGATTAACCTAATAAGTCTAGGTTTAAATTGCTAGGCTAGGTGCTTACGTTAGGCTTATAGGGCAGGTATGGTTGCGCCCGTATGGTTACGTTGTGACCGTGGGGTCACGTGCACTAGGTGATGTATGGGCCTAGTTGCTGTGCGTACTAGGCCTTGGGCAGAGCATTGCATTACAATACAATACATTACATAATACAATACATTAGAAATTTTACAATACAATACAATACATGTATTATTTGTATTGTTTTGTATTTTTTTTCTTTTTTTTAGTATAAAGTTAAATTCCTTAATTATAAGTTATAATAAGGTATATATAGTTAATATAATAGCTTATAATAGCTTATAATAGCTTATAATAGCTTATAATAGCTTATAATAGCTTATAATAGCTTATAATAGCTTATAATAGCTTATAATAGCTTATAATAGCTTATAATAGCTTATAATAGTTTATAATAGCTTATAATAGCTTATAATAGCTTATAATAGCTTATAATAGCTTATAATAGCTTATAATAGCTTATAATAGCTTATAATAGCTTACAAATTTAATAGCTATTAGTATTAGCTAGTATTCCCTTTTAAGTAAAAATTATATATCTAAGCATAAAAGCTATAGATAAGTAACTAATAGTTATAAGAACCCACTTATAAACTCACTTTTATTAAAAACCCTCTCTTTAAGTAAAGGTTATATATTTAAGTAAGAAAGCTATTGATAAGTTACCCCACTTATGGACCCACTTTTATTAAAAACCCTCTCTTTAAGTAAAGGTTATATATTTAAGTAAGAAAGCTATTAATACATTACTAATAGTTATAAAGACTCACTTTTCAGACTCACTTTTTTATTCATATTCTTTATGATAAGAGAATTATATCTTATATATAAATATATAGTAAATTATTTTTTTTTATATTTAAAATACTATTTTCTTTTATTTAAAAAAAGCTAATTTTATTATATAAAATTATATAAAACTATATAAAATATATATAGCTAAGACTTTTATAAAGCTTTTTATTATATTTATATAAACTATTAAAAAGTCTAGTTATTAAATTAAAATAAGTATTTTTAATTAAGATAAGTATTAAGAAACTTTTTTATAGACTTTTTACTTATTCTTTTATTTAAAAAACCTATAAAGTTAAAAAAGTATATTATAAATCTAAAAAAAAATTCTTTTAAACCTAGGAAAGTTTTATTTAAGATAAAATATTTTATTATATTTTTTAAAAAGTTTACTTATATTAGTATATTTTTCTTTAGATTTAATATCTTATTAATTAAGAATATTAAATAATTTCTTTAGGGTAATTATTATAATAAAAGCTAAAAAAGGTATAGAAATTAGTAGTAAATCTGTAAAAAATGATAGAATAGTAGGAAAACCTTAATAATATAGAAAGAAAATTAAGGTATAAGCCTATATTCTAATATATAATATTTAGCTACCCTAAATATATAATAAGCTTACTTTACTAAATAAGCTAAAACTTTATAAATTTTAAATAAATTTCTAAATTATTTATAAAAACAGGAATACTATATTTAAATTACCCTTAAAATCTAATATATTTAGGATATATATACTACCCTTAATATCATATAATACATTATATTGTATTGTATTGTATTGTATTGTATTATATTGTATTTTGTATATAATAAAATCATTAATAAATCCTATAAAAAAGATATAAAGTTAAAAAAACCTTTTAAATATAGTAAATAAATTAAGGTATAAGATAAGATAAAAATAAACCATATATAGCTACCCTATATATATAATAAGCTTACTTTACTAAATAAGCTAAAACTTTATAGAATTTTAAATAAATATCTAAATTATTTAAAAAAATACGAATACTATATTTAGATTACGCTTAAAATCTAATATATTTAAGATATATATACTACCCTTAATATTATATAATACATTATATTGTATTGTATTGTATTGTATTATATTGTATTTTTTTATATAATAAAAGTAATAGTAAATCTAAGAAAAAAGATATTAAGATAAAAAGACTTTTAAAAAGTATAAAAAAATCATTCTATAAACTAAACTAAGAATTACTTTATTAAGGTATATAATATCTATAATAAGCTTACTTTTATAAATAAGCTAAAACTTTATAGATTTTTAAATAAATAACTAAATTATATATAAAAATAAGAATACTATAATTAAATTAATTAAAAAATCTACTATATAATGAGTTTATATAATACTCCACTTTTTTTTCCCTAATAATACATTGTATTGTATGTATTATATTGTATTGTATTGTATTTTTAATATAATATAATACATAATACAATACATAGGGCAATACAATACAATACAATACATCAAAGGGCCAAAAAATACAATACAATACAATATAACAATGCTCTGGCCTTGGGGGTTTACAATTAGTTAATTATCTTAGAGGCCACGGATAACCAGGCCTAATCTAAGCTAAGGTTACGTGCGTTGCTAGCCGCTGGCCAGTGGGGCCCTTAGCTTAGGGCAAGCCTTACGAGGGAAGGGATAATTGTCAGGTGCGCGCGCGTGCGCGTGGCTTGATAATCAATTGTAAGGTGCAATGCAAGCGAGAGCTAGCATTGGTGAATCTTTTGGTGGTTCAATGGCTTACCTGCACACCTTCAGGTTCTGACATGTGCAAGCCGTGACAAATCAATCTCTCTCAACCTTTTTAAGGATACGAACCGTTAGCTAGATTATTATGCAGCTAACACTCCGAAGATCTATAAGAAACACGCTAGTACCTTATAATAATAAAGCTAGGGATAATTAGGAAGATAAAGAACCCCTATAATCTAGAACTATAGATAATAGAGTGTAATAAACGCCACTTAATTCTAATTTAAGTGAAGGTATAGATAATATAACTAAAGAAAAAAGGGCATTATAGTAACGCTATAAGGTTACATAAGCTAAGCTATATTACCTTTAAAGGAGATAAGAGGTCTTATAGATAGAGGCGTAAATTAGAGAGCTTAAGGCAAATCTAGGATTAGCTAGACCTTAAACTAGACTTATAATTACCCCTTAATCTAGACTTATAATTACCCCTTAAATATTAGCTATAATTTTACCTATAGTTTATAGTAATATAGTAGTAATTATATAGTAAGGTAGTCTTATTAAAATGTAAATAAAAATGCCTATATATAAAGGGGAAATGTATAAAAGCCTATAGAATTTCTTAGTAAACTTAGATATATTATTTAAATTAGACTACTATACCTTTAAGGATAATATAACTAAGGTAGCATATATAAGTAACTACCTAGCTAGTAATGTAAAGTAATAGTAAATACGTTATATAGCTAAAGATAGGTATATAAATTATTTATTAATTACCTAGGTAAATTTCCTAGAATAGTTATAAACTAGAATAATAGATATAGGTGTAAGACACTTAGAAGTAATAAGGTTACTACTAAATCTTAGGTAGAAAAATAACTAATTATTTTAATCCTTTATATAAGCCTAGGATAAGGTAAAAGCTAAGTTACCTAAAGAAATCCCTATATATCTAAGAATTATAATCTTTCTAAATAGCTTAAATAATACTATAAGGAAGTAAATAATTAGTTAAGAGATCCTAATAACCTAAAGCTAACTATAAGGCTAGGGTAAGAAAGCAAAGGTTATAATAGGTTTAGGCTAAAATAATAAAAAAGGTTAGGACTTTAAGAGAAAAAGGTAATGCTCTTATTTTATATTACCTATAGATAAGGCATAGTAATAGAGTAAAGACTAAGGGAAAAGATTATCCCTAGTATACTATAAATATAAAAAGCCTAGGTATACTATACTAACTTATTAAGCACTAGATTATTTTACTTATAAAAGTACTAAATATATAACTAAGAAGCATAGGGAAAGTAGTAATAAAGTTATATCTTCTAATATAATACTAGTTTAATTAGCATAGACCTAGGAATATAATCTTACTATAGAATACCCTATAGATAATAGAATAAGAATATAGGTATCTCTATAATAAGATAACTAGTAGTTAGCTATATAAGCACTATTTAATATAAGTATATAGTCTTTAATAATTTATCTAAAATTATTATTAAAAAAGGATTAGGAGAATATAATCTAATTAGATAAAATATTAAAGAGTATAAGTAAAAAAGTGATTTTATATTAAGGAATTCTAAAAAAATTAGTTAAGATAAAAGATAGTATAGGATTTATAAAGGTTTACTAAATTAGTTACTTTATTACTAATATAAGTAAAGGGATAATTCTAAGTATAGACTAGATTAAAGAGTATTTACCTATAATTATATATTAGGAGTATAAATACTAGAGATATCTAGTAATAATAAAATATCTTTTCTTTACTTATAGTAAGTAATAAGTATATAAAGAGAAAAAAATAGTAGTAATTACTTTATTATTAGAAGTAATAAAGATTAGGCTAAGTATTCTAGAAAATAAAAATTAAAAAGGAAAAGGAGAAAGCTAATTAAAGGACTTAGTAGTAATAGATATATAAATAAATAGTAAAGTAGCTATATAAATCCTTAAGTATACTTATTTATAGTAAAAAAGTAAAGGTATTATAGTTATACTAATTTTAAAAAACATAAGTAATAAAGAAGCTATATTAAATTAGGATAAGAGCACTAAGTGCCTTATACTAATAATCCTAGAAGAATATAGGGAGTTTATAGATATTTTTTCTAAAGAGTTAGTAAGTAAGCTTCCTAAACTAGGAGGTTATACTTATATAATTAAATTAGAAAAGAGGAAAATACTACCTTAGGGGCCTATATATAATTTAGCTAAAAGGGAGCTAGAGGTTCTTAGAGAGTACTTTATAAGTATATAGCTTAAAGGGTAAATTAGAAGATTAGTTAGCCTAGCTAAAGCCCTAATTTTATTTATTCTAAAGAAAGGAGAGAAATTAAGGCTTTATATAGATTATAGGGGCCTAAATAAGATTATAATTAAGAATAAGACCCCTTTGCCCCTTATTACTAAAATTCTTAATTAATTAGTAAGTGTAGTTATTTTTATAGTCCTAGATTTAAAAGATATATACTACTAGCTATATATTTACTTAGGTAATAAGTAAAAAACAGCATTCTATTATTAATATAGCTACTTTAAATATCTAGTAATACTATTTAGACTAGTTAACGCACTAGTGACTTTTTAGAAGTATATTAATAATACTCTTAAAGAGTGTAATAAGACCTATATTATCTATTTAGATAATATACTAATATATAGTAGTAAGGTTAAAGATTATATAGAGTATATTAAATAAGTTTTATATAGGTTTAGAGAGGTAAGTCTTTTTATTAACTTTAAGAAGTGTTAATTTTTAGTTAAGGAAGTTAAATTTTTAGGCTTTAAGATATTAGAGAAAGGTATTATAATAGACCTAGTAAGAGTTAAAGTAATTATAACCTAGCTAATAGTATATAGTGTTTTTAATATTTAGTTATTTCTTGGTTTTACTAGATTTTACCACTATTTTATTAAATAGTATAGTAAAGTTATTATTTTATTAATAGATTACCTTAGAGGGAATTAACTAGTAATATTTAAACTAAAACCCTATAAGCTAGTAGTGTTTAGAGAGCTTTAATAAAGATTTTAGGAAGCGCTAATTTTAGTGTATTTTAACTTACTTATATATCTTAAAGTGAAGATAAATATATCTAAATATATAATTAGGGCTATACTTATGATATTAGTGCTAGGTTACTAGCACCTAGTTATGTTTATGTTAAGAAAGATAACTAATACTAAATTATAATACTTAATACCTAATAGTAAATTATTAGCTATCTAAGAGGCTTTTCGCATATAGAGACACTATCTTACTTATTTAGCTTATATAATTAAAGTTATTATAGATTATTTAAACTATAAGTACCTTGCTATAAAGCCTAAGCTTACTAGTAAGTAAGTAACTATACTTAATAAGCTTTATCCTTTTAATTTTAAGATTATATATTATATAAGGAAATTAAATCTTACTAACTTACTTTTAAGAAGACTAGATTTTATAAGTAAGGTAAGGAAAGAGAAAGTAATAACTATATAACTTCTTACCTTTTTATCTAAATTTATAAATACTAAGAGATAGGAACACTATAGTAATATTATTAATGCTATAGGCTCCACGAAAACATCACTTAATATAACTAATAGTTAGTTATAATAACACTATAATAATACTACTAATATCTAGGGTTTTAAAAAATCATAACTTAACTATATTCCTAAAGAACCTAATAATCTAGATAATCTTAGAAGAGTTATATTAGTAAGGTTATTGTTAGTTACACTAAGGAACGTTGCACTAGTGCGAAGAGGTTAAATTCAATAAAGTTAATGATAATAGCTAATAACTAAGAGAGAAGAGAAGAGGGAGAAGGAGAGGAATCTAGCTAGAAGAGAAGGTAAGCAAAAAAGAGGGAAAAGTAAGGCTATAGTGTAGTGCTACTGCTAATAGAGTAAGGTAGCTTATAATATATTTAATCGCATTACGTGTATCCCTTTAGTGGCTTTACTCTTTAGCTATAGCTAGACTATCTATTATCTAAAGGTCTAAAGGAAGTCACACTAGCACTCTCTCTTTTCTTTGTGGCTAAAGGAGCCTAAAAACGTAATAAAAATTAGATTAAAGGAAAGTATATATAAGTAAATCCCTTAATAGGAATCCATAGTTCTTATTAGCTATTGTGGCTTTAGTCACTTTAATTAACCTAGTTATTATAATCTATACTTATATGCCTATTATGTTAATTCTCCCCTTTACCTAACCTTATAGGTCTCTTAACCTATCCTTCTATATAAATCGTTAATTTGTTTAAATTAATTAAGGTTAAAAGGGCTAAATTTAGCAATGCCTTTATTATTATATTAGCTAGATTATTACTACTATTAATCTATCTAACTTTATAGACTTCCCTTCTCTTATATAACTACTAAAGGGCTATAATATTAATTATTAGCCACTTCTCTTTTATTATGCCTAGCTTTATAAGGTATTTATATAATAAGAAAGAGTTTATATAGAGAATTATTAGGATCTAAGGTATCTTTAATTAGTCTGTGATTATTTAAAGGGTTATAGATATTATATACGTGATATTAGCACCTTAAACCATGCTATATAGCTTAGATATAAGTGCGCTATAGGTTACACGCTTGCTTTTTATAAAGCTATATATAATAATATTCCCTTTTAAGATAAAGGTATTATTCTCCTTTATTACTTTATTACTAATTATAATAATATATCTAATCTATGAACTTAGATCTTTGTTATTAGTAAGGGACTTATTTATAAATATAAAGAGCTTTGCTTCTTTAAGAGTTAAGGGGATATACTATAATCCCTACTACTAATGCTTAATTTATTACTTAAGGTATTTATTAAGTTATAAGATATTATTAGTAAAGGGTTCTTAGTGTTATGTGGCAATTAATAGGTTATATAATGCCTTTAGTTAATAGACTATTATAATGTAACTTCCTTAGGCTCTTTACTTTATATAATCTTGCCTTACTATTAGTGATTAAGGGTTAATTTCCTTAATCTTCTAACTTTAGCCCTTTTAGGTTAGGGTTAGGGAGTTATTAGCATTTTAGGTTAAGATATAGCTATTAAAGATAAGGGGATTTATAGTTATAAGGCATTATTTTTCTTTAGCTATAAACTTCGCCTTCTAGAGCTCTTTTTTTCTTTCTTAAAGAAGTTATTATTGCTAAGGCCTAGCGTATTATTTATTTATATCCCTATAATGCTAAAGAGGTTTTTGTTATTTAAGGCTATAATTAGCAGGTAGGGATTATATATTAAGGTTATTATATTAAGATTATCCCTATAGTAGTGAAAATATATTGCCTACTAGTAAGTTCTAGCCTCTATAATCCTATAGAGAGGCTTAATAACCTCTATTATTATACCTTTTAGAAAGAGGTATATAATTTACTTTAGTAACTTCATAATAATTAGCTTATTTAGGGTTATTTAGGATTAAACGTAAGCTTACGTAATATCTTATAGCTAAAGGTAAATTCCCTTTTGCTTTAATAATAAAGTAAGGGCCATAATAATCTATTAGCTTAATTACTATATTATTAGTAATTAGGTTAAGATAGCCTCTTTTTCTCTATTATTATACCCTTATATAATAAGGCGCGATTTCTTATATAGTGTTTTAGTGCCTTTACCTTTAATCTCTTAGACTATATAAGAATTAAAGATCTAGTAGTCTTTATACTTTACTAGATTAAATATTATAAATCTAAATATATTATAAGCTTATAATACATTAATCTTAGCTTAATTAGATTATTTAAAGGGGCTCCCTAGGGTTATAATCTTTCTCTCTTAGTAAAGTTAAAGGGTAAGGTTCTAGTTAGCCTTTTCTTTTACTATAAGGAATACTATATTTAGTACTTCTCTAGCTATAATCTCCTTAATTAATACTTTCTCTTAGTCTTTATTAATAAATATAAGGGGCTTTATAAGTCTAATAAGCTCCTTAGGATTATAAACCTAGGCCTTAATTACCTTTACTTTTACTTCCTTAGGGCTACTAGCTTTATAGCTTTCTATAGGGGTAGCTTTAGCTACCTTAAGGCTTACTATAAGTTCTTTAACTCTATAGCTTTCTATAGGATTACCTTTAGCCTTAATAGCTTTTATAGGCTTCTTTATACCCTTATTAATAAAGAATTAAACTATAAGGTTTTTTCTTAGCCTCCTTTACTTTCTCTTAACTAGTATCTCTTTCTTTTCTTTCTTTACCTTATTACCTTTTATAAGTAACTTATTCCCTTAGGCTTCCTTAGCCTTTTCTTATAATAGGACTATAGTATTAAAGGGGGCTATAGCGTAGGAAAGGGCTATATTATAGGCAAGGACCTCTAGGCCTAGGTTATACTCCTTAATATCCTAAAGGCTTTACTTATTAGCCCCTATATACTATAGGCAGAGTATTGCACTACAATTGATTTGTAGTGTATTTTTTATTTAACAAATAATATATATCTAATCTTAGAAAATATATAGAGATATAAAACTTCTTTTTTTAGATAGATGATTAAAAAAATACAATGTAGTTATATATAAAAGTGGGTCTTAAAGTGGACCCCTCGCTTATAAATTAGAAAAACTACATTTTACTACATTTTAGCACTAAGAATACACTACAAATGTAGTTTTTCTAATTTACAGGCAAGGGGTCCACTTTTAGATTCACTTTCATATATAGTATTTTTCTTAGGATTTATCTCTATAGGATTATGTGATTTATAGGATAATCTATTTAATTATAAGCTAGCTATAAAATTAAATGTAAAAACTACAAAACACACTACACTAACTACAAACAATACTCTGACTATAGGTCCTTATAGTATAGCTTTATTACTATAGAGCAAAACTTAGCTAGGCTATAGGGTATCTTAACTATATAGGTCTCCCTATTAGTAGCTAATAGCTTATAAGGGCTATGCTATTTACCTTTTTCTCTTTATATATATATATTAGTCTATAGTAATAGCTAATATATTAGTAATATATTAAGGCTATTCTAGGCACTAAGGGCCTTATAGACCTACCTCTTAGCTAGGTAATAGTGGACTTTATTAGTTACCTTCTAAATTACTTTAGCTTATTAAATAATAGAGATACTTAGTAATAACTTATCTATTATCTATAGGTAAGCTCTAAAGACTAGTAAGGTTAGTATAAGACTATTAAGGCTTGCTAAGTTATTAATAGCTTTAATAGCTATCTAGAGTTACTGCTTAGAAGTAATTTCCTTACTAATTAAGTCTATAATAATATTATAAGCCTAGTAAAGAGGTCTATAATATCTCTTGACCTTTCTAATGCTATTATAGGCTTTAATAGGTATCTTATTAATATTAATCAATATTAAGCAAGCATAATGCCTAAATTTAGCTAAAGTAAAGTTATTACTAGTATTATAAATAATCTAGTCTAAAGGGCCTAGATATATATTAATCTAGCACTCTCTAATTACATCCTAGATATTATAAGCTTTTTACTTCTTAGGGTTAAGGAATTAGGCCACTTAAAATAAGGTTACTAAATTAATAATATAAAGGACTAGCTAGCTATTAATTTACATAATATTAATAATAATCTTATAGTTAAAGTTATAGTTATCTTTAAGGGAGAATTTAAACTAGCTAAGGGCTTTTCTATTTATCTAATAATAGTAATAGACTTTAGTTAGCTTCTTAATTATATAACGTTTAATATTATAACTAGCTTATTAAAGAATCTTTATAAGCTATTAAATTAAGGGATAACTAAACCTTTAGTAAAGTTAATAAATCTCTCCTTTTAATAGGTAAAAAGTAGTAATTTCTCTTACCTCTAGAAGCCACTAAGGGTAGCCTTATTTACATATAATAGGTATAGTCTTATTATTTTAAATTAATATATTAGTAAGGTTATTAATCTTAACCTTTATTTTATCTATATTAGTAAGGGAAAAAAGGAAGGGTGTGGTAATATTAAGGATATAGAAGTTAATTTAGCTAAGCTTTATAAGTATATAAATAATGCTATGTGTTATTACTAATCTAGCACTAAAGCAAATAACTTCTAGGTTATAGGGTTTAATTATTAATAATAGTATTAATCTTAGTAAGGCTTTAGCTTATACTAGACTAGTAGTTAATTAGCCTAAGGCTCCTATATCTAGTATAATTCCTTTAAAGATCTCTTTAGAATAGCGTCCTTTAGAGGTATAATAGATTAAATTATCTTTATTAGAAGCCTCTTTAAGGTATAGCTTTTACTTAAGTAAGACATGTTAAAAAGCTTAATTCTTAAGCGTTATAAGAATATTAATATTATCTATTATTTATAATCCTATGTAAAAGAATTATATAATACTAAGTTATACCTTTAATAATAGCTTTTTCTTAATATTATTATTACTATTATCTTAGTCCTAAGTAAAGGCCTTAAGCTATGTTTCCTAGTCTTTTATTTTCTCTTTATTATTACTATTATTTCCTTTAAATAAAATAAGGAATACCTAAAACTTTTTCTTTATAGGAGGTAAATAATAGTTCTTACTAGCTTACTACCTCTCTTTCTCTTTCTAATATTTAGTATTAGTATAGTTTAATAACTAGTAGTTACTCTTACTATAAATAAAGCATTACTTAGGTTATTTAAAGTTACTATAATAACCTTCTTTTCCTTAGTCTCTTTAATTCTATTAGCTATATTAGTAGTCTATAAATATTATCTCTAATAGGTCTTTATCTTAATACTAGTAGTATTAGTTACTTCTTATATTACTCTCTATAATTATAATTCATTTATAGAGGTTACTAGTAAGGTTCTTAAAGCCTAGTATATATATATACTTTATTACCTAATATTTAAGAATACTAGAGATTATATTTAAGGTTTACTTATAGAGCTTTATATTTACTATATTAAAGGGGTATAGCCCTTTATAAACTCTCTTTAAGGTAGTTAATAAAATCTTAAGGCACTTAAGCTTACTTTTATTAGGGTTCTATATAATAATATTTTTAAGGGTTATATTACTTTACTTATAGTAATAGAACTATTAATTACTTTCTATTTTAAATTAGTAATAGATATTTATAATTATCTCCTTATAAGAGAGATTCTTACTAGTAAGGTAATTAAGAAAGTGCTATTTAGTATCTCCTATTAATATAATAGGGAATGCTTTACTAAAATATAACTTAAGGAGGTTAATTTAGTTATACTTACTCTTAAAGAGCATAAGTTTTAGTAAGAGAAAGTTATATAGCTTCTTACTATAGTAATTACTATTCTTATATATCTTTATAAGCTTAGATATTTTCTTTATAATTTATTTATCTAAAGGGAAGGAATAAAAAAGGAAAGTAAGCTATTAAGGGTTAAACTCCTAATATAATTAAGATTATTATAAGGGTTCTTATAGAGAATATAAAGATTATTCCTTTTAAGGGTAAGGAATATTAGGGAAGGTCTTTAGGGTAGTAGCTTATAGGGGTTATATATAAGGTAGTTTAGGAGATTATAACTTATTTCCTAATTATAGGGTTATTATTATCTCTTAAAGCATATATTTAAGGGCTATTAGGATAGGAAGGCCTACTCCTTAGCTAATGTAAACATTATTATCTTATAAGAAGTTTTATAGCTTTCTTATAAGCTTATTAGAAGCTCTCCTAAATATATCTTTTATTTAACCTTTAAAATCTTCTTTAAAGTTCTCCTAAAGGTCTTCTCCTTACTAATTTTAATGCTTACTAGTATAGATAAACCTTATAATCTAATTATTAAGTTTAGGCTATGTAGTAGCCTCTAGGTTTAGCTAGGTAAGCTTTTCCTAGTCTCTTATAAGTGTAAATAAATATAGCTATAGTTACCTTAGTAAACTATTCTTTTCTAGTCTTTTAGAAGCTATTTCTAAAGGCTTTTAGGATATCTTATTATTAGAGAAAGTAAGATAAGGAGTTTATCTTATTAATAGTCTAATATTTAATTTTATCCCTTTCTTAAGAAGGGTTTAGTCTTCTTAAATAATTTAAATAAAGCAAATAGTAGTATAATAATAGCGTAATTTCTACGCTTATTAAGAGGGATAGACTAGGTAAATCTAAAAAATAGGTAAAATAGGAAAAACAGGAAAAATAAGGTAAATAGGATAAATAGGATAAACAGGGTAAGATAAATAGGATAAACAAAACAGGATAAATAGGATAAATAGGATTAATAGGATAAACAGAGGGAAATAACGAAAAATAATAGAAAAAGTATAAAAGAGGGAAAAACAGTAAAAAGAGGGAAGAGTAAGCCATAAAGATAGCGTAAAAGCAAAAATAACTTAATATTTAGAACACTAAGGCGTAAAAAGCTATAAAGAGATAAGAGGGGTTATAAAGAGAGTGTAAAAGGAGGTTATATAGGTTAGCTAGCTTAGCTAAGGATTGTTTTTAACGTTAGGTTTAAATAAAATGCCTTATGGCAATAGATTTAGTTATTTAGTTAGTTTTCTTATAATAGATAATAAGATTAATAATTAACTAAATATCCTAGATAGATATAATAAGGTTATATCCTATAAGCCTAAGGGTTAATAGATTAATCCCTTAGAAGTCTAATAAGCCTATAACTAGGATTCTAGTCTATCTTCCTTTAGCACACTCTATAGTTATGCCTCTTTACCTAAATAGCCTATCTAGGTTAGCTTAAGAGGTAAGAGGCTATATTATCTATAGAAATATCTTTTCTTATAATACCTAACTTATCTATAGTTATAGTTAACTACTAATTAGTGTTAGTTACACTAAGGAATATTACACTAGTGTAAAGAGGTTAAATTTAATAAAGTTAATAATAATAGCTAATAACTAAGAGAGAAAAGAAAAGGGAGAAGAAAAGAAATCTAGCTAGAAGAGAAAGTAAGTAAAAAAGGGGGAAAAGTGAGGCTATAGTGTGGTGCCACTGCTAATGGAGCGGGGTAGCTTGCGATGTATCTAATCGCATTGCGTGCATCCCTTTGGTGGCTTTACTCTTTAGTCACGGCTAGACTATCTATTGTCCGAAGGTCCAAAGGAAGCCACAGTTATTTAATACTTTTTATACTTCTATTAATAAGTAATAAGCTAGCTATAGTAATACTATTAGTACCTAGTGTATGTATTATTTATTACTTAATTGTTTTAATTTTCCTATTAGACTAGCTATTTCTAATAAGGATAGACTAGTATAGGTTATTACTAGTAAGTGATAAGGGCGCCCCTTAAAAACATTACTTATCTATATCCTTATAAGACTAGAAGTATTTATTAAACTAATTACTTATAGAGATATTATAGCTAGAATCTAATTTATTTAGAGAATCTCTTTTAAGTTTAAGTTTAACTTTCTAGAAAAGAGCTTAGAATTAGAACCCTTAATTTAAGTCTTATTATATAAAGCATAGTAAGGTAATAACTTTACTATAGCTTAATTAAAGTTACTTAAAAGTAGTAATTTAGCTATATCCTAGATATAATTAATTAGACTCTCTAAGCTATTAATATTTAAGAATTATATTTTTATTTCTTTAAGTATAAGGAAAGAAATTTTATTACTAACTTATAATAACCTTACTACTAGGCACTAAGGAGTAAGTAAAACTCTTTATTAGATTATAAACTAATATTATTAGCTAATAATAAAGAAAGATATAAAGGTATATATTAGTACTTATATAAATTATTAGACTTTAAAACTAAGGTATTATAAACTATATAGTAAGCTAGCTATATTACTAGTGCCTAATCGCCCCTTTTAAGAATTATTAATAGATTTTATCACTAGACTTTCACTAGTAAAAGATTTAAATTAAACCTATAATGTAATTTTAGTTATTATTAACTATTTTATAAAATATAGTATTTATATCCCTATTTTAATGTAACTAACTAGTAATAGGCTAGTAACTATATTCTTAGAATATGTTTTTAGAGACTATAGAGCCCTAGAAGGTATTATAATAGACTAAGGTTTTATATTTACTAGTGGTTTTTAGATAACTTTTTATTATCTTCTTATAATAAAGCAGCTACTTAGCATTGCTTTTTACCCCTAGATAAATAGTTAGATAAAACATTTAAACTAGGTCTTAGAATATTATTTAAGGGCTTTTACTTATACTAAATAGACTAATTAGGTAAATAACCTATTAATAGCGTAATTTACATATAATATAAGTAATTACTTAATGTATAGCTATACACTAGTAAAGGTATTATAAGGTTATAATCCTAGAGGTCTATAGTAAGTAGTAGTAAATATCCCTTTAGTAAATAATTAAGCTAAAAGTAGGATTTTAGCACTAAGAGAAAAGTATACTATAATAAAGTAGCTTTTAAGTAACTTATAAACTTAGTATAAAAAATATTATAACTAGAAGAGAATTCTAATAAGATTTAAAGTTAGTAACTATATTTTATTATTAATAAAAAATATTAACCTAAGATACCCTAGTAAAAAGCTAGCTATAAATTATTTAAGCCCCTATAAAATTAAAAAGGTAATTAGGAGTTATAGATTAGTATATTAATTAAAATTATTACCTAGGACTTAATTATATAATATATTTAATATTACTAGTCTTAAACCTTTTAAAGGGGACTTAATTAATATAGAAAATATACCCTTACTATAAGATACTATTAAAGATAATAAATAAGAGTTTAAAGTTAAGAGAATTATTTTATATTACTATAATAAAAGGTATTATAAATATCTAGTTAAATAAAAGGGCTATAATACTTTAGAGAATTCTTAGGTATTAAAAAGGGATTTTATTACTAGAGAAATTATTAATAACTATAAGTAATAGCTAAGTAATAAAGTTAATATAAGGTAGTTATATTTTATAACTTAATATACTAAAGATATTAGAAAATAAAGTTAATTTACTTAGATAACTTAAATAATTTATTATATAGCTACTAAGTACCTATCCCTTTATAATAAAGTTAGCCCTTAAGATTACTAGTCTTTTATTATTAGTAATAGCTATAAAAGCTATAGAGAAAAAGGCCTTAGGAGTATCTTTATTATTAGAATCCCTCTCTTTATATATATAGACTTAAAGTGTACTAAGGAGCTTAATAAAACTAATATATTTAGGTAAATTAATAGTATTTAGTATAAACTACTAGTAAGTTAGTTAAGTATTAGCTATATATATTAAGAAAGCTTACCTTTAGAATATTCTAGGCTATAAAGTAAAGAGAGTTTAAAATATTAATTTAAGTCTTTAGATTTATAGTATTACTTAGTAATACTATTATAGTATATTTATTATATTTTACCTTATAGGTAATATTAGTAAATATTTAAGTATAGTAAATATAACTATACTTATTAGAATTTTTATAAACTAAAATAGTATTTTATAGCTTTTTCTTTACTTTTATAATAGGCTAGTAATAAGTTAGTAGTAATCTAGTGTCTAGGAAATAGGATTATACTTACTTTATTTTAATAGTAATAGTTACCTTTAGAAGTAGCTTTAATAAGTTTAAATAGCCTATTATAAAGCTATATAATTTAAGCTAAAGTCTAGTAATATATTAGTAATAACTAGGTAAATTCTAGTTAAGAGAGATATACTATAATATAGTTTTTATTATTTTAGAAGTAATAAGTATATTTTATTAAATAGCCTATTAAATATTAGCTATAAAGAAGTAATAAGTAAGTAAAGAAATTATACTTAGAGATTTATTATATTTAGCTAGGAAGGTTTTTTTATTAATAAGGTATTCTAGAATCTTATAAGTACTATTTTTTAGGAGAATATTTTATATTATTACTTACTAATAATAGTATATATATAGAATTTTCTTTAAAGTTATTTTACTAGTAATAAGTTAGTAATAGAGATACTATAAGAATATAATAAACTTATAATAAGATTTTAGAAAAAGTTTACTTTAGAGAAGACTTTATAAAAGACTTTATAGGAGATTTCTTAGTTAATAAATTTTCTTAAGGTATTAATAAAGGTAAAGTTTAAGCATAAGACTTAGATATAGTAAACTAGCTATAAGTTAGCTATAATAGACTAGATAAGGAAGTTATACTAATAAGAGTATAAACTTATAAGCTAGATAAGGGTAAGAAACTAAGATAAATAAGGATAAATAATAATAATAATTAGGGACTAAAAGAGGTTAGTAACTACTAAGTAATAGTAGTAAGAGAGCTATTACTTAGCTAGTAAGGGTAACTTATAAGGTTAAGGGATATTATAAAAGAAAGGAAAAGTATAAAAGGGGGGAAAAATTAGTCTTTTTTATATTAACCCTAGACCCCTTAAGTAATCTAATGCACTATATATAAGTGATTTATAAATTATAATAATAACTATTAGCACTACTAAACACATATATACCTAATAGCTATAAGCTTATAGTAACTATAATATAAGCCCTCTAGTTAGACTATTTAGAACCCTAGTATTAAGTACCTTATTTATTTAACTAATTATAAAAATTAATATAGGTTATTTATATTATTTTTTCTAGCTATATAATAGGTAATAATATTTATTTTACTATAGTAAAGCTATATAAGGGCTACTATTAGAATATTACTAACTATAATAAGGGATTATTTTTAATTAGTAGTATTATTATTATTATTTCTTTTTATTTACCTATATGTCTAGATATAAGATGCCTTATCTTATTTTCCTTATAAAGCTTTAATATAATAACCACGCCCTAAGTAAGTAGCTTATTTTATAATTAAGGTTAATTATATATAGGGGGGGTATTATATTAGGAGTGTAAAGGTTAAAGATAGGATATTTATTAAAGTAAGTCTTTAGAAAACCTTTAGGCTATATAAATAATAAAGAGGCTAGCTAGCTATAAGATAGCTATATGCTTATAAAGTAAGGTATTTATTAAAGACTATGCATATTATTAGTGCTAGGTTAGAGATTAAAACCTTTACGCACCTGCCCCTAGCTAGCATCTATCTAGTAGTGACTGTAATAGTCTTAGCCATCACTTCGTTCTTAACCTTTTAGTGCAAGCCGTGATAGTAGTGTAGTATTTGTAGTGTAGTGTAGTAACTACACTACAAACTACACTAACTATAAGGAAAAAAACTACACTACACTAACTATAAAAAAAAAACTACAATATATTATACTACAAATTTTTTTTCTTAAACTACACTAACTACAAATACTACAAATATAGTATTAGACTTTTTATTAGTTATTAGTATTTATAAGGTTAAAAGAAAGCTAGTTATATAAAAGCTTTTATTATTACCTATTTTATTAAATTAGTTATAGAATTTATAATATTATATTATTTTTATAATTTTATTATAACTAAGTAAGGTTATATATAATATTATACTTTTTTCATAATACTATTTAACTTAATACTTTATTTCCCTAATATAACTTAAAGAAAAACCTTCTTATTATATTATTTACTATTTCTATAAATTATTTTATATTTCTATAAATTATTATTATTACTTATTTTAAAAAAAACTATAAAAAGAATTACTAGTAAACTTAATATAAGTAGCTTATTATATCTTATTATAGCTTATAATAGCTTATAATAGCTTATAATACTAATAATACTAATATTACTAGTATTACTAATATTACTAGTATTACTAATATTACTAAGATTACTAAGATTACTTATAATATTATTAGTGTTAAAGTTTAATAAAAAATAAATAATAAATAAATAACTTAAATATAAATACTAGTAATTATAAGTAAATTCCTATAGTAAAAGCTATAGTTTTTAATAACTTAGTATTTTAAGGTTTTTAAAAATATTAATATTATAAAAATGTTTTCTCTTTTATATTTTTTTAAAATAATAATAAAAGTAAAATAATAGTAATTATAGTAATAATAGTAATTAAGGTTATAAAAGTTATTAAAGCTCTTATAATAAGTATAGTATATTATATAAAACTAAGTCTTAGTATTATTTTTAAAAACAAGTTAAACTTATTTTTTATAGGTTATTTAAGCTATATAGGGTAATTAAAATAATACTATTAGTTATTTATTAATAAATTATAAATATTAGTCTATTATATTCTTTCTTTATATATTATTATAATAAGATATATAAAGTTACTATATATAACTTCTTAAAGCTTTAGAATTATAAAGCTTAAAGTAATATTTAATTAGTTTAAATAGTAAATAAATAGTTTAAGCTTTTTTTAAGTTCTTATTATATTAATAATAATATTAAAGTACTAAGTATATATTTTATTAACTTTTATATATTTATTTAGATTTCTAATTTAATTTAATTATATTAGCTTAGGGTATTTTTTAATTAAATTAATAATAATAGTAAATAAAATAATTAGAAGGTTTTTCTTAAAGTTATATTAGTAAAATAAAGTAATAAGTATAATAGTATTATTAAAAAGGTATAATATTATAAATAACCTTAGTTATAGTAAAATCCTTAAAAAAAGGTAAATATTATAAATTCTATAACTAATTAAGTAAAATAGGTAATAATAAAAGCTTCTATATAACTAGCTTTCTTTTAATCCTTATAATAATATTATATAATAAAAAGGCCTACTTTTTTTTTTACTAATATTATATTTATAGTTTTTATAGTTTTTATAGTTAGTGTAGTTAGTAACTACACTAACTACACTACACTATAAGAAAAAAAAACTACACTACACTACACTATAAAAAAAAAACTACAATATACTAACTATAAAAAAAAAAACCTATAATATATTAACTACAAGAAAAAAAAACTACATTACAAATACAAATTTTTCCTAAAAACTACACTAACTACACTACAAACAATACTCTGGTTGTAATAAATTAGATGCATTGGCTATAACCAATGATGCTAAAAAAATAATAAAAATCAATAACCTTAATGCCTTAGATTCTAATAATATAGAGGAAGAAGCAAATAATAACTAGTATAAGTTACTTTTATATGTAGTTTCTATAGCAAAGGTACCTGATTCAATTTTCCTTGTGTTATTCTAGGCTATTTGTGTGCCTTAGGCTACTGCCTTAATGCCTCAGGCCACTATAGGCAGCAGGGTGCAGGGGACATGACTTTTGAGCCCGACCTACGTATGCTCTCGTATTTTTGGCTCGATGTGTCAAGCGCTCGCAACCAACCAAAGCCGTTACTGGCCGCCTATAATAATGCACCCCCCTGAATTATGTGAATATGTACTTTACAAATCCACAAGCCCCGCTTTTCGTCTCTCTCTAATAGTTGTGATTAGGCATACGGATCCGTATGTATAATATCATTCTTAGAGAGTTATAAATATCTTTTTCTATACTCCGTATAAATTACTACTTATGAAGCCTCTGTTATGCTTGTTTATGTCACGAGGAGCGTGTGGGTTAGTGAGGCCTCCACAGGCCCCCTGCCACGAGGTTAGTGACCGCGTACATGAGTACGCAAAAGTGCGATATTAATTTGTAGGGAAAATTAGCAGTACATTTATTATTAGCCTATTTATATATAAACGAATGTACGTCTAGTCCACTTTTATCCGATTGCATACACACCCTACATATGTACGGAGTAGCTGACGTGACTCCACAAGCCTTAACACGCTCAAAGAGAGGCTTGAGAGATGCTCGAATGGTCATTCATCTCCGTTCATTTCCGTTCATCCCGTGGACGCGTGATCGACAGTACCTACATAGAATTGATCGATGGGGGCACCATCGTTCGGAACGCCGGATGCGCAGGGATGCTTATGCAACTGTGAGCGATGGAACCATCTGGTATTAACGAACCTGGGTGGATTCGTCCCATGACTCACTCCCCAATGAGTCCTTACATACATACACATACATACGGAGAACATGTGTACATACACACATGTATTAGGAGGAGGACGCCAATTAAGGACCACACGTGCCGCCTTTAATCAAACTATGTACATACGGACATCGTACGCTAGCCACACCAAAAGCGGGTAGGTGGGCCGTCTGGCCCAATTAAGACTGACGGCTCATGCGTGCTCAGTTTTTGACACATGTATGTACGGATTACGGAGTATGCGTGTTTATGTAGTGGCCCAAACGTCACGACCTCGAAGCCCCCCTATAACTGAGCGTTGCATTCTTCAGGAGACTATTATTATCCCTCACCAATGAAACACGTGGCAGTCGATCCTATCCCATGTACATACGGACTATGGTTGCCATGGATGGCAGAGATGGATTCACCATGAAGTATGGGACCAGCCCTGCTTCAGCCTGATTCCTGGTCTATTCGCATCGGAACGCTCCCAGAACCCAAAATGCGAAGTGGCCGGTCATCTAGACAAGCCGTCTGTCTAGCCGGGCCGTGACGGACAGCCACAAAGTTTCGAAGCCGGGCATTCCGAAAATGAAAAGAGAGAAAAGAAGAACGTCTTTGCAAATTACCAAGAGCATGATGGCAATAGGATGAAAACACACCAATTATTAGCCCTATTATCAACCGACGGCACAGGGTCTAGATGGCAGATCCATGAATGAGACTTGATTTTAACCGCGTGGGCCCATAGCGCATCCGGTCCACCTGGCGGATTAACCGGAATTGCTCGGCACTTGGCTCAGGGAACGAAGCGGGCAAACTACTCGTCACTTGCAAGATCACTCCAAGACGCAGCAGGCATGGGGTCGTCGATTGTTTGGGGGACGAGAGACGAACATCAAACCCAAGTCGGAGTAGCAGGGGGGAATGGGGGCCGATATTGGTCCCTCGTCATGGTTGAAGATGCTATAATTGGCATCCATGGTACGAACCAGGCTGTTGAGCGGACAGATATAAATACAAAGAGGTTCCTCGTCCTCTCTCACAGCCTTCAGACAAACTTATATGTGTCGTCATTCATTGATAGTCCTTCAGTGAGCAGGACCGTACATTTTTCTTCAACTACTTTTCTTCAACTACTTTTCATCTTCTCGACGTTTCTCAACCATGCATTTGCTATCTTCTCTCGCTTGGCTTGCCATTGGCGCAAATGCCTGGAGCGTGGATTTTTCTTCGAAAACCGACGTCCAGGCAGGAACTAAGCCAGAACATAAGTCAGGGATCCACAAGGGAAAGATTGACGGAAAATGTGCCTCTACCGTTAAGCAATGTTATTATTCGTTGGGATACTACCCAAACTGGGTGAGTGTTTGATAGAAGCCCACGAGGAAGTCCAGGCTCGAATTGTGCTAATTCTGGCTGTTCCATCACAACAGGGCGTCTACGCGAAGAAGTACTTTGTCACCGATATCCCGGCGGACCATTTCACCCATCTGTCTTATGCATTCGCCAATGTCAACAATAAAACCGGTGAAGTGTACGCCCAACCCGCCCGCCTACGAATCCATGCCAATCAGTCACTGACGAGTTGCCTTTTTTTCGGGAACAAACAGATACTTGAGCGACACCTACGCTGATCTTCAGTACGCCTATCCCGGCGATGACACCAAAGTCAAGGGCAATAACCTCTATGGCAATCTCAAGCAACTGTACAAACTCAAGAAGAACAACCGCTACCTCAATACGCTTCTTGCCGTCGGCGGCTTTACCTACAGCCCAAACATCGCACTTGTGCTTGGCTCGGAACACAAGCGTGAGACCTTCGCCAAGTCCGCCGTCAAGCTCGTCAGTGACCTCGGTTTCGACGGCCTCGACATTGACTACGAGTACGTGGCCAACAGTCGCGAAGCCGAACAAATGGTCGACCTTTTGCGTCGCCTGCGAGAAGGTCTCGATAAGCTCAATCGCGACAGCAAGGCCACGGCCCCGTTCCTCCTCACCTTCGCCTCCCCAGCTGGCGAGGATCACTACAAGGTGCTCGACTTTCCCAAGATGACTCCGTACGTGGACCTCTTCAACTTCATGGCCGTCGACTACGC
Source organism: Epichloe hybrida (assembly GCA_019022495.1). Lineage (NCBI taxonomy): Eukaryota > Fungi > Ascomycota > Sordariomycetes > Hypocreales > Clavicipitaceae > Epichloe > Epichloe hybrida. The sequence continues at coordinate 827,109 of JAFEKR010000020.1, forward strand.
GGGTGCCTCATTCAGCAAAAAAACTGGGTACCTGGACAATCTCTACCGCGACAAGAAGAACCCCGCCTCCACCCCTTTCGACACCCAATCTGGCATCCATTACTACCTCCACGAGGGCAAGGTCCCCGGCAGCAAGATTGTTATCCAGAACCCTCTGTACGGCAGCGCCTTCAACAACACCAATGGCATTGGTCAGCCCTTCAAGGACGCCGGAACCCTCGGCAGCCTCGGCACGCCCGGTACCTGGTTTATCAAAGACCTGCCCCCCCCAGAGTTCAACCTCAAGGTGACGAGCAACCCGGCCGTGGGAGGCAGCTACAGCTACGACAAGGCCAAAAAGTACCTCATCGCCCATGACACCCCGGATGTCGTCCGCCAAAAGGTCGAGTACGTCAAGGAGAAGAAGTTGGCAGGAACAGCCTTTTGGGAAATTTCTCAGGATCGCAAGATTACTAATGATGCCCAAAATCCGAGCTTGATCTCCACCGCTATCGTGGGGTATGGAGGCGTTGCTGCCTTGGAGAAGCGCGAGAACAACCTCCTCTATCCCTTGAGCATTTACGACAACATCCGGAAGGGCTTGCCTGAGAACTGAGCGTTGGATGGTTGCAGAATCTAGACTTTCCTGTGCTTTTTCCTTTTCAGATCTCCACATGTGACATGTCCCGTGAACAGTCAAAGGGCCAAGGACTTTTGTTCACGCATGAAGGGGGGGGGGCTGCTTATAGATAAACTGCAGTATTAATTTTACAATATTCGCAACTGATTTGTACAATCTGGGGAAAAGAGCCAAGCCACTTGACTAAGTGCAGCTAGGACAAATTGTGTGGGTACAGCGCCGGTGAGCAAGAAAACACAGCTCCGAATAATATTAGCAACACTCCTTTTTGACGCCTCTTGGATGTGTATGGGAACCTTCCGTCTTCTTGATATCCAGCATCGGACCAGTCAGTGCTGCCGAACAAGCAATAATATGGGTTCAATTGGATGCATTGTTAGTCCCATGTTCGAACGCCACGCTGGATCTGATCTTTACGGCAACAATGAACTTGTACTCCGTAATGACAAGGGCAATACAATCAGATTAGTGGCTAGGCTTGAAGCTTGAAGCTTGAAAACCAGTGTCCTTCAAATAAACTGCCAATGGATTGGGTCATGTTGATGCGCTTGTGCTGTTGTCTCACGGAACAAGGCTCCGGGGCTGGATGATGAGGAGGATTGATTGAAAATGTAAAAAGCACGTGCTCATGAGTCGTGATTCACTCGTGAAGCAGGCAGGCGACGCAAGAATCAAAAACTTGCATCTCGGTTTACATTTGCCCGTCAGTTCGCAGGTTGATGATGCATTATCGTCCTGGAAATGAAGAGAAGTGGGCCGAGTTGAGGTGAGGGGAGGAACCCGCCCGCCACACGGAACGACGAAGGGTAGGAGGAAGGCCACGACGCGATTGACTCTTTTCAGCTTGTTGCACCATCCTCATCTCTTCATCCATCCATCCATCCATTCAGTCACTCACTCACTCACTAATCTTCCCCTTCTCCATCGCGGCTGTACAGGCTCGCGGCCACTGCCTAGCACAGCACAGCCTCAGTCTCGCTCGTGTCTGTCCCTGACTCCCTGCTCAGTCCTCCGACACCTCCCTGCGGTTCTGCCGAGAGCTCCATCCGTCAGTTCTGGCGACGTGGTTCTTGGCGGTTCAGCTGCGTAATCCGAACTCCCGCCACCCGTCGCTTCGAACCGCGCCTTCTCCCATGAGCACCCCAGAGGTGCCTTCCTATTGAATTCAAAAGGCCCGGGGCCGTCAACCTGGTTTCCGAACTTGACTCTGCTTTCTTCTGAGCTATCAATCGGATGCTTCTTACTCGGGCCCTGTATCACAGGCTACAGCCACGTCTATTTACCCCGCTGCTGCGCGCCGAGCAGAGAACGAAGGCGGCAGCAGCAGCAGCAGCAGCCTTGGTCGTGCAATTGCTGGCTCGACGCACTGCTCGCAATGAGTAGCCTCGACTCTGTAGGAACCCTGCTGGCCGAAATTGCAAACTTGATCATCGACGGTCTTCGTATCTTCAGCCTCTCCGATAAGCGACATTGGGGCCCCGACGAGTACGAGCAAGTTCAGGCCCTCGAGGACGCTCTCAACCAAGCAAAGAAGGATTTTCAGGCTCTGTGTCCGTTGGTGAATGGACAGGCTCAATATGAGCACGACCGAAAATGTAGGCATACCAAGGTTGAACTTGCGGAGGGGAAAAGCTACACGTTGAAGTACTAACTAGGCACAGATGCGACGATTCGAGAGCTAAGCTATATACGGAGCCAATACGTCGCCCATGTTCAATTACTCAAGGACTGGAGTCGATCAGGAGGACCCATCAATCCCGTGTGGGTGCGCGAAACACATTCGCTACAGCAGGAGCTGCATCGTGCACAATGTCGAGCAGCTGGGCGCATCTTCACATCATTACACGAATCGTCGCAAAGGTGTCTGGGCGCCTTCCTCGTTCGCCGAGCACAAAGGAATATTGCGGCCAAGCCAATCCACGATATGACGGAGAAGATGGTAGAGAAGAGGCAATTGGAAGAGCTGGGAGCTTGCACACGAATCGGGTCATTTGACCGTTTTGAAGAGGACGTGGTCTTTATTTGCGACTTTTGTGACGGGCACTTGATATGGAACGACCTTGAGAATATCCCGACAGAACGAACACCACCATATAGGCCGACAGGTCAGCTCAATGATCCTCACTGGCAGGCGACGGGCGCAACGTCATCGGGACCTGAGGAGAAGCATGTTGTCTTTGCGCCAGTCGCCATTGCCAATCACATCGCACTGCGCCATGGTGATTGGCAAGCCACGCTTTTTTGTCCATTTTGCGAAGAGGATTCTCAACAACCGCAAGACAAGGACGACGAGGAAGCAAACTATCGACCGGACGATGTGTTTGAAGACGTTGCGGAACTACAGGAGCATCTTGAATGGCAGCATGCCGGCAGTCTTCCCGGAGCATCTTCAGCAGTGCTACCAGCGAACAAGAACTGTTCAGTTATGTAGAGATGGATTTTTTTTTTTTTGGGGGGGGGTTGGACAACAAGAAGCCGTGCCATAATATATATGGCATTCAGATACCAAACTCTTTTTATGATATTATGATGTACTGCATTATGGGGGGTTTTGTTTCATATTTAGTCATGTAAAATCGTACATGGACTTAAAAAAAAGGCCATGCGCCATGCGCCATGCGCCATGCGCCAACACAGCCATCTGATGCCCCGAAGTCTGGTCTTTTTGTGCCGGCCTGCATTGCCGTCTAGAAGAAACGCATATAAATGAATAGCAAGATGAAGAAGGCCAGCGCAGCAAACGGACCATACTGCTTCAGCAACAGCTCCCAATTGATCCTCACAGCCGCCCTTCTGTACTTCTTGCTATCGTCTCTCAGCCGACTACTTATCTCGCCCATCTTCTCCAGGCTATCCCCCCTGTACAGCAAGTCCTCAATGTTCTTGGTCATGACCTTTGTCACGTCCTTGAGCTCATCATTCAGCTTGTCCAGGTTCTGCGAGGCCCTCGCGTCCGCATACGTCGTCCGCGTCTTGGCAATGAAGTTGTCAAAGTCCATGAAGGCATAGGGCCGCAGGCTCGGCGAGTGGACCGCGTTGGCGGGGTGCGTGGTGAGGAACTCGCGCGCCAGGTCGGCGAGGTACGTGAAGGCCAGCTTGCGCGGGTACGAGGCGTCGCAGACGGCGAGGAAGACGACGTCCGTGTCGATGAGGTAGTGGAGGGTGTGGGAGGCGGATTGGATCGAGGCCTGGGGCTCGGATGTGCGGGTTAGTTTGCGGAGGACCTGGCGGGTTTGATGCTTGATTTCGGCGAGGGATGCGTCGTTTTGGTTTTGGGAGTCGTCGACGGAGGCGCATAGTGAGAGGCCTTTTGTTTGTTTTCTCGAACGGTTAGTTTGGGGGGTAAGGCGGGAAGGGGAAATTGGGGACGGACCGTCGAGTCGGGATATTTGAGTTTCGCGAATCATTGTGATTTTTGTGTTCTGGCGTATGGTGGAATGGGGAGACTTGGTGATGGAGACTGCGTTGTCCTGTTTGGGGGTTTGGATGGATTTGTATGTACGTGGCCCACGCTCGGGGGGTGGGCCAATCAGGGGTTTGGCGCGAGGGGACGATGAGTTGTAAGTTTTTAATACGTTAACCCGTAGTCCAACTCTGGGTTCACAACGCGACCGTGTGACTTTAGAATGGAACAGAAGTCAGAATGTCGGCGTAGTTATAAATATGTGTCTATTAAAATTGATCATCAATCATCATGACATGATACGTGCGCTTTTCTACTAAATCTCATCCTCCTCGTCGTCAAAGTCGTCCTCCCTCCCCATCTCGTACAAGATCCTCCCGCCTTGGCCAGCGCCAATATCCGTCTGTGCATCAAAGTACGGCAAGACGATCCCTTCCCTATCTTTCCTCTGCTTCTCCGTGAGTCCCAGATTGAATGTACTTTCTGGTTCTTCCCCGCCTTCCTCTGTGCCATCTGCCTCTGAGGTCCTGAACATGGGATGATCCGTCAACAGCGCAAGCTTGCCAGTGCCGAGCTTCGAGGATGGCGCCGCCGTTCTTGTCCCCCGCAGGAGAATGAACTTCTCCGTGACTGTTCGCCCACTCTTCCTCCGTAGCTCCATATCAATGACGACGCCCGCACAAGCGCCCGCGCTGCTCGATGCAGATGTCAGGCCAATGATGACGCCTTCACGATCTTCCCTGAGCCCCCATTCGGGCTCTTGGACAGCGCGATTGCGCGCTTTTTGACGGTCGATCTCCTGGGATAGGCTGGACAGACGCAGGATGGCGGTGGCAAGGTGGGAGAGGATGATGAAGGGGTGCGGCTCGTACTCGTTGAATGATTTGGGGAGGGCAACGGGAACGTCTGTGTGGTAGATGGAAACGATGGAGATGGCCGGTGTGAGAATTCCTGAAAGAAAGCCTGACATGGCGCTTGCGGCCGATGAGGCCAGGGCGTTGAGTGAGTCGATGATGACGACGGCCCCTTGCGAAGAAACATGTCAGCACTGACACCTGCCATCCTTTTCGAGAGTAAAGCCTCGGAAAACTCACTTTGTGTGGGCTTCTGCGCAGCATCGGCCGCTGGGTAGTGTCCCACCAATTCCTTCATCACTACTCTCAAATCCCGCCCGGCGGCTTTGACGAACACATCTACATCTTTGGGCTTGGAGACTGTCACAAACGACAGCAAGATGACTTTGGTCTTGGCAATCTTTTGAAACAAAATTTGGTTATTTTCAAATTGTCCAACTGAATGGCTATGTGCCAATGAGATAAGATGGTGCTCACCCTTGCCCGAGTTACGAGTTCCTCGAGGACAGGCTGAGCCGGCTGCTCAAGACAGTCCAGAACTAGAGTGAGCGGGCTGGCCGCATCGCGAAGATTGAGCAATTTTTGGAGCAGCAGGAGGCTGTGTGATCGAGAATGTATGGGGTTTTCGGGTGCCATTTTTTCTTCCTCTATTTTCACTCACCCCTGGCCCCGACGTATTTTCGTCTCGTGCTGGTTAATAAGCGTGCAGGAACCTTGTTTAATAAAGAATGTGAGGATGTATGAGAAAAAGTGTACAAGATGTTAATCTTTTTTAGAAAAGACGCCCCACATACGTCGACTGCCCCACCTGGGCTTGAACTTGTTGGCGATGGAAGCTCGCGATTATGAACAAGTTGTGGGCGTGGCGTGCAATGAATGTTGCTTGTTGGATTTCTTATCATTTGCGCATTACACCAATAGTGCGTCTTTTTTGTCGGTTTTTTTTTTTTGCCTTGTAAACGGCATCTCGCGTGAGCTCAGTTCATCGCCTAGGGGTTTTGATTTTCTTGTGTCCCCTCATCAGGTGCACCACCATCATCACTCACGCCCCCGCGACTGTTGCCGCGTTGCGACTCCTCGTGTTGGGCAGATACAGGTGCAGGTGCTGAAGCGGGCTCCTTCCTCTCAATCTTGGTCCTTGCTTCGAGCCTCATGTGATCCGGGAGCAACCCCCAGTCTTCCTCAAACCTCTTGATCAAGAATTCGTCAAAATCCCCCGCTTTCCTTCGCTCGTGGGCCCTCCACGCGTCGCGTAGCCATTGCGGATCATGCCTCCCCTGCGCGAGGTTCTCAACGTAGGCGGCACAGTCTGCGCGGAAGGCATCGTCGTTCATGAGACTCTGGAAATCTGGCCGTGCGTCATCCGTGTCCGCGTCTAGGATGAGAGCGACATCTGGGAAGAGGCAGATGACTTCGCGCCTTTCTTGGATAGTGAGTGATGTCCACGCTAGGGGATGTGAGAGGACGCTCTGCAACCTGTTAGCGATGCATACGCGTAAAGGTTGGCCAGGGCGGGATTAGAGAAGAAAGTTGGTACTCTGAGATCGGCCGTGGCTAGAGGAGATCTGGGGTCGGTAAGAATGGAGTCAGCGTCCCATTTCGCCTTGCGTTTCCGGGGTGTCTTCCGTGGCGCCATCAGAAATGCCTGTTGACGAGCTTTCGCGGTCAAGATAAAGTTGCATGTTAACTTGATGGCATTGATGTTTGTGGCAGGATGTCCTCAGTTGACGTCTTGTTGCGTCCAGCAGATGGGATTCATGTCAACTGGTTGCAGGATAGTTGGGAGCCGCCACAAGTTACAACGCCGCGGGGACCCACAATCGACACCTGGAGCATTGACGTTGCCAGTTGTAAGAGTTGCTAGACCAGACGTCACAGTGCGGGTGGTAAGATTACTCGAAGTACCTAAACACAGCCGTCAAGTCTCGTTGATTAATATTGCGAACCAGGGCGTTTTTCGTCATCGAGATGCCAAAACAAGTCATCTTTCGGCCACCTCTCACTCACCCATGATCCAACATCCAACAATGGCCCTCAATCTGGGGCTACGATACCCCCCCATCCATTCTCCCAAGTGGCTCTTCGTGACCGTGCCTCAGTCCAAGAACTCCTCCGAACCCTCCTCGATAACTTGAAAACCTTTCAACGTGGCAAAGGGTGGTCCACCGATGGGCCGGAAGGTATTCATCGTACGCTGCATTGCCAAACCCAACCCCAAAGACATTCTATCGTCTATCAATCAACCAACCCAAGTCCGACATCATTCTATGACCAGAAAAGGACTACTACTCTTCCAGCTTCGCCATTCAGTTCCCGCGGCTTTTGTACGCTCGACTCGCCGGGGAAAAGGATCTACATCGGACAGCAGAGTTCAGAAAGCGAGCGCAAATGGCTGCCCTTGATCTGGTGCACTTCGACGACGATCAAGGCAGGGCGACTCCCCTCGAACGAAGCGTCGGCTATCGATTTGGCATGGTGTCGTTTTGGAGAGCTCTGGCCTATGCGGACATTTTAGTTACTCGCGCCGTTGACGTGGGGAATGGTCAAGGGCATTGTGCTGCGACATTTGCGGTGGTGGCAAACGCAGAAGGACATGTGGACCTCCAGTGGGACTCTATCGTTTGGATCCTCGTATCCTACTAACGTGTCATGTAAGTGGAAGAACAGACGGAAAAACTCTGGTTCAGATCTGGGTGGCCAATGGGTCGAAAACAGTTGACTGAGAATTACAACAGCCCATTGTAGGTTTATATTTGGCCAGACAGCTCACAACGTTGAAAGTCGTATGCCGAGGTGAACAAGGATTGTCCAGTTCTGGGCTTGCCTGGCGTTCATCTGCCTTGCAATTCCTGAAACTCATCCAGTTTGGACATCAGAAGAAGAGCCCTTCAGCCATGCTTTCCCCCTCGCAAGGGAGCTCAGGCATCCTGGACATATTATGAGGTGAGAAACTACAGTCAGGCTCTATTAGCCATCAGGAATCAGCTACTCGGCGGATATCCGTCTATTCTCCAGTCGTCCCGGCGGTCGTTGCATAATATTGTCATCATCCGTCCAAGCCTGTGGATACCCGATGAAGACAACGGCGCATTTGCATACAGCAGTGCTTTTGGATAATACTCCGTGCCTTCAGGGATCTTCTCACTAGAGCAGTATACCCTTGCGTCGCAACTGGGCCTACCAGACGAAGGCGGCGAGCCGTGGAAGACCAGGCGGTTTTCTGAATACGCCGGACTGGAGTACCGAGACGACAAACCTGTCCTCGTGTCACGATGGAAGTCCTTTGCCGGTGTGACTGTAACGACGGTTCTAATCCCCCTAGGAGAAAAGACTTCTGACTGGCACCTGGCCAGTACGTACCAGGATCTCTACGGCGAGAAGCGCTGCAAAGAAACCTCACCACCTAATAAGATCATTGGTGACTACGACACGGATTCCCCCGAGGGATGGGTCACGGACCAGATGTCCGTCACTGGCGGATGGACATCTTCCGCCAGTGATGGCGTCTCGCGAATGGCAGTTCGGGATGATGCCAGACCAAGTTCGCAACTGGCCCCGATGAACCGATGAACCGACGCACCCGGCGCACACTAGAAGCCGTGGCTGAGAGACAATGATGGCTGCTTAATAACTGGGGGTTGTCAGCATCCCGTGGGGGCGGGCTGATTCGATGAACCCCTACCACGCCCACGTCGGCTTGTCGAGCTAGCTAATAGGCTAGGGACAGAGTGGCAGACCAACTTGACCAAGCTTTGTCGGATTCACGAGATCGATGGTGAGCGACAAGGATATCTTGGTCAGCCGATGATCACATTGTGGAAAACTTACACAATTCGTGCATCTCGCCCACACCACCGGGTAATTGCTCCTGGCTCGCATACATCGGGACTCCTGTCAACCTCCCTGGACGATTTCTGATCCAGCCAGACTGCGGCCCGTCCAGAGGTCAATTTCTGAGACGAGAAGCGGAGTCTCATCTGCGACTGCCAAATTTACAAATTCACAAACACCAAATTGTACTGCCATCAGACATCCACAAGGTGCGCAATACACATCCAGTACCTACTGTCGAAAAGTCGTCGACCTTCGCCCGATCTGGCAGCTTCTGCCACAGGCCGATCAATACGTCATGGGACTTTTCGCCAAAGCCCTGCGCTCCATCGTTCGCAATGATGCCATGCGCCATGACCCCGACGACATCTACAACGGCAGAACCGTCGCGCTCGTATGCTGCGCCTGCTTCGGCGGCATGCTCTTCGGCTGGGACACCGGCGCCATCGGCGGCGTGTTGGCCATGGACCAGACCAGAGAGAAGTTCGGCTACAAGAACAGGTCAAAGATCGACAGGTCGAATCTGGACCAGAACATTGTATCGACACTACAAGCTGGTTGCTTCGCAGCCTGCCTGGTGACGTCGTGGTTCGCAGACAAGTTCGGCCGCCGCGTGACACTCATGGGCGCCGGACTGATGACCACTGCCGGCGTCGTTTTGCAAGCTGCATCTGGAGTGCATGGCACTCTGGCCATCATGTACATGGGAAGATTCATCAGCGGCTTGGGTGTCGGCTGTGCTAGTTCTGTCACCCCTCTATACGTTTCCGAGTGCTGTCCAAGGGCAATTCGTGGCGGCTTGACGGGTGAGTTGGTTCCAGCAGATACCAGACCGAGTTGTCGCTAACGATGTTCGTTCCTTGGCTGGAAAATGCAGCCTTTTATCAACTTTTCAACGTCTTCGGCATCATGGTAGCCTTTTGGGTCAACTATGGGTGCTTGCTGCACGTGAAGGCACCGGCTGTCTACATTGTTCCACTGGCTCTCCAGGCTCTACCAGCTGTGTAAGTGACTTTTTATTTATAATTTTTGTATTGGCCATGTTCTCGCCATCTGCTGACATTTAAAACCAGTCTTCTTGTCGCTGGGATGCTCTCGTCTCCCGAAAGGTTGGCACCCCAGAACTGATCATTCGAAACTTGCCAACAACAATGCTGACCGAAGTCTAGTCCTCGATGGTGTGCGCAAAGGGACAACTGGGAGGGTACCACGAAAGTCCTGGTGAAACTGAGGGGGCATGTTCCCCGGGTGTCCTCAAGAAAAGGGAAGCCGTGACTGACAAAACGATTCAGTTTACCCGCCGACTCTGACTACGTTTCGCAAGAAATTCAAGAAATGGCAGACCAGCTTGCGCATGAACGCCGTCTCATGGGCGCTGCAAATTTCAAGAGTCTGATGAGAGAAATGTGGCTTCTCCCTGCAAATCGAAAGCGCGCCATCATCACGATAGTTTTGATGATCTGTCAGCAGCTCACGGGCGTCAACGCCATCGTACGTCTTGTGACCCTTGAGCGAACTGAACAGCAAGCTAACCCCCGGCTAACAACGTCTAGAACTACTACGCGCCTCAAATCTTCACGAACCTCGGAATGACAGGCACAGACTCTTCGCTATTCGCTACGGGGATGTACGGTGTCGTCAAGACCGCGGCCTGTACAGTCTTCCTAGTCTTCATTGCCGATTCGCTGGGCAGAAGAAGGAGTTTGCTTTGGACAAGTCCCATGCTAATGGTTGTCCTGTTCATCATCGGAGTTTATGGACGCGTGCAACCTCCAGTGGAGGGAAATCCAGTACGTGTTGTGCTGTACAAGAAACAATAAGGAACAGCACCCCCTCCCCCCGATGCGTCACATACAATTCATGGTTTTGTCATGACTGACCGCGCTCACTCACAGGTGACCGCATTTGGATACGTTGCAATCACTTGCATTTATCTGTGGGCCGCGTAAGTAGCCCCTCTGCTACGTGACTTGGAAGACTTTGACATCTCACATGTTAATGGACAGATTCTTTCAATTTGGCTGGGGTCCCGCGTGCTGGATCTTGGTTAGCGAAATTCCCACGGCCCGTTTACGTGCAGTGAATGTATCTCTCGGGGCCGCCACCCAGTGGCTCTTCAACTTTATCATGGCTCGAAGTGAGTTGCCACATGGCCATGCTAGCAAGATCCATACTGACAACTCACTGGCAGCCGTGCTCACGATGCAAGACACCATGGGCTACAAAGGCTACGTAAGTCAGGCAGGGGCATTGAACCGCTCCGACAATCTGTACTAATTCCTCGACAGGGCATGTTTTTCATGTTTGGTAGCTTTGACTTCCTCATGGGTATCTTTGTCTACTTGTTCGTTCCGGAGACCAAGGGTCTAAGCTTGGAAAAAATGGACGAGCTGTTTGGTATGACTGATGCCGTGAAGCAGCTGGATGCGGAACCAGAGGGTGAACGAGCAACTATTGCACATGAAGACCTAGCAGCCAAGTCGTGGTTGAAAAAATAACGTCATGTGTCGGGTATATAACGCTGCGAGGTCCATGAAATAGTTTTCACATATGACAAAAAGTACATAACATTTAAGCACGCCACTTTCTTCGAACAGTGTAGTGAGGTATATCACCAGGTGACCCGACGGGAAAGAAGGTCATGTCAGGTGATTGCGAAAATGCAATCAAGTCTGGTACACAGGAAGCGTTGCTGAAAGAGGATTCAACAACCTACCTAGGTACGTACGTACCCAAGCAGCCGAAGGGGGGGGGGACAGGCCAGACTCTCATGTTAACACCCCCGCCCCCTCGGGATACTCAAGGCACGTACCGATGGATAATTCTCGTCCTTGTTTCATATGGATGTCGGTTGATGAACGCTCCTTCTTGATTGTGGTGTCCGCAATATGGCCGAAATAACGCATCACGGCGGAGCGCGCCTCTTTGGGGTGCCCGAGGGAGGGTGAGTGAGCGACGGGCGGACCAACAACATATCATTCGTCAAGGACCTGGATCGATTGGCATGGATAAGGACAGACAGGGCCCTGGGAGGTATGCTAGGCGTGTGTAACGTGTTTCTCGAAAGTTGAGCGACTTGGCTGATCTGATTATACCACTGTGGACGCTGAATCATGTGAATGGATCGACCCTCGACCCATCTCAACTTGAATACCGCAGTGCGTTTGTGTCAAGGTTGTCTGTCACATTGACTGATGACTTTTGGTGATTTCACGGGCTTCACTCCGTTGACAAATCGAGATGGAACGTTGACGAGCTTGCACCACACCATCTTTCTACTCCCCGCTGTGATCATGAGGCAAGCCCCGGCGCCTCACCCCAGAGCACTGGTGCCAGCCAGGGGATGATGGCTCAAGCAGAGGTGCACTGCATGACGCCCTGGTCGACATCACATCCACTGAAACGACGCTAAACTTTGTTTACGTGCTCATGTTTTGGGAGGCGAAGAAAAGTCTGGGTCCGTTCATTAACAGAGCGTTGCGGAAACCTCGCAAGGCTGATGATCTGATGACCTACCAGGGACACATTTTTATAGATACATGGAGAGCATGGGGGTAGCCCCCGTCCAAATTAACTTGTCCATGTTTCAGACCGTGGCTGACTGGACGGACATTGCCTCTCTGTTCCGCCGAGGTGGACTGCATGTCATGGCATGATTTGAACTCCCGGGCCGCTCTGGCAGGGGCATTGTCCAAGGTGAAAACCCTAATGTCTTTGCGAGCAACCTTTCTTCCGTCGCCTCTGCGCGTTGCATCTGATATAGATGATATAGAGAGAGAATGCAACATCGATATATTAACGCGAATGTGATGGCGACCATGTCATTTTCGCCTTATTTGTCAGGACCGGCAGGGGGTTTTTTTTTTGGGGGGGTACGCGAAGCCCGTGCTCACCCGTCTCAACGTGGCCGTGGTCATGATCAGTGTCTTTGGCGTTGCATTATTCTGAGACATGGGAATTCATGGAGGACGTGGCGTCTCGGCTAACGATTGCGTTCGTTGAGTGTAGTGTCTGGTCTGATTGAAGCCTCGTCTCCCTTTCGGCGCGGCACAAGGGCCGGCGTGCCTTGTTGGTCTGTTGGGGCACAGGAAGCTCTCATCTCGGAATGCCGGTTTAAACGTGTCTGGTTGGGCCCTGTTTCAATGTTTCAAGAAAGGAAAGGAGGAAGAAGCGTGAGAGAGACAACCAAGGATCAAGGCCGGTGCAAGGATGACGTGACGATTTGGTGGCTCGGTGTTTTGTTTCCCCACATTAATAATAACATCAGCGACGTCTGAAAGTTCCGTGCCTCCAGGCGGATTAAAGGTGGGCGGACGGGCAGTGTCTGGTTCGTTGGACATGGGCTGTATGGGCCGGGGCGGGTGCGGCAGTGTTGGCGAGGCCACCAATCCCTCATTAAATGATTTATTTTTATGTAATGTTCCATCCATCAGAGTCCTACGTGGACGGCCTAGACGGCCTGGACGGCCTAGGCGTGGAAACAACAGATCAAGCCGTCGCTGGGTCGCTGGGTCGCTGGGTCGCTGGGTCGCCGGCGTCTGGCGTCCGGCGTCTGGCCCCCTTGCTATTTCCTTCCTGGCTTGGGCTTGATGTTTCCATCTCCATCCATCAATGACAGATGCTGTCTGTCACCTGTGCTCGTCTTGTGCTCGGCTGCACCTTCTCCCTACACTGGGTGTGTAATAAGGTTTGGATGAAGTCAAGTCGTCGATGCATGCACTTCCGTATGTACTCCGTAGGCTCCGAGTCTTTCAGTCCCTCCTTCCTCAGGGGGTCGAGTCCCTACCTACCTGGGCTACTTTTATACATGGCGCCTCACTTGCTGTTTCTTTATTTATCATGACGACTCTCCCCTGCTGGTCGTTGAGAAGAATTTTCTAGTTCTATTTTTATTTCTATTTCCATTTCCATTTCCATTTCCATCTTCACGCCAGGTTCGCCCGGCACCTGCAACTATGTTGCTCTTTCGGTCATCCCCCGTGAGTCGAACTGCGCTGTGCGGCCTGGCTCCCATCCAAACTTGACCCTGAAGTCCCCCTAAAGTCCCTGAACAGAACAGATATCGACAAGTCGCACATGCTTCTCGCACTCGTGCCTGACGTTTGATTCGACAAAGCGATAGCGATAGCGATAGCGATAGCGATGGCGATGGCGACTAGCAGCTACAGGGCGGGAGGCGGCCATGGCCAACAACGGGCCTCCACCACGACCGCCACAAAATCCAACCCATCGCCGTCTGCTGCAGGTCCCGGCGCTGTCCGATACGCATCCATACCTGCACCACCTCCCTCGTTCCGTATGTGGTTGGTGGCTACTGTTTTCCTTGCTTCCTCCCACTTTCCCTTCTTCTCCTGTAGCATGCGTCGTATGTTTGATACGGGTTTCTTTTGACCAAAGAACTGCCTTTCCACGCCAATCAATCATTTGCAAGTTGGACCGACTTGTTCATGCAAACATGTTGCTGCTGGCGTTCAGCCACAACCAACCAAGCCAGCCCCGCTAATGAGGCGACTTCTCGATCTTCTTGCACACTGAGCCACGAACTTTGTACGCAGGCACCCCAGACGCGGAAAGCTGATGCTCTTGTTGCAAGTGCCGAGCCAACGCAAAAAAAACTTGAGAGTCTGGTGTAGGACAATTAAGCTGTCTCCCTCTCTTTTTTTTTCCTTTTTTTTCTTCTTCTTGGCTTTACTTCCGTCAGAAACCGCATGCGGACCTTGCATTCCGATTGAGCTTCTTCCCCTTTGCACATTGCCTCGCCGAAGCTTTCACTCGGCTCGGCGACTTGGCATGAGCCTAGACCAGACCGTAGCCCTTTCTCTCTCCTACTTCCTCTGTTAACTTGGGCTTTTGCCATGGCTGATGAGGAATCGCAACCTGCAGCGACACACAATTCCCCACGCACATGGCTCATCACTTCTGCGCTGTCACCTTTGGCGGTCCGGTTGATTCGCCAGCTGCTGTCCCACGGTGACTATGTGATTGCGTGTTTACCGCCTCATGAAATTGACCACGAGCAACGCAGCGCCGAGTTTCGGGAACTGATTGGGGAGTGCAAAAGCACGCGCAAAGACCGAGAGGGCTGGAAACACCGAATACGCGGCATTCGCTGCGATGGAAACATGAGTTCTTGTTTGTCAGCTGTCGCAGAAGCTGTCACAGTCTTTGGACGAATTGATATTCTTCTCTGTTGCAGATCGGAAGGTATGCCAAAACTCGATTGCATTGGTACTCTGGATTTGGCCTACTTGGAAAACTAACGATTGCGATTCGTCGCAGCCGTTGTCGGTACAGTTGAGGAGCTCTCGACAAACCCTCACACTCAAAGTTTGGTCCGACAGCAGTTTGAGGCAATGTTTTTTTCACAAGTCAACTTCATCAAGGCCACACTACCTGTGCTGAGGCGGCAGCATACCGGCCATATCATTGCGCTCACCAGCACCTGTGGCCATCTGGGAACCCCGGGCTTATCCATGTTCTCAGCTGCGACTTGGGGTCTGAAAGGATACTGTGACTCTTTGGCATATGAAGTGGCTCCCTTTAACATCAAGGTCACAATTGTTCAACCCAACATGGAGATACAATCGCTCACGAACCGTCTTGTGTTTGCGCCGCAGATACCAGCATACGTGGACGCGTATCCCACGGCGCCCAATGTACGCGATATGCTTGTGAATGTTTTGAATTCCGACCCAGAAACTGCTATACCAGAAGTATCCGACGAAGTTGCCACGCCGTCGACCCCAGGCAGTATGTCACTCGAGCCGGAGCTTGGTCGTGGGGAGATCGTCTCTCGTTACCCAAAGCTTCCGACCCATGCTCTGGACAAACTCGTGAGTGAAACCGTTCACGCGCTTATAGCTGTCGGTGGTCACGAGAACCCTCCATCACGACATATTGTTGGCGCCGAAGCTGCATTGGCCGTCAAGGAGAAGCTGAAGACGGTGACGGAGGAAATGGAAGATTTTGTAGATTCGAGCCTAGCCGTCGATATTTTCGAGAGCGAGCTAAAGGAAGAGGCAAAAAGGGCCAAGAAGACTGGGGACAAGAGCCCCCAGGCGACGGGGTCCAGCCAGGGCCCTTCTGGAGGATACGAGGAACCTCGGTAGGCGCGAAACTGTGGGTGATTGGATGGGCCCGATGTGATTCTGAGTGAATACTATGTAGTACGCGTGCTCCAAGTTCTTTTGGAGAGCATGGCTACCGGAAATCCGAGGCCTTGTGCTCCGTAGTGCATTGCATTGCACGCCAAAATAGCCCTTTTTGGTCTTGACACTGATGAGACTCCACAACAAAGAATAGATTTGTGTGTGCAGGCACAACCTGAAATAGGAAGGAATTTGTCTGGTGCAGTCTATAAGGGCGTTATTGAGCTCTCGGATGCTTTGCATTATTGTTTTCTTCTTTTTTTTTTTTTTTTTTTTTTTTTTTTTTTTTTTTTTTTTTTTTTTTTTTTAAATTTTTTCACCCCCTGAGGGACCGGCTAGAATTATCAGCCACACCAAGCCCAAGCTGTGGCTAGGTTGAGCCCACTCAGCCACTTGTAACCATTTGTCGCACCGCCTCGGGCCACACTATCATACATAAGTCAATCGCCAGCTTGTCCATGTGGCTGACGGTCATTTGCAAGTTGGCTGCACTCAACTTCGTAACTTAAAAAGGGCATGGTAATCCAACCTCGAACTCGGGTTCCGCTCCCGAAGTCAACGCCCCGGACCAGCCCCCCATATCCTGCTCATTTTCCTGAAAACTAGAAGCATTTTAAAACGAAGAGCATGCGCGCATAGCCCCGAGGCCCAAAGCCTGCAACGACATTCGCTCGGCTGCCTATCCATCATCTTGAGCCTGAATCCCGCGAGCGATGCTCTGATCTCAATACTATTTGCTAGACCATGTTGCGACGACCGCAATAATAAGACATGAGCTCGGATCCGTTGCTTCCCATTGCTCCCGCGAGGGTAAAGGCCCTTCTTCTGCCCCTGGGCAAGATCAAGGCTGAGCGATTCACTCCCTTTGTCCAGAGACTACAACAGGAACATGTCGTTCACCTCAAGGACATCAGCTTCGATGGACGGCCCAACAGAAGTAGTGTTTCCCGCACCAGATTCTCATCTCACGTCTCGACTTGTTCCATGGATTGTGGATGCTAATTGTACGTCTTTTCCCAGACATGTTCTCTCCATTGGCCTATCGTGATGGCGCAATATTTTTCGAGCTCATAACACACGTACCTCCCCCGTCACACCTGGCCCTGTCGCCATTCGACCTGTACCGGGAACCTTTGGCATTAATCGCCTTAGCCGACGGCAAGGAGCTTCAAGAGCTTGCGTTTAGCAAGAGGCACTCGGCTAGCGGGGCAACTGCTGCATCAACGGTCGAAAGAAATATACGGGCCTTGGAGCAGGAACTCGAGGTGCTGCGGGATAACTACCCCAAAGCTCTTGTGCACAATGTCGTCATATTTGACTACACTGGCCCCAAGGGCAGCACGTTCACCATGCCCGATGACATAGTCACTGTGCCGCCGATTGAGGAATGCAAGCGTACCACTGTGAAGACAATCATGTGTGATATATCCTCGTCGCTGTTAGCCGAGATGACGACACTGGCTAAATCTTTCGAAGCCATGACCACTATCGAGTCCCCTGGGGTGCACATGGCGACGAAACCTATGAATGGAAAAGCATGGGACCGCAATGGCGCAAGTGATGGAAGTCCAGGGGAACTGTCGCGCCGAAACACACAGTTCTCCGCCTCACAGCAGATTTCCCGGTCCAGTTCGGTGTCGAGCGTCGCAGACAAAGCCCAATCACGCATGTCCATGCCGCCTATTTCATCCCGACCACCCAGTAATGCAATGACTGGTCGACCGTCGACACCTCCTCGAAGCGGGCTGTCAGCCACGCCGATGAGTCCAGACGACGGGCTCAGCGAAATCAGCACGGGATACTCGAGTCCGGATCAAAAGCCCCACAAGACTGACATGGACAAATCGCGTGATGTCAGTCGAGATCGAGTTTCTGTTCAAGGTTTTGGTCCTGGCGGTGCCAATGACCGTTGGCGGCTCCGTGGCAAGGGACGAACGTCGGTGCTGATCGGATCCATGTACTTGCAGGCGGGACGATGGAGCGATTCGTTGAAGGAGCTCTCGGAGGGTGCCACTACATCTCGGTCATTAAACGACCATATTTGGCATGGAAAGGCTCTTGAACTTATTCTCGTCAATCTTTTCCTGCTCGGCTGGTCCGACTTGGAGTTCCAGGTACCTACGGTGTGTTTGCCAAGTCAAGAGCGGCCTACCAGCGTGGCTAGCCTTATCAAATTGGATGATGCTGGCGATCCCTCCCAACCCAAGCATCTTCGTCATCTGCAAGCCTTGTTACCTGAGCTCCTCGATAGAATCCTGGGCCTCTATTCTCGGATATCCAGCGAAAACCTGCCACCGCTCCCCCTCGCGGAAGCAACCATCCGATTCTGCAAAATTTTGTCTGCGGTGCATCTCAATGGTGGCAAGCTGGACCGGCAAGCGCTTGATATTATCGTCACAGGGCAGATACCTTCGCATGGCTTGACCACATCTCCTCGACTTTCCATCATACCCCCAAGGCAGCAAATCGTAAACACTCTTTTCAAGGCATTTCCTTCGTCTGGCACGGAACTGCTCACTATTGCTGACAGAACATCTATATTAAGCGGAATAGCCAGTGTTCTTGGCCCTCTCGGACTCCGTCGGAAAAAGGCAATGGTAGTTCGAGAACTGATCTCCGTGCTCATCGGGGGCTTGGTAGAAGCCCGCACGCGTGGTGCTGCTGAAGCTGGCGTGCATCCTGCAGCAGGCTTGGTGTCGCTGGTGCCAGGCAGCGACAAGACGAGTGCCGCCGGAGTGGCGCTCGATCTAGGAGAAGGGGACATTGAGCATGGCATGGAAGCGTTCCTCGATCTGTTGTGCAAGTCCTATGGCGTAGTTGGGTCTGACATGCGAACAAGCCAGGACACGTCTCACGGTGTGGACGACTCAGAGGCCGCCACGAAAGCCAGAGTTCTTGCACAATCCACAACTCGGTTCCTCGGGTTCACCGAAATCAAACTGAACATTCTGCGAGCGTGCATCAACTTTTCTGAAGCTTTGCCCGACTTCAATGGCGTGCTCAAGTTCTCTAGCGATCTCATGCGGACCGCTGGATCGGGAATCGCTCCAGGACCGAAGCGAGAGGATGCAGCGCCGCATATACACAGAGATGAACAGGTCCGGCTAGTGACAAACATTTCTCGCACGGCCACCCTTGCTGACCGATTCGGCCTGCCTGGCATGGCGGCCGAATACTGGGACGAATTTCTTATCCGTGGGATCGCGTTGGAGGCCCTTCCCAATTCACGAATCCCTGTCCCACATGCTAAGAATGTGCTCCCTGGCGCCGTGACTCTACGGGCCTCGCAAGATGTCAATCCATTCATATACAATCCCTTTCTCAAAGAACCAGATGAAATACCCGCGGAGAACCTGGTAGCTGATGAGCTGGCCACATTCAAACTCACTCTTCAGAACACGTATGATGTTGAGGTTGAGGTTGAGAGTATGCGTCTGGATACCGAAGGCGTCGAGTTCGAATCGATTCCCGAAAGAGCACTTCTTGGCCCCTATCGCACGCAGCTGGTTCGTCTGAGGGGCCGACCGAAAGCATCGGGGCCCATCAAGATCACAGGTGCCATGGTGAAGATCCGCGGTTGTCGCGAACGCCGCTTCCCCGTATTTTCCAAACACTGGACACCGTCACGGGCGGAGAAGATCAAATGCAAGGGAATTTTCATTACAGATGGGTCAGCAGACGCTTGGGGCGCGCCACCCGTCAAACTGCAGATGAAAGTGCTGAAACTCAACGTCGTTCAACCCCAGCCTTTAGTGGTGATCAAATCGACCAGTCTGGCCCAATCGTCAGTCATGCTACTCGAAGGCGAGCGGCAAGTCTTTACCGTCACAATGCAGAACACCTCACTGACGCCTGTGGACTTCATGCTCTTTTCATTCAAGGACTCTACACAGGGCCCATTGCAAGCAGCGCTAGATAAGCGCGATGCTACGCCTGAGGAGCTCTACGAGTATGAGCTGATTCTTATGAAGAAGCAGGCCCTAAGACTGCCCAGAAATGACCAGAGTCGACACATCCCGCCCGGCGGAGAAGCAACCTTTGAGTTCGAGATCCTAGGCAAGCCGGGATTAACGCAGGCGACGATCCAAGCTGACTATACGTTCCTGGGTGTACCGCGGGATGAAGTCACGGAGCAATTTTATACCCGCCAAGTATCGTTAGACTTGACGGTAACAGTCAATGCCAGCGTGGAACTCTCGCGCATTGATGCCGTGCCCCTGCCGGAGCCAATTCCCAAGCCAATGCGAGAGCGTCTTGGAGGCAATGCTTCGTTGACATGGTCCGATGACTACTTCTTGCTTGCTGTTGACCTACGTAACGCCTGGCCCAGTCAGGTGTCCGTTCATCTGGAGGGCGAAGGTGGAATGGCCGTCGAAGAGAGTATTCTACCTGGGAAAACGAGCAGGATCGTGATCCCCGTGAAAAGAATACACATTGAAGAGGCGCACGAAGCGGTGCCAAGCCTCAACCCCGCTCAAAAAAGGCAATTCGTCGTCAGCACCAGCAAGATATCCCCCGACGTGGAGCGTGCGAACCGTGAAGCGTTTTGGTATCGCGAGAAGCTTCTCGAAAGTCTCAAGGCAACATGGCGTACCTCGTCGATACCAAAACGCAATGGCCTCGTTGAACTGCGCAACGTACGTCTCACATCTCGCATGATTGAAGCCATCAAAGTCGACGAGGTAGACATTATAGTCTCGGTAGAGGGAGCACCAGACAACGTGGCATATGTCGACGAGTTCGTGCAAGTAAAGGTACAAGTCGCAAACAAAACAGCGAAGCCAATATTCCCCATCATCAGACTCATGCCGGCATTGTGCCATCGTCCTCTGAACGTCGCCCTCGATTACACTAGAAAGTTTGCATGGAACGGCGTTCTGCAGCAGCAGCTGCCGAAGCTGAAGGGTCATGAAAGCACCGACTTCGTCATTGGAGTCACAGCACTCTGTAGGGGTCAGTTCGAACTGGCTGCATCGGTGGAGGAGGCTCAGGTTTTCGAGGAACGGGCTGCGGATGGCGTGGGAGACGTGGGTCGTCCGCGATCCGATACTCAGAGATTGATGGACGCGGCGTTGGGGGTCAAGGAAAGAAGGATGTGGCATTGCCGACGGCCCTTTGTTCTGACGGTGCGAGATAGGGCTTGAAGTGAATACTAGCACCATTGAGGTTGAAGAGGCGAGGGAGGGATTTCTCTATAGAAGGGGGCGATCGGTTTATACATGGATGGATATGAATGCATGGCGATTCATTAAGCACCTTGATTGTCCAGCCTTGGATGATGAGTTTGATGCCTTCCTTGGTCGCTTGATATTTTTTTTTAATCTTCTTTGGACCTTGCTCAGGAATGTATTGCACCTTTCCGTGTATTTGAAGTCGGTCATCTCTGTTGTCATCTCAAGTCGTCGTGAACACATTGGGATCAATAATTGGCCACTGCTGTACGGACTAGTAAAAGTACACACATTGCCGACCACGCGTGTCAACATGTAAGGCGAAACACGGTGTCTGTGTGTTTTCGCACACTGTTTAAAACGTTGATGCGTTGGCAAGACAGGTGAGCAACGTAAACGGGACACCTGGTGTAGTCACGGGACACCTGGTGTAGTCACGGGACATCCTAATTAGGCATAGTAAGAACATGAATCTTAAGGCGCTATTAGCTAGAATCTATTTAAAAAAGCAAGTAATATTAATACTAATAAAGCTACTAATTCACGAATTGGAGCTTGCTAAACCAGTAATACGCTCACCCGCCACGCCTAGCGCTATGCCTAATTAGGGTGTCCTGTGGCCACACCAGGTGTCCCGTACGTTGCTCACCTGTCTAAATAGTCAGCAGTTTTTTTTTTTGGAGTGAAAAGGTCTCCGGCAGAAATACTTCGTTCGATTCCATACCTTATACCCACGCGTATGAGGGTTCCTTGTCTGCATTATTCGAATGCAGTGATGGCATATTAAGTGGGAACGTGAACTGTTGCCCGATGGCGGATACAGCGTCTATGACGAATAATATGCGCTCACAACCGTATCGGGGGAGCTGAAGATGCACGTCGCTAAACGCGACAAATCATGACAAAAGCACATGATCTCTAATATAATAGCTTTCTCTATAAAAGAGGAGCTTTTATCCTTCTATTTATATAATAGAAAATAGCTTTAATTTAATCCTTTTTTCTACCTTCATTATCCTGCTAGGGGATATCTTTTCCAAGTCACGTGCCTAGCGCACGATATGAACACCCCTGAATACCCACCCGGATGCGTCTCAATAAGACTCATGCGGATCCTGTCCTGTGCTGTGGCGCAAGTGGAGACTCTCAGACTGGCACGCACCTGTTGCACGCACGCGAAAAGAGGCGCAGCCGACTGGCCACTAATTTGCTAGAAGCGGGCCCGGGAAGTCTGCCTAAAGAGACCAACAACTTCTAAGCGCGCAAGTTCGAATCCCACGTACGGAGTACATACACCACATTTATCCTCCTAAGTAAGCTCTTTCAAATTACTACTCAAAGCCCTAACCTAGATAAAAAGATATAGTTCTGGGGATGAAAGTAATATACCTAGGAGCTAGGGGGCGTGTCGCAAGGCACATGAGGGATAACAATGTACGTACAAATTAGTGGCCAGTCGGCTGCGCCTCCTTTTTTTTTTTTTTTTTTTCGTGCAACGAACCAACAGCACCACGGTCGCGACTTGACGAGAGCCGAATGGAATGAAAAAGAACTTGTCACATCCATTTCTTTTCTTCTTCCCCTTGGGACAAAATCAACCTCGTGCGTCTTGGTTCCTGCCACGGCCGCGGTGGTGGAAAAGGACGGGCAGGACAGATCATCATGGGCATCATCTCGAGCACGGCAGCAGCAGACAGGGAGCATCCCCAGAGGAATCAAGGACAAACTTTGGTCGAGCGCCGCATCTTGTTCCTCGATGCCTACGACTCATTCACCAATAATATCGTCTCTCTTCTCAAGGATGCCCTCGGTGGCCATGTTAAGGTACATGTACTGCACATGGACCTCAAGACCATGGATTCGGATCCCTCGCCCGATTGGACCAAGGAACAGTTTCTTCATCGCCTTGCACTTTGACGCCGTCGTGTGCGGTCCGGGACCTGGCTCACCGCTCCATGACGCGGATGTCGGCGCCTTCAAGTTCCTCTGGGATCTGCCTCGAGAGCAGTCTGTCCCCGTGCTGGGCATCTGTCTTGGCTTTCAGAGCCTGGTTGAGCATTTTGGGGGCAACATTCGACGACTGCGCAGGGGTTTGCACGGCATGGTGAGAGAGATTGATCATGTGCAGGATCCACCTGCGGATGTTTTCGACGGCGTCCCGAGGTTCAAGGCGACGCTGTATCACAGCTTATGTGCCGACATTGGGCAGGATGAGATTCCGGAAAAGGACTGGCGAGCAAGACGGTGGATGGTGCCGGAGCAAGCTCCCGAGTTGGTTCCCCTGGCTTGGATCCTGGAAGATGATGAAGGAGGGAAGGAGGGTGGGCCGGAACGTATCTTGATGGCAGTTCGACATGCTACGCGGCCGCTTTGGGGTCTTCAGTATCACCCGGAGTCTGTTTGTACCGAAGATGGTGCCCAGGAAGTCGTTCGAAACTGGTTCCATCAGGCTTTGAAGTGGAATGAGGCGGCGAGGCGCCAAGTCAGAAGGCCACCAAGTGTTGATCATGTCGATAGCCTGCATCCTCACAATCACAGCCTGCCTGGCGTCGATTCTGGCCAGAAGCTGTCGTCGTGCTTGTGGTGGGAGGACCTGCAGTCCGGGTTGGCACGGCGCGGCATAAACCCAGGGTATTCGTGTCGGCAGATCAAACTGCCTGATGGTGTGGACACGGCTGATGTTGCAGAGGCTCTTGGCCTTGAAGCCACCGATAATACCATCATCCTGGACTCGTCCAGCACGATGAATGGCGATCCTTTGGCAAGGAATTCCATCATTGCGCTGGACATCCATGAGGCGCTACGCTTGGATTATCATGTTGGTGACGAATACCTACTGCTCCGGCAACCAGCAACGTCTGGACGGCAAGAGGAATGCCAAAGGATCCGTCTCGGGATGATGGGAGTCATTGATCCCTGGAGTCCATGGCACGTCATGTCGGAGTATTGGAGATGGAGAAAGGTGCCAGAAAATGACATCACGCCCGCCTTCAAGGGTGGCTTCATGGGCTTTGTCACTTACGAAATGGGTCTCAGCACCCTGAGCCCCGGGTCCGTCTCAGGCACGAGAGGACACCGCCGACCCGACTTGTGCATGGCATGGGTTTCCAAGAGTATTGTGCTTGATCACCAGGCAGGCGTCGCATACATTCAGAGTCTCACCACCGAGGACCTTGACGATTCGTGGATAGATGGCATCGTCCACACCATTCAGGGCTCTCACGCCTGGACACGCCCCGGCTGTGATACTACAAAGTACCTCACGAAGCCTCGTTTCTCCAACGAAGCCCTCCTGGATCATGTCCGTCGGCGCAAGGGGGGGCGAGTTCAAGTCTCTGTGCCCGACTCGGGCGCCTACGAGGCAGACGTGACCAAGTGCCAAGACTACATTCGACGAGGTGAATCGTACGAACTGTGCCTCACCGCGCAGACAACCATGACGCGACCACGCGGCAACGACCAACCTCACCACACCAAGACGACTTCATCCACGCCCGCCACCGCTGCGCTACAAGAGCAGCAGCGCAGCAAAGCCACCACGAAGAACATGAACGATGTCGAGGATGATTCATCTAGCCACACAACACCATGGCAAATATACAGAGCCCTCCGGGCGAGACAGCCCGCGCCCTTCGGCTCCTTCACCCGCCTCGGCGGCGCGACCCTCATCAGCTGCTCCCCCGAGCGGTTCCTCAAGCACGACCCCAACGGCCTCTGCTCCATGCGTCCCATGAAAGGAACAGTCCGCAAGTCCGCCGACTGTTCGACGCTCGCACGAGCCGAGGAAATCCTGCACACTCCCAAAGAAGAAGCCGAGAACCTCATGATTGTCGATCTCGTCCGCCACGATCTCTACGGCGTCTGTGGGGCCCAGAGCGTCACCGTCCCCGATCTCCTCCGCGTTGAAGAATACGCCACCGTCTTTCAGATGGTCACGGCCGTCAATGGCCAACTGCCGCCGCTCAAACTCGCCGCCGGCACGGATCCGTCTCGTGGAGAGTTCCCCTTCACGGGCATGGATGTCCTGGCGTCGTGCCTACCGCCCGGCAGCATGACGGGCGCGCCCAAGAAGCGTAGCTGCGAGATTCTGCAGACGATCGAGTCCGGCGAAAGGAGCGTCTACTCGGGCGTGATCGGATACCTGGACGTGCAGGGCCGCGGAGACTGGAGCGTCACTATCCGCACCATGTTCAGGTGGGATGATGAGCGGTGCGCACAAGATGACGGACGCGAAGTATGGCGCATCGGGGCCGGCGGCGCAGTCACGACGTTGAGCACCGCCGAGGGAGAGCGGGAGGAAATGTTTACGAAACTGTGCGGGCCGCTGGGGATGTTTTGGGACTCGGCGTGATTGATGTGGAGAAACGAGGAATTCAACATTGTATGACATTGGGGGGGGGGGGGGTTCGGGTAGGAACTATCAGGTTTATTCAACCTGTTATAATGATAATGATGATGGAATGAGAACAAGTCAGTCAGTCAGTACACGCCGCCTTCTAGTTTTACTGCCATCGCGGACGCAAAGCGTGCGCAAAAAACATTAGTTTAGAAAAATACAAATCGCCCGTTACTCGGTAACAAGAAACTCCCGTCCACAAGCCAACTCGAAGACTCCAATCTATCTCTCACGGAACCAATCGAGGCCCGTTTGCCCAGAGCTCCTTTGGCCTGCACGTTGTATGTAGTCCGCCGCGCGACTAAAACTCCTGCTCTTCCTGGAAGAACATGCCGAAGCTGATGATGGTTCCGTAGATCAACAAGCCGCCTACTATCGACATGATCATGGCTTCGACGCGGATGAGGTCCGAGTGGGCGAGGACCACGGGGAGAGCTACAATTTCGTCAGTCACGAACTTGTTGTTGCCCAGCCCGGCAGCGTTCCTGCAGGCTTGTTTCCAAGCATAAGCATTCTGGTCTTGGGGAGGGGGAGAGACGTACCCATCCCCATGACAACCAGGGATCCCGTGAAGAAACGCCCCAGGTCGAGAAGACCCGCGCCGGAGCTCTCGACAAAGTCATCAGGGTTGGCGCATCGGCGGCAGATCCAGTTCGGAATAGGCGCAGCGACGTAGGTCGCTACGACGAGGAGCGGGAAGTAGGATGAGAACAGGGCGCAGGACAGGATGACGAGGAGGAAGCCGACGGCGAGGACGAAGGATAGCGCGATGATGGTTTTCAGGCCGGCGTTCGGCATGGTGATGGGATCCCCGCGGTGGGGGGTTTGTCGAATTCGCGATGCCAGACCGGTTCGAGTTATTGAGATGGGGGAAAAAATAAAACACCTCGTGCGAGAAGCTATGTGCTCAGAGTCGTCTGAGCAGCGAGAACGTTTTGCTATGGTCATGTATGACCCGACACATCAGCCCAAGCTTTGTTTCCTTCGTTCTCGTCCACAAGGCAAGCCACGGAGAGGCATTGTTCCGCAGCCGAGCAGGGTACCCGGGGAAGGTACCTATGTACATACCTGCGCCACGGCCAACAGGGCCACAGTGGGCTGGCCCAAGCGTCTTCCCGCCTATCATGGCTGGGCAAAAAAGAAGGGAAAAAAAAAATTGGAAGCGAACTTTCTTGCGAGCTGCTGAACAAAATAATCGCCAGCCTTCCCGCCCCGCTCGTCTTTTCTCCCCTTCACCCTTTGCAACGGAACGCCTAGTTTCTTTGTCTGTTGCTTCCTCTTCTTTTCCCATATCCTCACAACTCAGGAAAAGAGTATCTCTTCTTCACGCTTCGAAACCAAGGTGTAAATATCAGGTGACTGCACCCAAGATGGCGTCTGACGAGATTGTCTGGCAAATCATCAACCAGCAGTTCTGCTCGTTCAAATTAAAGTGAGTGCTGCACCAGAAACCCATCAGGTTGTCTTGATCGTCCCCAAGTCTCAGCTTCCCTAGCTTCAATGCTTCCAAACTAACCGATCCTGGCATGACAGAACAGAAAAGAAGCAAAATTTCTGCCGCAATGAATACAATGTGACCGGCATGTGCAACCGACAATCATGTCCACTCGCCAACTCGCGATATGCCACGGTGAGGCAGCACCCGACCAAGCAAACCCTGTACCTGTACATGAAGACGGTCGAGCGAGCCCATTTGCCGTCCAAGATGTGGGAAAAGATCAAGTTGTCCAACAACTACACGAAAGCGCTGGAGCAGCTTGATGAGCGTCTCCTCTACTGGCCCAAGTTCCTGGTCCACAAGTGCAAGCAGCGTCTCACGCGGCTGACGCAGGTACAAATCCGCATGCGAAGGATCGCTGCCGAGGAAGAACGCCTGGGCGAGAAGCTGGTGCCCAAGATGGCGCCCAAGATCAAGCACCGTGAGAAGGCTAGAGAGCGCAAGGCCGAGGCGGCTGCCAAGCTGGAGAGGACGATTGAGCGAGAGCTGGTGGAGCGTTTACGGCAGGGCGCGTACGGCGACCAGCCATTGAATGTCAGCGAGGCCATCTGGAAGAAGGTCCTGAATGCCATGGAGAGAGAGGGCAAGGGCGAGCGGGACGAGGATTTTGACGAGGGTGTCTTGTCCGAGGAAGAGGTCGAGGCGTTGGACAGCGAGGTCGAGGATGGTGAGAAGGAGGTGCAATATGTTTCTGACATTGATGAGAGCGAGGAGGAGCTTGAGGATCTGGAGGATTGGTTGGAGAGCGAGAACGAAGAGGAGGAGGAGGAGGAGGAGGAGGAGGAAAGCGAGGCCGAGGAGGAAAAGGTTGGCAACAAGCGCAAGCGTGGCCAGGCCGTCAAGATGAACAACAAGAAGGTCAAGGGCGTCGAGGCCAAGAAGGAGAAGGTGATGTTGACGTTGACCAACGACCTGTCGTGGTAGATTTTGTTGCTTTGCTTCCTGGAGAGCTGCTTGCGGCCTGCGTTAGATGTGTGACACCGCTCATGTCGAGTCTTATTTGTCTGCCGTCGCATTTTCCGGGCGTTGCGGCGTCATATCCTAGCTACTTTCATCTTCCTTGCATACACGATGAACAAACGATGGTTTCTCCTTGTGTACATGACTGCATTTTCGTAATGCACATCTGGAAGTGTGAGTGTGTTTCGATATCAAGGTGCATTGCATACATGCCCACCTGACACCCCACCAGTGTACGGACTATTACGGAGTAATCCGTACACACTATCTTATCTGACCATTCCCCCCCCCCCCCCAACTGTTCAATCTCGCATCTACAATCCATCGCCATCGATTTCCTCCTTCGCCCTCATCTCCTCACGACGACGACCACCACCACCACCACCACCCAACAAACCCACCAATCTTCAAATCTTCAATAACAAACCCCCATTCAAAAGCATACGTGCCCGCACCCGTCACTCTGCCTCCCATCGCAGCCCGTCCCCCGGCACCCAGCCATCTGCGCGCACAACATAACATGACATCGTGGTACTCCAACATCCTCACAAAGACGACGTCCCAGATCTCGTCGCTCCGCTCCACCCTCCTGTCTTCCGAAAACGACGGCGACACCGAAGACGACACGCACGTGTGCCGCGTCCTGCGCAACTACTACACCGACAAGGGTCGTCCCCTCCCTGGCTGGCTTCCCCCGGACCCCAAGGCCGCCGTCGCTCCTCAGCCTCTGTACGCCCAGTCTCAGACTCAGGTCGGCGCGCGGTACGGCGGCCTCACCGCCGGGGGCCAGCCCGCCGCTGCCGCTGCCGCCGCCGCGACGGGCGGACTGTCTAGTCTGTGGGAGAGCGCGCCCCAGGGAGGAGGGCAGCATGGCTTGAGGGCCGGCCGGGGCATGTCGGGCAGAGGCGGAGGGCTGGTTCCTCCCGGGCGGGAGGCCGAGGTTCAGGCGAGGCCGAGGCCCTTGCCGAGCCAGAGGGTGGGAAGCTATCAGAATGCGCAGAATGCCGGGGCGACGCAGAACTCTGTGCCAGCGGCGGGGGCGACGGCGACGGCGCAGGATCGGCTGAAGCAGAGGTTATGGGGGGCCGCGAGACAGCCGAGTCCTTCGCAGGCGGGGGGGGGGCCAGTTTCAGCTTCCTTCGGGGTCGGGGGGCGGTGCTTCTTATGAGGATCGTTTTGTACCGGGGGGCTCGTATGGGCCGCCTGGCGCGGGAGGATATGATGGTGGTGGTGCACCGAGGAGGCAGGGCTTGCCTAGTGGTCCCAGGGGATATAAATGATGAGGGGAAAGAAGGGAAAAAGGAGAAGTAAGTGTGTGTAGATGCTGGTCATTGGAAGGTAGGGTATAATCTAATGTTATTACTTTTCTGTCGACACAATTGGCTTTCATGACCCGTCCAACGCATGGAGGGGGACGCCGAGGAAAGAAAGACACGAGCTCAGCTGAGAAGATGGGACAAAAGCTTGCTTTTGTTTGTGGCTTTTGTGGTCGGCTGGAACTGGAACTCATCACAGAAGAGTATTGTGGCACATTGGATCAATCACTCGACGTGTGATAAATGTTATCAGGGCTTACAAACGTGCATCGCATAAAAGAAAAAAGAAGAAAAGCAGTCTCGTCATAAGACGCTAGCCAACGCCAAAATATGATACAAATTCCCCTTCGCCATTGTACATGGCCCCCCCCCCTCCCCCCTACTTTCCTGGCATCCCATCTCCTTTTTGCTCTACAGTCTTCCTCGGCAAAATTTCCACCTTCTTGCTCAGCAACCTTCTCAGTTCAGGCGAAATCACCTTCTGTTGCGACTCTGTTCCCTTGCCCTTGTTATTGGCAGGAGACTGTTGGGTCTCAGGGTTTCCAGACGACTGCTCCTGCCCCTCGGAGGAAGAATCTTTTCGTGGTGCAGGGAAATTCTGCTTTTTATCGATTGCCTCGACGAGCCTTTGGAATTTTCGATGCAGTGCTTCTGCTCGGATGAGCGTGGATTCAAGGTCCATGGTGTTTGAAAGCTCGTTCACTACCATGGCGGTTAGCGTCCCATGTCGCCCCCTTCTCTTCGCAGTCACAGCGCAGCTAGTTAGTTGCAAGACTTACCGTATTTCAGGACCTCGTCGAAAGCTTTAAGATGCTCCATGATGATATCTCGGTGCTTGTCCAAAATAGCCAATGCAATGAACAAGTGGAAATCTGCGCTCATATAGTCTGTCCATAAGCCCTCCCACAGCCTCAGGATGTCTGGCCATTCAAACTCCCGCTTATACCAGACCAATATCATGCGGAAGAAGAAGAAGAAGTTGGTGCTGTCCGTTGCTTGCAAGTGATCCCACAATTTAGGATCCATGAAGTTGACGAGATGGTCTAATGTAAGAAGCTGATTTCGCATGCCGGATTGGTCTCGTAGGAAGTTGCGTTCCATGCGCTCCATAAACTTTTGGAACCCCCAAAACGCAATTGCGTCGTCCTGGATGACGGCGTATATGGGAGACAGGAGATCCGACATGCCTTGGACGTAGCCGAGATCTTTGTTGTGCTCATTGTAGGTGAGCAACATCTCCTTCATCTGTTCGAGGTGCACATTTGTGCCGACATCGGCAAAGGGGGAGTTGGGGTCAGGATGAGGCGTGTCCTCGCCTTGGAATATGGCAACGTGGCGATCGGTTCGGTGTACATCCTTTTCTATGAACAAATTTAGCACCACTGATGAGCTGGCAGAAAAAAATACCTTGATCCATAAGACAGGGTCTTACCAATTCGTGCTCTTTGCTCTCGCCACCACTCTCCGGCTTCCCCTTCGCCGCCGTCTCCCTCCAGTCTCTCCCACCAAGAATGCTTCAGCCGATAGTACTGGTCACGCAAAGATGCAACCTGGGCTTTGCGTTCATCAGAGGTTCCATACCACTCATACACGCCAAGCAAGAAAAGCCATGCCTCCTTGCGGACACCGTCTTCGGCGTCCAGTCCGCCGTGGAATATGCGCTCTTTGACTTCGTCCACTGTCACCGATAGCCGTCCCGTCTGTGGGTCAAAGAACGTTTCCCATTCTGCCATGGTCACTGTTCTGCGCTTTTCCTGAAGCGACAATGCACTGGCCCCCTCAAGTAGCTCAAACTCGCCAACATCCGTGTCTTCCAGGCCCACAACATCCTTGACTGTCCAGATACGACCGCGACGATCCTTTTCACTCTGCTCAGCAATGCCCATAGCCCATCGAGCAAGATAGATCCTGGCGCTGTCGAATTCATCCTGCAAGGTTTGCACCTCGGCGTTTTTCAGCAGTCTCTTTACTTGTGGGGGTAGATTGTTGTTGTCTGCGAAGTCTTGGGCCGCCCTCCTTGTGAATGTCGTGACCTTGCTGAACTGGTTCATGATGTTCCAGCCTGTTTCCTTGATCAGCTTGACAAAGGGGTCCATCTCCGCGTCCTGGCTGGCCCCGGCCCTTGCGTCATTCTTGATCTTCTTCGATGCGCCAGGTTTTCCTCCAAAACCTTCCAAGTCCTCTTTGCTGGGCTCAACCAGATAGACGTTGGGCTCAGCGCCTGACCTTTCCATCGCGACATATCTCTTTACCCATCGCAACACTTCGTCAGCACCCCAGAATACCTGACCCGACTCGCCAAATGGATCAAAGTTGTCCTTGGCCAGCTTCTTCTTCTGCAGAATAGTGCTCTGGCATTCGTCGTCGTGGAAGAAAAGCGCCGGAAAGCTATCTCCCGCACGGGAGTTGATGATGATGGATCCGTACCACCACCCCAAGCTTGGTGGGCGGACGAGAAGGGAGTAAATGGCACTGACGGGTATGGCGAATGAGTAGCCGCCAACCGAACCGCTATGACTGGTGACTGTCGGCGGAGGGGGAACAAGGTATGACTGTTTGGGTGGCGAGTCGCCGTCGCAGAGGTCTACTTTGACATAAACGTTGGCTGAATCGCCGAGCGCGGATTCGGGAACCCACGCCAAGAGAAGATCCGACGATGCTGGCGAAGTCGATTCGTGAGAAGATGATGAGGTTGGGCGGCCAGGTGTCGAGGGCTTTTGTTGCAAAAGTGCCATGTACCCCGGGATATTGTCTTTGGCTGACGGAGTCGGGTGCACGTAGACCTGCATGAACATGTTGGTCGGTATGTAAAGACAAGAGGTCCGATGCATACCTTGCTTTTGGAGAATAGCAACTTGACCCCCCTCCCCGTCTCTGTGTGGGTGATGGTATTGTAACCACCCTCTTCATCGTCACTCATGGCGTAAAAGCTTGCTGATGGTGATGCAGAGCGTGCTGGATCGTGATCGTGGTATGAGTAGTCGGATCGCTGGGTCAAGGTCATGGTCTGGGTCTGGGTCTGGGTCTGGCAGACTATTAGGCGATGATGACAGAGAGAGCGGGCCGAGTTGCCAAGAACAAAGTAGTGAGTGGCCTGGCCACGTTTAAAGAGACCCCGGACGGATCGTGTTGAGTGAACATGTGCGACAGAGTCTGGGATGGGAGTCTGGGATGGATGACGACGTAATACTTTGAAAGCAAGGCAGGCAAGGCAGGCAAGGCAAGGCAAGGCAGCCGAGCTGATCCAGAGTCTGTGCCCACTGCCAAGTGCTGCCAAGTGTTGCCAAGTGTGCGTCGATCCACGTCAGTGCCCCGCCGTCCACGTCGTGGTCGTGGAGGAGGGGTTGATTTGATTGTTGAGAGGGGCAAACAAACAATCTTGTCTTGTCGAGTGAGTGATCAATATATCGTACAGAGCCGGGTGACACACCAGGAATTCTGTAAATAAAATCCTGTGCAGAAGTGGACTTGCTTGCAGGCCGCTCAGAGAGTACCGCAAGACGTCTAGTTGTCCTTATTTTCGGGGGTCGCGCCCATCTACTTCAACCACGATGATTCGGCGTTTCCCACGTCAGGCAGATCTGTCTGACAACCCATCACACAGTATTTTTTGGGCGTGGGTATCAAGCAACCCTCTTCTGTTAAATAGCAACCCTGTCTGTGGCTGGTAGCCCAGTTGCCCCGTTACCGGCCGACCACGTGATTTTGCGGGCGGCCACGTACTAGTCGAACGTAGCCCCCAGCGCCCGCGCACAGCGCACCTAATACCGTAAAATCGCAAATTAAAGCTAAATTGAAGCTATCCTTAACAGCTAAAAACACATGATATCCTATTATTATGGAGTCTCTCTTTGACCGCGTTTTCCCTACTGAAGAGGCTGTCCTTGAGGCTGCTAGAGCTACAGGTAAAGAGCTTGGCTTTGGTCTTGCAATTCATTGTAGAAAGCCGAATGCTAGCAATTGCAACCGAATTATCCTTCGATGTTGTAAAGGTCGGAACTACATATCGCAGCATCGTTAGGATATTTATCTAAAGAAGGCTCGGAAGAACTCAAGCTCGTAGATGACGGGCTGCCTGTATAAGCTTACGATCACGGTTACCCCTGATAAGGATTATATTATTAAGAGGCAGCTACAGCAAGACCACAATCATGAGCTTACTGATGGCCAGCATCTTAGTTAATTCCGACGTGAAGTTATTCGAAAATATCACAAAGAGATTATCGACCTTTACAACAGCGGTCAGATTCCCTTGACAATACTAGCTACACTGCGACGTAGCCACCTAACTGAAGTTGAGGGCATTACAAGGCAGGATATTAAGAATGCTATTCGATGCCATCGATTGAACGAACTTAACGGCCGATCTGAGATTGAGTGGTTGTATAACCAGCTTAAAGATGATGATACCTTTGTCTTTAGGGACTAACGTAGCTCTGACGGGCGTATCTAGAAGCTCTTTATCGCGCCTGTCTCTGGGCTTTAATTATTGAAGGAAAACCCTGACTGCTTCTTCCTCGATTGTACATATAAAACAAACCGCTTTAACCTTCCGTTATTCAATGCTTGCGGTATCACCTCGATGAAGAAGACCTTCTAATTTGCGGCTTGCTTTATGAGCGGCGAGACTGAGGCTGATTTTAAGTGGGTGATCAACACTATTGCGAGTGTTCTAGCGGAGAGGTTAATTGCGAGCCCTCGAATGATAATTACAGACCGTGATAAGGGATTAATTAAGGCAATTGAAAGGAACCTGACATTTAACAAGACTCCTTATATTTTATGCCGTTGGCATGTTAATATGAATGTACTTGCTAAATGCAAGCGTTACTTCCCTAGGGCAACCTATAACCGAGAAAAACGCCGCACAGAGAGGGCACCTCAATTCACTGAATTCCTTGATGCTTGGAATAGTCTCCTTCTAAGCAAAACAGAGTCTGACTTTGAAAGAAACCTAGCAAGCTTCCAGCAGCCTGGCAGGTTCCTAGATCAAGCTATTAAATACGTGCTACAGACCTGGATTGATCTATTTAAAGAGAAGCTTGTCTTGTACTGCGTTAATTGATATCGTCACTTCGGTTATTGTGTTACCTCTGTCGTTGAATCCTCGAATTCAGCGATAAAGCGAGCCCTTTGGAGCAGCACAGGCGATTTAAGCTGTGTTTTTCGGCGCCTATGGAACTATTGGACTGATCAGGTTGCTTAAGCTTAACAAGCCTCGACTTATAGATTTCACAAGCTACTGAATCTATCACGGCAGCCACACTATAGCTTGATTCGAGAGAAAATTTCGTACGTCGCGTTGCAGCTAATGGTTAATGAAGAAAAGGTCCTAGGACCAAAGCCTATAAAGAAGCCGGAACTCACTGAAGAAGAGCTCGCGAAAACACCATGCCTACCTTGCGAGCTTATCACATTATACGGTGTGCTGTGCCGGCATTGTCTTTGGTGTTGTATCAAGGAAGGGCAGCCTATTGAACTTGGTGATATTGACGAGCATTGGCACCGATATTGTGGTGTTGTTGTGCCATTAGATACAGGCTCTCGGGCAGGACCATTTGAACCCTTGGTGATAAAGGCAAAAGGCAGGCTAAAGGGAGCCCTTGGGTTAGAAAAGAGGAAGAATCCTATCACAGGCATAACTCGCGAGCCCTCTGAATTTGAGCGCGCCCGGGCAGAGGAAGATGACGATGCCCGTGCTGCCCGGGATGCCCTTTAACCGCCGCCCTTAACAGCACCTGCCGCGATTTAAACATCACGAATAGCTTTAAAAGAGGTTATTGACATCTCTGATGATGACCTGTATGAGCCAGGCACCGAGCATCCTCGAGCGTATGCCCGGATGGCCACAAGACTTGAAGATGCTCCTTTAGATGACGGAGAGGATGATATTGATGATAATAGAGGCATTGGTATTGAGCAATGGGAGGCAGAGATAACTTCATAGGATGCCCTGGGGGAGTCATTGACGTCACAGGAGTATTGGTATTACATTGATCAAAATCGAAGGCAGGCACAAGAGGCAGGGTTAATGATGCGGGACGGTCTGGACACTTAGTACAGACTTACTATGTAAATTACTATGGGCAGCCGGTATCGGGCGTCTTAGCCACCTGCCAGCCACAGACAGGGTTGCTATTTAACAGAAGAGGGTTGCTTGATACCCACGCCCTATTTTTTGTATACACAAAGATCCCCCCCTAAACAAAATTTTTGATCAAACATGATCCAACACGAGTATGGAATTGGTGCAAGCAAGTACCTGACTTGTAAAGTCCATACCATCATACCGTCGCCTGCGAACGCAGCCTCTTGTCATCTCATCTTCAGACACACACACAACTTTTCTAAATTTGAAAGGGAGATGCCACGATCAAGACCATCCATCACTCCATCTCATCAACCTCCACCATACGCCCCAAAATGAGACTCTGGATCATGAGTTCATCCGTAAGAATATTCAGATTCCGCCCCACCGGCTTAGCAACCGTTGACTTCCGTTTCTTCTTACCCGTATCCTGCGCCGCTGCTAGTACCGACTCTATCGTGCTATTGGATAATGAATCCATGTAAACACACCCGAACGGCGCTCCATTCTGTTCGGCCTGTCGGACTGCAGCGCCGGCTTGTTGAACTGTAGATACTCGTGAGATAATAGAGGGACCTAGAGCGAGTGCGAGGAAGAGGTATTGCTGTTTCGTTTCCTTGCGCGCCTTTTTAGGATCCATGATAATTAAGAGCTTCTGACCGTTGAGGAGCTTATCTCGCTCTTCTAGTACGTTAAATAGCTTAGCCTCTATTGCGTTATATGGTAATAGTGTACGCGATCGAATGGCGTTTCCAAGCACTTGGGATTGCCCTGCACATAGCAGGTACGGCATCCAGTCTACTATCTCGCCTCGCTTCAAGCACATAGACGCCCACTGGGGGGCTAGGCACGGTAGACCCAGTGCTAATGCCTGCATGTACTTGGCTTTCCGCGAATGTGAGTCTGCGATGACAGCAGCGAAGCCACACCCGCTATTGGTCTTTCCTAAAGTGAGAAAATCATCACTGTCCTTGACGGTTGTTGTATTGGTATGGAGCAAGGGTGATGACTCAAATAGTTCTTGAAATCCTTCGTGGAGAATCGTCCCGCCCGCTTGTGTTATTTTTGCCTCGATTTTAGTTCTCTGCGTTTGATTGTCGGAAAACGAGAGGGCAAACACCATGCCCTCGAACAAACGACGGCTTCGAGGTATCTGTCCTAGACTTGTTCGAAATGAACGACTGGATTTTGATGGTGTGCAATGCAGCTCATCGGTGGAGTCCAAGTCTATTCGTATTGATCGCCGTGACAGTCTCATAGCCTTGGTCAGTGGCTGTGGCGATTCGGAGCCTGACCTTGGTGCGTGTCGTGGTCGTGTCGCCCCTTTGCGCAAAGGTCGCGTACTCTTCTCGGACGATATCAGGTTGACTGATACCGGTCTCGCTGACATGGGAGAGCTTTGAGTATCTGGCGTGGTCTTGGATGATGGAACAGGTGTGCCTGATAAGTTAGTCAGGCTGGACGATGTTGTCACTGCCTTGTGAGCGGAGCGAGAGCGCCGTGGTGTTGATCGAGTGCTCACACGCTGGGGAGGTTCCAAGTTGGAGCTCGTCAGTCCCGGCTTGACTGTGTCTTCTGAATTTCCTGCATCTTGGTTGGCCTCGTCCGACAACTGCAGCGGCAGTGGCAGTGGGGGTGGCTCGGGATTATGATCTACACGATCATCGGTGTCCGCATCCGCAGACGATACTACGGCTAAGCGCGTTCGTGATTTGCGACCTCGTCTGCCGTAAGTTCGATGAGGCTGACGGCATACTGGTGGTAGTGACGAACAGTCTGCCGCATCTTCTAACCCTTGCCCTGTGCCGCTCCGTCTGAGTGTTGGCAGTTCTGGCTCTGAAGCCGAAGGCACATCTCCCCGATAGGCAGCTGGCGAAGAACACACGGGACTAGTAGCAGGTATCATTTCTTCGTCCAACATCTTAGATTCAGGCTGCGGCGCGCTCGGCACGGGTTCGTACACCTCTGGAGCTTCAATTTCAACTTCTGCAGTCTCGCCCGGGGTGGCCTTGGTCGACTCCAAGGAGGGTGGCTCTGTTGATTGCGAGACAGCCTTTTGTGAGTCTCGTACACAAGGTTGGGCTGCACCATTTGCTCTGTTTTCTTTGTTTTCATCGACATTGGCAGTAAAGTCCAGTTTCCTCCTCTTCCCGGGCCGTTCATCTGTCGGTGATGATTTGCGCTGCGTCCTTACGAAACTGACTTTATCCATCTCTTTCGCCGCTAAAGCACGTTTTCTTTCCACCCGTTTCTTTCGCTCTAGCATTTGAAATGTCTCGTCATCGGAGTCGCTGTCCATTGGATTGGGTTTCTGTAACCGTTTATCGGAGCCTTTACGCTCCTGTGAGTATTTCATTGGCTCGTAATAAGCCATTGGTTGGTGACCAACAGCCAATCTCGATGTGGTGGGTGACTCTGGAATCAGATCGTCCTTCTGCGACTGGCGAGGCACTGGCGTTTCTTCTGCGATAACAGACGGGTCCTTGTCCTTGGATACAGTTGCGGGAACTTCGTGCTGTCTTGTAGGGCTGGAGGTCTGGATATTAGTAGGGGACGAAACATTGGTGCGGTTCTTTAATGGCGATGTTTCTACTATATTGACGAACACTGCCGGCGAGGGACGTGAGGAGGTCGGACTAGCGAGCTTAATAGCAGATGACAGCATTTGCGTCTGCCCAAAGAGCTGAGTGCCTCCAAATGGAACCGCACCACCAGTACCATTGCTTTCCATTCCAAAGGGGTTCTTGGGTAACACAGGAGTTTCCAGGGGCACGTTATGCGGCTTGTATGGCGTCAAACCATACGATGCCGCGGCATCGGTTGGGAGTCTCCATTGTCCGCGCGTGTTCTCAAAGCCCCCATCCTCAGATACTTGGGAAGATGGCCTTGCGAATTCACTCAGGCTTCCAAAGTTGACTGCCCCAGTATCGTTGGCGTTCAAAGTCCGTGGTTCCTCGTTGCTCGTAAATTGTGTATAATCGGCTGGGCTCGACGGCATAGGTTCGCAAAACGTCACGTAGTCGCGATCCTCATTGACCTGTGTCGGCGTTTGTTGCGAGCCGTCCATTTTCCGACGGCCAGGCACCACCAGCAAAGGCTCCGGCTTGTTTTCAGCACTCAACGTGGCGGATCGCCGCTCATGTTGTAATCTGGAGGTCACGACAGTTGCGTCGTCCTTGTACAAATCTCGGTCGACTGGCGCTGTCTCTGGCAGGTCACTTGCGTTTTGCGTATCATCTCTTGGCGGTTCATCCACGATAGTGATGCTCGTCGACACGTCGCGGTTCGCAGTGGTGCTCGTTGCTTGCTTTTTCTGGGAGTGACAGGGTTGTTAGTGACATCCTTGTCAGTAACTGTATATCAGTCTGTATGTGCCGGGATGGTCCACCTACCTGAGTGGCCGGCTTCGCTGGCTTCGCTGCGACGTCGACCAGACCAAGGCTGTCGGTCACGGTCACAGTCACAGTCTGGAGGCACTCGGCTTCTGTCTGAGAGCGAGGCTCTGTTACCCTGGAAAGGAAAAGATGCCTGGGTGGCGAACTGCTCATCTACATATCCCGAGTGTGAGCGATTCGAAGCTGACCAGACAGGGGTGCCACTTGTCCATGTTCAGGTTCACTGCCAGTCTGCCACAGGCCACAGATACGTACCGCGCCAACCCCGAATTCCGCCTTGAAGGCGTCCAGAATCGCCTGGCTATCCTGGGATTCATTGCTCCCCTCCAAGGCAGCTTTTTCTGCTTGCACAAGCGAGTTGAAGCGCGTCATGACCCCGGTTTGCGGACCATCGCCGTGGGTTTGTGATAAACTGAGTATTCACATGTTGCCTTAGGCAATTAGCTAAAGGGCCTTCCAATGTGGGACGAGGCGCCTGGTTGAAACCGCGCCTGAGACGCGCCGTCACGTGCCTCAGACGCTTTTCGCCAAATCTCAAAGTTTATATCGCTTTTTAGGGAAGTCAGTCAGTCTTAACTCTGGATGAATAGGGCTTATCAACAGCATTCTAAGGAATACATTTCACCGCTTGAAATTAATCCAAACAACACAACGGCGGGTCTCATGCTTCTACCACCGCAAAATTTGTTCGTAGCCATTCCCTACGAGCCGACTCATTCTCCATGCTCGCTGATGAAGTTCAAGGAGACCGTTTCTCCCGGCCACTAGATTGAAATTTGCAAAAGTCGATGTGTGGGTGTAATTATAAATAGGATATGATTCAAATGGAAAAGCCAGATTAACGACGGCCCCAATTCTCCCGACTTTCCCAATCGACCCCAGAATAATCTGCTGCTGGATTTTGCGCCCATTTTTCATTTGCTACGACTTGATGGCCAGGATCCTGCATAAATGCTGGACGGCTGCCACTGGCAACAGCCAAGAGAGGAGCTGGTGTCAGGTTTTGCTCTTTGCTCTGCTGTTGCAGGTGCTGCTGAGGCGGCTGATTCTGCAGAGGAGCGCTGTGGCCTGCATCGGAAGCCGTCTTGGAATGGCCCATCGGCATCTGCCCGGAGCTTGGTGCGCCTTGAATTCCCTGACCTTGGGGCCAGAGGCCTGGTTGGGTCGTTGTGTGGCCCTGTGACGGAGAATCAAGAGGCATGCTGAGAGGATGCATTTGTCCAAAGTAAGTCTGCACAGGCGGCATCCGCGCAGGAGAACCTTGAGAAGACATTTGTGCTGTAGGCCCCTGACCTGTACTTTGAGCTTGTGGAAAGTGGCTCGGATGCATTTGGCCGGGCAGGAATTGGCTTTGTGTTGGCTGGCCTGCAGCTCCCTGGATAATTTGAAGAGGAGCTTGCGCCTGGCGTACATCACCTGAGGGCATTTGAGGCATCCGTCGGGCGTACATCTGTCCTTGGAGTGTTTGTCCCGGGGGAGACTGACCAGGTGCTTGTTCCTGGCCACCACCTGGGACCAGATTTTGTGTCCCAGGCATTGTCGACTGTCCAGCAGGCAACTGTTGACCGTGCCGGCTCTTTCTATCTGAGCTCAAAGTAGGAAGCAGAGTCAGATATGCTTGGACATTGTCCTTGGCCGTGAGGAGCCATGCCGGCCGGACCTTGCTGTCCCGGCTGCCAGATATGGGCCGGACTAAACGGGCCACCGGCGGCCCATTGTCGTGGTTCTGGTCTTGGTCCCGGAATGGGTCCTGAATGCGGTGGCATCATCTGAGCTTGCTGTGGTGCTTTGGATTTACTGCTGCCGCCCTTGAACCACCTTGTCCACTTCTTCTCCTTGCCTTTGCCCCCTTGGAACTCTTGAGGGGGGTGTGCATGGGTTACTTCTGGGTTCCATCGACCCTGAGGAGGTCCCTGAGGGACTGGCCCGGAAGGCATCTGACCTTGCATCTGATCTGGCGGCATCACCCCCGGGGAAGGCTGAGCGGGGGGTGGTTGGCCCATCGTAGGCTGCGCCATGGGTGGCTGTCCTAGCTGTTGTGTTGGTCTTTGGACCTGGCTTACAGCCAATGGTTTTGGCTGAAGCAGCGGAGGGCCCTGGGAGCCGGACGGTGCATCCGGCATAGACTGTTGCAAGCTGGAGGCGATTGATCTTGGTCGCGTCACTTGTGGCGTATGAGATGGCTTTAGTGCTTGCTCTTGTTCCTCGTACTCTTCAATTTCACCAAGCAAATATCCAGGTGCAGGCGAAGTGACGCTTTGTTGGTTAGCAGGAGCTGCCGGACCAGGTTGACCGCTAGTAGGCTTGACATGATAACCAATGGGATACTCCAAGTCTGGTCTTTGCTGAGACTGTTGTTGCGATGGTTGTGCCTGGGACACTTTCGGAGGAACAACTGGTTGGTGTTGGCCTTGTCGCAATTGCGACTGAAGGAGGATATTAGCTGCGTGTTGCTGCTGCTGCAGCTCCGGTCTAGCCATGTATTTGGATGGCTGTCCGTGAGGAGCACTCTGAGCAGTGAAGAAGGGCCCTTGGGAATTTGCTCGAACCTGCGCTGGGACGGGTGAACTTTGTCCTTGAGCAGTCGTTGAAGTGCTAGTTGTGGCGGTAGCAGGCTGCTTATTTAGCGCATCTGAACCAGCATTATTATCCGTCAGAGGTGAAGGTGTATAGTTCGGTCCATTAACAAGCGGGTTAGAAGACCTTCGCATGTATGGATCGGCAGGTGTCTGACTAATAGAGGAAACCTGGCTATCTGCTCGAGATCGGGTAGTAGCATCCTCAGGGGTAAAGGCAGAGGTTCTGCGAATGCCAGGTTGCATGGGTTTCGCAGGACCAAATTGCTGTCGTTCCGCTGGAAATCGAGATTGGTCATCATGGGGGCTCTGTGGCTTAAATGGCTGCCCTGCTGCAGCATTTTGGATATTCCGTAGGGGCGGGACATTGAAAGATGAGGTTGTAGCAGGTTGCTGTTCGCCCTGCGGATTTGGAGGTGCAACAGCGGGTGCAACAGGCTGGGCGACCGAAGGGGCCTGTTGAAGTCGAGGTTGACCAACAGCCATATCTTGAGCATTTTGCAGCGGCGAAGCGTTGGCGGGAAACATTGGCGCAGTTGGCCTTCGCAACTGTGACTGACCGGCTGCCATGTTGTGAACATTTTGCGACTGAAGAACTTGAAACTCTAAAATAAGGGGAGAATCCTCCTTGCTTGTCTGATCAAATGGTCGATTTGATGAAGCAAGAGCGGTACTGGCAGGACCGGAAGATATTGTCCCACCAACAGCAGTCTGTGGTCGCATAGACTGTTCTTGTCCTAATGTAGGTATTAGGCTAGCTCGCCTCTTAGGGAGCGTCTGTCCCTGCCAGGACTGCCAGGACTGGGGAGGACATTGGCAGTTTTCTGAACTTCCGGGAACTATGGCATTTGGCTGAGTCTTTAGCTGCGAGACATGTGGCCTGTCTGGCCCTGGCTGCGTTGTAGTTGCGATGTTCTGTCCATCCGCACTTGACCCAGAGTTCTGTTGATT
The DNA here is from genome assembly GCA_019022495.1 of Epichloe hybrida. NCBI lineage: Eukaryota > Fungi > Ascomycota > Sordariomycetes > Hypocreales > Clavicipitaceae > Epichloe > Epichloe hybrida. Next base: position 869,315 of record JAFEKR010000020.1, read on the forward strand.
TGGGAGACCATCAGGCCGAGGCGGGAACTGGTTCATTGCTTGACTTGACCCCTCATATCCTGCAGGACTTCCAGGCCCGGGTACCTGCCGCTGTTCCCGCTGGTGTTGCTGCTGCGACTGCTGAGGCGGGCTCTGTATAGAATGTCTCTGGTTGCGTGCTGGCTTCAACACGGACGACGGAACACGCGCCAGGCCCGCTTCCCAATCTCTTCCCCTCTCTTTCCGCCGTTGTTCCGTCTCGGACTCTACAGCCGTAGTTTGCACTGACTTTGAAGGGTCATGTGTGGGAAGAAGAACTTTCGGAACAGTGCTCGGATCCATGGAGATGGAATCCCGCCTTAGATTCAACGTCAAGGAGGCGTCTCGTTGTGGAGAGACACTATGTCTTTTGTCTGGAGTTGCAGCTTGCGAGGTGCTAGGGTGGCCTGGGACATGGGTCTGGTAGGTAGATTGACTCTGACTCTGAGATTGAATCGGAGTTCCGGGAGTGCTTCCAGGTTGTTTTCCCGTCATCTTGCAAGTTTCAAGTTTGGGGGCAGGCTGTGATGACTGTTCGCCGTTTGTCCTTGCAGTCTGAGTGTGATGATTTCTCACGTCCGTAAACTGGCCTTCCGCTGGAGCTTTCTGTTCTTGCTTTGTGTCAACGGTTTGCAGCGTCATTGCCTCGGTCGTTGTTCTTGCTTGTTCTGTAGATCTGTTCCCTTCCGGCATCTTGAAGATGCAAAATTTCTTTCCTTTCCCAGCAACCGGGCTGTTCTTCTCCGGCAGCTCCGCCAAGTCCAAATTAGTACATTGCATTGTCTCGGTGGGCGCGAGTATCGAATTGTCCGCAATTTCCACGGGATCGGGGTGGAGTTCAATGTGTGCCATGCCAGTGTGCTCTGTTGGCATTTCGGCCACGAGTCCTACGGGATCGAATCGGTGAGCTGTATCGCCCAGCATCTCGACGGGCATGTCACGGCTGTCAAGGATATGAAAAGCCTGTGTACCAGGATCTTCTGCTAGCATGAACGAGAGATCTGCCTCCACTGGCTGTGATGCGACGGGCTCGCTTTCTATCATATTTGCAACAGTATTGTCGCCTGAAGTAGTAGGGCTCTCGATGGAGGGAGAATGTTTAGTATCGACGGTTTCATCCATCGCCGCTGCTGCCTTGAAAGCATTTGTTGCTGGAGTCGTCGATGAAGAAATCTCGCTCTTCCCCAACATGGGCGTCGTCTTGCCACTCCCCAAGGGACTCGCCCCCGTTTCTCGCTCACCTATACCTCCAGTGACTGCTCTCTTAGTAGCTTCCTCCTCCTCCTCATTCAACGGGCTGACATCCGCGTAGGTTCCAGGCCCCAAGAACATAAAGTTCTCTGGCTGAAACACTGCTTCTTCCTCGTTGTCACCTTCCCACACAGTGCTCACCGGCTTGGCTGTTGCAGACATGCCGAGCGTGTTGGCGATTTGCTCGCCGCCCGCTTTCTTGGTGTGTTCATTGGGTCCAGCCGTGCCCGCCTGTCTCTTGACCTGCTGCTGCGACGCGAGACGTTCCTCGGGAGCCAGGTTGGGCGCGGGTTCTCCCGCTTGAACGAAATCCGGGAACTCATCGCCTTCGGAGGGAAAATGAAACTGAATATGACCGGTGGGTTTGTATTTGTAAAACCAGCGCTGGCCATCGTAATCCCATTCCCAATTCGGTGGGAGGCCAGTCATTTCTAATGACGCCCCGGGAACGAGGGCTGCTACAGCCTAATGCGCGTTGCGGCGATGCCTCAAGATCTTCTATATCGCGTCGAGCCAGGCCGTTGAAAGGACAGCGTAAGCAATGCGAGATGGCGCCGTGGCTTTGATTTGTGATCCTCAAGGTCGCGCTGCGTGTGCTCAGTCCTCACCGCATTCTCGCGATGTCGTCTGATGAATCGAAATGCTCGCTCGCACCTCGACCAAAAAAATAACGCGGGATTCGATCAATCCGACCGAGTATCTCGTCCAAAAAGGTCTCCGGGGACACCAGACGGCATGTTGCGCAGTGCAAAAGGGCGCGATTCGCAAGGACAGCCATCAACTGGTGCCTGAGGGACAGGGCAGCACCGCATTTTGCGGCTGAAAATGCTCAGCTCGTCCAAATGCTGAGCTGACAGCTATTGCCCTAGCCATGTTTGCCAGTCCACAATCTGTCTTTTCTTTCTTAACAGAGTTGCTAATTTGAGCTCGACCGTCATCGGCAAGCTCGTTGCTTATCCTGGATCGGCCGGCGAGTTTTTGTCGTACTACCCCGTGAGTTGTAGAGGACGTGGTTGACGCCATAGTAACTCGGGGCGCTTGTGTCCACCGGCTTGCTATGCAATGCGCCAGCTGTCTGAAAGAAAGCTCCTGGTATATACGGAGGAGATTTAATTGATCACAGTAACGGAAACTGGCAAATTACAACGATTTGCCCTCCACTGTGCGATTCTTTAAACAGCCGCGTTGAATGCGACCGTTGCCATGAACCTTATTTGAGATATCTCAGGTTTTGATCTCTGCCTCATGTATGGGGGTTTGCCGGGCATTTGTCAGAATCGTTTACATTTCAGGTAGAAAATACCTACTTACTACCGCCCTCGAATGCCATTATTGCATGTACTTTGAAAATCTTTTGGTCTACATTCTGTCTGACAATAAGCGAAAATTAAGTATATTTTAATGTATTGACCTGTATTAAATGTGTTCAAACATAGGAACAAGTATATTAGGGCGAACATAACCGAGCAGGCGAACATTTTTGTCAATCAGAACTATGTTCGAGATGACATGTCATAAATAATCACTCACATGAAACCTGGCACAGCTAATAACAATGAATTAATCAATTGACGTATCTCCATTCATGTCTATATCTAGTTACATCCCGCTCATGTTGCTCTCCGCGACAAAACTACATAGACGCCGGGTGCAAATCTTGTATCTGTAGAACTGACTGATCTGCAGATGTACTCGCTACCATTCTAGGTGGCAGTGGTTTGAGATATGCGAATGCTGGGGCTTAGATTTGCTCACGGCAAGTTTAGCCAATAATACTTGGGTAAAATGGGACAAGAAAGAACAAGGAAACACAAAGAACTTCTGCTGTGCGACAACAACGCTCACGTTACACCATGTCTCGTGTTCCCTGCCGTTGCAGACTCTTGGATCCGCTACGGTACCGGCTGAACAGACGAGAACGATTCTGGGACCCGGCAGACTGGGTTGGCGTGAGGGCGGCACCCGTGGCCGAGGCTCGTGGCTCGCGCTCGGCTTCTGCTTTCTCTGCAAGGTTCTTTTCTCGAATTGATTCCATGCGTCGGGCAAGGGACTGGTCACGCCGGTTCTCGAACACGTCTTGAAACCCAGCAATGGCCTCTTCGTTGGTGGTGGGAAGACGCATACTTCGGACACTGTTGCGTCGGGGCATAGCGCCACGCACTGGCCCTGGCGGATGTCCCGTTGAGTCATCATGAACTTGCTCCTTGCCGTTGTACGGTGGGGGTTGTGAACCAGCATAGAACATTGGGTATTCCCTGCTGCCTCCAGGATCGATGCGCAGTGGCCCCTGGATGCCAATATGTTCCATCTGGTATGCTAGCTCAGTAACAAATTTGTTGTGACGATTCAGACGAAGAAGTTCGTTCTGGAAGTTGGTCTTGTGGATGAACACTATGTTCATAGTACATGATCGGACTTGATTCACACCAGTCATTTCAGCGATGATGGTTGGCTGGTAGTCGCGCTTGTTGGCCAGGCAGAAGTCCAGCATGCGGGCCTTGAGTTCCTCAATCATCCATGCAGGGGTGCCAAATTTGAACTCCAAGGGAATCACATCAGAAATGCCGTTGGACCGTCGCTGATTGAGAATGAATAGAGTGTTGAGCACTGAATTGGGTGCTTGTACAATGTGTCCTTGAAGCTTCTTGAACTCGGTGTACAGGAGGGAAATCTCGGTTACATAGTAGTCGTCTCCTGTCATTTTGTCACCAGTGGAGCCATAAATTGTGACGCGATCGCCGACATCAAACGGATGCTTGACGAAGACAAAGATAATGGACTGCAAAAATTCTTGTGCAGTAGCCTGTAGAACCCACGCGAGACCTAAGATCGAGGTACTGGCCGAAGCCAGGCCTGCGGCTGTTGAGCTGGAGAAAATGGACACGAAAACAATGATGGACACGATAATGATGATCAAGACGAACACCTTATCAAGCTTTTGGATGACAGAGTCCAAGTCTTTGAGGGAAGCAGCAATGGCCTTTTTTTCGAGATGAATCTCGTTGCAGACGGCTTCGAACTCGTCGATAGAAATGTCACCATTGAGGTCTTTGTCGAACACACCAAACATCGCATCAATCTCCTCCTTGGTGGCGAATACCGCCTCCATATCGTCTGGGTGAACGGTGTCGCGATCTTCCCGAACCAGACTGCGATAAATGAGACGGGCCAACGTGTGGGCTGAGGATGTACTCCGCAGTAGTTCGGAAACAACTTTACGGGGAATGTTGGTGCTGCCCTTTCGGCCAATGAGATCATTGCCGACTCTGTTGGCGACGTAGCCAACCTTGCCGAGAACTTGACGAGCCCCCTGGTGGAAGTTAGCCATGGGAGTTTGCGCTCCGCTGGCAGTACGGGTGCCCCCATTAGGATCTTGCCAAAATTTGTCAGTGTGTTCAAGTTTGGCTTTGGCATACTCGTAAAGCTGTACGAGTTGCCTGACATCGCCCTTGTTGTTCTCGATTCGGGTTGAATAAGTCCGCTGATGAAAAGAAGTCGCAATCCATTGAATCAGAATCTTCTCGACAAAGTTGAGAGTGAAAAGAACAAAGAGGGCAATGATGACTTTGTTGACAACGTCTACCCAGTCATTTCCGGAGTCGTCCTTGTCCGGCTTGCCGCGGCGGTGCCCGTTGTTGGTCGGTTTGAACGAGATGAGTATGGCGAGAAACCAGAGGAACAAGGCGACGTGAAGTTCCAACTGGGCTCCAATATCCCTCCACTTCTTGGCGTTTGTTGATCCGACCATGCGCGCCAAACTGTGAAATAGAGGTGGCAGAAGACTAGTCATCATGCGTGACACCCACAATGAACCCCAAACAATCTCGAGCCAGATTCCGAACCACATCAATTCAACACCACCGGGTCCACCAACGAGCTTACTGCCATCATTGTATCTGATAGCACCGAGAAGAACGGGAACCAGCAGTAAAGCCGCACCCGGAAACAAGTAGACGATGTACCGCACGAATCGAGGAAACTTTTTCAGGAACAGCCAAAATTTGTACAAGGCCGCATCTTCGTTTATCTTCTTGATCATTTCCTCCTTGGTCACGGTTGGATTGAAAGCATCATCAGGCTCTACATTGTGAGCTCGTGTCTTAGAGCGAGCTATCGTAATACCGGCTGCTTCATGCTCTTGATTGGAAATACAACGCTCGGCTCGTAATAACTCCAGGTCATCAGTGAGTCGACTGGTCTCGGCGCGATTAATAACAGAAGGGGACATGGCCATCGCCTCAATGCCATGTGAACCGTGGGGCTGAAGTGTGTGGAAGGTGTCCAGAGAAGGGGGTGAGGGTTTTTCTCGGAAGTCGTCATGGTAGTCTTCTCTGGTTGAGGAATTGTGTTCGATTTCGGGAAACGGCTCAGAATCAGTCTGATGATGCTTCAGCGACTGACTTCGTTCTTGATCAAGGCCATGGTGATCATCTGGATGTGTTGAGCTGGCCATACTGGCCGCCTGAGGTAGATGCCAAGGCTGTAGAAGAATATCGCAGCAGAGAACCTGAACGTGAATGGTAAGACAACGGTAGCTGGCTATTCAACTTTACTTCCGAATGGGTATGTTGAAACTGCTCGAGGTTGGGTAGCGGCTGGATTGATGATGTCGAGGGTGTCGCCCAACGCTATCGAGTTGGATTTCCCGAGCCTCTTGGGCAACTGGCAAATGCGCCAGATTGTTGGATAGTATACTATTTACGTAATTTGGTAGATGGCGCGAAAACCCCGTTGCGTTGTTGCTTCTGTGGAGCGAGGGACGAGAAAGTCGACGGAAAAGAGTGGGGGTATCGTGAAGTTATAGTGAACAATGCAATGTTGTACCGCGTTAATTGCGAGGTAAGGAATGACGAGTGAAAGCCGAGCAGCGCGCTGGCTATGAGTTGCAGCACGAATAATCCAAGATGAAGAAAAAAGAAGCAAGAATTCAGAAAAGCTGAGAAACTGGCGAGCTAGAAGACAAAGCAACAGCTACAAAAGAATGTGGGCACACATACAGCCAAGAAAGGATAGAGAAAAAAAAATCGAGATCCAAATGGGGTGTATTTTCGTAATTCAAGATAGATGGGGGTGGAGAGGCCCGGACATGGTGGGGGGGTGGGTGTGACGGCAGGAGCCAAGCCAAGAGCTCCGTGCCCTTCGGGAAACCGTTTTGAGCGATTAGTGTAGTGCCGGCTCAGAAAATCACGAACGAGTTTCGTCCGTTCCCAGGCCAGGTACTCCATGTCAGCCAAATGGGCCAATTGGATGGTGGAATCTCTCCTGTCTGATGCCAGTGGAGACACGCTCCATGTTTTTTAGTGGACGATACAAGTAATCCTACCCGAACGGAGCCTTGGAGGCAGGTGCGCCCGTGCGCAATGACACCTGTTTTCAATTTGCCTCGGCGGTGTGCGCCGCAAAGGATCAAATGAAAGGAAATCGACACCATGTTTGTTTAATGGCGCACTTGCAAAGAGAGTCACGCCATCGCATCCATCTAATAGCGGAAGAAATGGAAGAAGAAATGGAAAAAATCATCGCCCACTCGTCAAGCCACTCAACGGCTACAATCGAAGATCGCGTGTCACAACCGCCTGCCACGAGCCAAACGTTGGGCCAGCAAAAAATTGTCTGGTGCCTGATGATGTCATGCGTGGCCTTGGTCGACAAATGTTCTATCACGATTGCACCGTCATGAAACCATGAAATACATGTACGTCCGTACACAAGCGGTGTAGATTTCTTATAGACCTTCCAAAGATCTCAATTGTAGAGTAGTCTGCGCCATTTCCTTCCGCTAAAACGCCGCAGGCCTCCGCCCTTTGCATGAAGAAGGCATTCCAGTTGTGAAAATTAATCGCTGTAACATCTACTCCGTAGACGTGTACGGATGTGCATTTTTGGAGCGGGCCATCCACTTAGTAGTCCACGAACGTTTAAACCCTCTCGCCACCGAGTCGGTCAGATGCTGAGTTGCAAGTGCTAATCTCGCAATGTCCAAGGCCAACATAGTGGCATCGTGTTATTGTACAGTCTTAGACTACGACGCCTAATATTAATTCACGCTGTGTTATTCAATATTAATGAGCAACTAGTAAAGACGGTAGTTTTCCCCAAACGCTGTATCGCGGAGTGTTAGTTTCAGAGATTCAATGCTAAAAAAATTGATCTTGTCTTAGGCCGAAGAGCATCCGCTATCTGGTGGGGTTGGCTGGTGCCTGAGCCCATATTTCACTGGCTTGTTGGTACTATCAAGTATCAGCTCTTCGTCACAGACCTTGCGCATTATGGCTTCGCAAGAATTAATAAAGAGAATTAGCTAGGTGATGCAGGACACCCAGAAAAAGAAAAAAAGAAGAAACAGCCCAAGGATTGTTGAAATTTATCGAATCTTCGGAGCGGAAATCATCCATGAAGAAGCACATTATCGCAGGGCGTCTACTCTTTTGCGCAGTGCCGCTGCCTGTTCTAGGAACGCGGTTATCCTTGGATCCTGTTCATCTAGCAGACCCCGATCGCTCAGATACTTTGTATAGCGCTTGGATTCCTCGAGTCGGTTCCCAGCCTCAATGGAGAAAGATTCACGTTGACGAGCTTCCGAGATAACTTGTTTGGCATCGGCATCGAAGAGTGTCGAAAAGATGAACTGATAGTAGACATCCTTAAGGGTCGAGGGACGGCGTAATATCTGAGCCACAGCTAATGTATCATCCCGTTGTGTGTCCCAGTCTTCTTTCAAGCGCGCCGAATGGATGTGAGTTCGGCTGGCCGCCTCCGATTGCAAATAGAAATGAGAGCGAAGGAGTTCTTGCTTGTTCTCATCTATTCCTGCACAGTCGTGCCCTGTGATCCATGGCGGTGGTGTGAATAGCTGTCGCGGAACGGTACCTGTAAATTCCCAATCTTCAACCCCCCGTATTCGGAAGTCATCCTCATCAATGATAATATTATCATGTCGTAGGACTTGATGAGCTAGGACAAAGGGGCCGTGATCCCAATGCGGATCAAGTAGTTTCGTTATCTGCTCGGAGACGCTGTCCGAAGCGAACAGCTCAGACATAATCGAATCAAGGCTTGCATCCGCAGTTGGCAACTGATATGTCTCTGATAAAACACGATACCTGTAGGCAATATACTGTGTTGCGGTAGAGAAGGGACCTGCATCTCCGTAGCCCTTGCCATACCTTTGGAGTTCGTTTGCAGAGATGGATAGGGCACTACCAACTATCGGTGAGCACACATCGCCGGCCTTTGCTAGCAGTGAGCCTGCAGCCGGGAACTCTAGTCGTCTCAGCTCCGACATTATCTTAACTAGGTCTTGAAAGAGTCTTCTGCGTTGCTCTTCTGTAGCGTTCAGGTAAATATTCCTGTCGAGCGGTCGTCCGGGGATGCAATCGATAATCATGAATGGGGTTGTGCTTCCCTTAATGAGGACTGTACTTTCCCCATACGCGTGTACTTGAGGTATAGGGATAGATGTTCTCTTTCGCACATATCTATGCTAAATTAGTTTAGTGCCGTCTATTCAAGGACAGCTGAACTTACAACATTGTGACAACTTCACTTTCGATCTTTAGCTGACAGTCTTGTATAACTGGCACAATAGGTATTCTCACGACCCATCTAATATCATCCCCAGGAAGTGAACAAAGTAGCAGATATTGAAGTCACCGTTCTCGCGTCGAAATATGTCGCAGTATTTGTTGCCATTGTATTGGGACGCTAGGGAAACCACGCCTTTCTCATCGATTAGAGCAATGTATTCTCTGATCTTACTTTCAATCTCATTCCATGTGAGAGGGTAAGGGGCTGACTGAGGCGGGACGGAAGTCGGGGGACATTCATGCTGCGGTGATTCAACATCTCGTAGCGAGTCCTGCACGCCTCGGTGGGAAAAGAACCACGCGTAGAAGTCATAAACTTTTTGTAGAAATTGCATCAATTTATGCAAACAAAAGAATTGGGTTAAAGGAATCATTCTCGATGTCATTTTTGAACACGTCGTTGGCCATTAGGCAAAGAATGGTGGTTCGAAGGGACTTGGCGGCATAATGTTAATCCGCGGCCCTATGCGTCACTCAAAGCTTGACTCGGTAGGTGCAAGTTATTACTATGTACTTATAATATTAACTTACTAACTTACTAAAAGTTTGAAAGTTTAATGAGGAGGGAGTGTTAGATTTCCGCAGCTAAGCAGGACCATTTTGTTGCTGTACAACAGGGCAAGTATTGCCCACAACCTGTACTTACTAATTATGTGACTTGTACTCATGCAATATAATAAGCTGTCACACGTACGGAGTATCGGGCCCCAACTATATGTTCAGTGCATCACTTGTACTAATGTTCTAACGTTTCCGCCCTAGCGTGAGTCTCACCGCATTGCCAAGACTGTCATCGACTCCTGTCACGATGTTCGAAATGGGGCAAATATTCCTCTAGATTCACACGTAGTCCTACACTCTAACGGCTCTCAGCTACAGTTTCTATGTTGCCAATTCCTCTAAGCAAGCTTGATGCCCCAATCCTCGTTAATTCTGGCTCCGACTCGTCCTAGGTCTGCGAACGCTGCCCGGTCCTTCTCGGCGGCGTGGTAATCGACCTTGACAGTCCAAGTACGGCCCTCGGACTCGATCGAAACTTCCTTTTGGTTCAGGGTCGCAGGTGCGCCAACAACGATGATGCGGTCCACGTACACCTCACGCATGGCCTTGAGCCAGCTTCCAGCCTTGATCGAGTTGACGTTCCTGCCCTCGGCATCAATGGACTTCAGTATATTGTCTGTCAAATGGAACTTGCGATGAATGTATTGGCCCTTCTCATGCTCAAAAGTGTCACCGTCATCAGCGTATAGGTCGCCTTCAGCAAAACCATCTTTGGATATAGTTACGACCAGTGTGTAGTCGTCAAAGCGCATGGCAGCGCTGGATCGGCGCGGGATGTCGCGACGTGGGAAGATATGGCCACCACGCATGATAAGAGGGACAGAATCAATGGCAGCATCTACCACGACCTTCTTGCCCTTGTGTGTCTTCATCAGCTTGTAGCTAGCATAGTCATAGTACACCTCGTCATCAGGAATCCAAATATCCGTAGAAAACTTGTCCTTTTCGACAATGGGCTTAGCGAGGAGACCAGTTGTTCCCAAGAACAGCTGGTCATCAATGGCAAAGCCGGTCTCTTCAGATGGATGAGTCCACAACATAGGGCGCACAACGGGGCTGCCATCTCGATTGGCGTGGAAAAAGGCAGTGTACCAGGATGGCAACAATGAGTAGCGAAGACGAAGAGCCTTTGTCAAAATCTCGGTGTATGGCTCGCCCAGCATATAAGGCTCGCGGCGACGGGAATCAATGTGAGCATGAGCACGCATGAAGGGGTAAAAGACACCAGCCTGATACCATCGAGCCATCAAGTCCTTGTCAGGATTGCCGAAGAAGCCACCAACATCGGCACCGGCAAAGGGGAATCCAGAGATGCCTTGGTTGAGGACCATGGGGATGGAGGCGGCGAGATGATCCCAGCTAGCCTGATTGTCACCAGTCCACATAGCACCTAATCTCTGCGAGCCAGCATAGAAAGAACGTGTTAGAATAAAGGGTCGTCGACGCTCTCCCTTCTTTCGGCTGACCATGGCCTCCCAGGAGGCGTTGTGGAATGTGAGTCCGTTCAAATTGTGAACATCGCGGTGCTCCCAGTTCCCGTGGTGAAGGTTGTCTTTCGGCATCGTGGTTTCGGGGCCATTGAAGACAGATGGCTCATTCATATCGTTCCACAGGAAGGTGTTCTCCCGGGTGCCTTTGAAGAAGTCGTATTTGAAGAGGGTCTTCCACCACTCATTTGCTTTGGGATTGAAGCAGTCGACCCAGTTGGATGACCCAGGCCAGCACCAACCCTCGTAAATCTCGTCGTCCTTGTTGTGAACGGCCAAATCCTGGGACAGCATACTCGAGCTGACAGTATAGTCGTCAACCTTCTTTATGTGGGGATCGATGATAACAACGAGCTTACGACCATGAGCATCCAGCTGTTCTCCCATACTAACTGGGTCGGCAAATGAGTGCGGGTCCCAGGTGAAGTACTTCTTCTCATCGGTGTACTCGATGTCGAGCCAGATGACGTCGTAAGGAATTTTGTACTTGTCCATCCGTCGGTCGACATCTTTGACGTCGTCATCAGAAATGTAGTTCCAGCGACACTGGTGATAACCAACGGAGAACTCTTGGGGCATTGCGGTGTAACCAGTGAGCTCGCCGTATTTCTTGGTGATGTCGCGAGGTGTGGGACCCATGAATACAAAAGTATCCAAGATGCCAGCTTCAGAAAACCAATGGGTACGGGTGCTATGTGTGCCTTTACCAAGACTACCATCTTTCTCTTTGACAATATCGATCCAAGTCTCAGCAGCGTTAAGCCAGAAGACACCGACGGAAGAGTCCTTGCGGTGAGCCTGCATGAGAGGGATTGCGCCGTAGAGAGTCATGGGGCTATCCAACACATACTCAAAGACATCTGTATTATACAAGCGGTAAGGCTCGTTGTGATTACCATCACCGCCGCGAGTTTGCCGTAGAGATATAGGGCCAGTGTGTTCGGGAATACCAAACACTTGCTCGTATCCCACAAAGGAGATGTCCAAGCCGACACTCTCGGGTCCATGGGGCTTAGAGTCGGTGTTTCCACCGAAAGACTCATCCCACCAGGTACTCTCATCTTCGCCATTGTCAGCCTTGGTGTTGTCTTCGATTTTGCCTTTCTCTCCTTCGGCTTGTTCCTTTTCAACTTTGGATCTCCAATGTTCCATATTGAACAACCCGCGGTCGTTGAATGTAATGTGAGATTCGCCATTGCGTTTGAACTCGATCTCAAATGGGGAGAATCTGATCACGGCCTCGAGCTTCTCGTCGCCACCATATTTAATGTTGGCCTTAGACATGTCCTGAAAGACGACTTGCGCCTTGATATCCAGCTCCATGCCGCCCACAATAACCCAGCTCTCTGCCTCGTTGTAACGTTCTTTCCGGGCTTTGCTGCCATGGCGAAGCTCGATGTCCTTTCTTTGCCGCTTTTCTTCGTCGATCGAGACGCGAGCGACGCCACTTTTGAGGAGGGAGATCGTGACCGGAAATCGAGCTCTCTCGCCATTCTCGATGGTCTTGGTGATGATGGCCTGCCACTGTCCATTTTTGAAATTGGCCGATTCGGGAATTATATGATAAGGGGAGCTCCAAGTCGATGTACGGGCCGCGGCATTGTCAGCAAATGCACGGTTGCGCTTGCAGAAACCCGATTGATCACATTTCTTGAAGTCGTGCTCCTTCACCGATGCTGGGATCGTGAGTTAGACCAAATAGCCCAGCATCGATGTGATTTGCTGGACTTACTTGCTGGTTGAAGAAGACAGAACAGTACAACGAAGAAGGAAAGCAATACTGCCCGTTGGATAGATAGGGCAACAGACGACCGCATGGTCGTGATAGACAGTCCCAGGACCAAGGAGCGACACTAGAAGATGGAATATCTAATTACGAGGCGGATGAAAGGGTTAACACGAGTTCGATACAACATCCTCTATGTAGGGAGCTGCTTGTGTGGGGTTATAACTGACCAATAGATGTGAAGCCACACTGTCATGAAACAGTGGGGTCTGGCCCAGTAAGCTTCAAGCTTGTTGATTACTTTGGGGCGGATAAGGAGTATGTACTTCGATTCACCGATAGACCTCACTATGATTAAAGTACTGGTAATTGTGTGGCATAAAGAAACACATTATTTATGGTACACTTATTTTCAGTGATACGAAGTATCTTTGTTTACCGAGTAGAGTGTGGGTCCTCCATCTGCCTCAGGTTTTTGGACAACCCAGAAGGGCTGTAACCCGAGAGTGGCGAACAGTGACTTATTCAAGGCATCCGTGACCAACATCTCCTCTTGGAGACGTGCGAGCCTCTGCGACTAGTAGAAACGAAAAACCACAAGTGTCAACTGCACTACGGACTACGTGCCCCTGGTATAGCTCGACAGCTCCCCTCCATTCTACTGTGGTCAGGTTAATGCTACAAAGACGCTCATCATGGCTAGACCCCACTTGGAGCACCTTGAGCAAAAGGACCCCGCTCTAAATATCAACAGCCGCCTTCCAGAGGACAAGAACAGGAGTGACAATCCCACGGGCAGTGGCACCGCAAGCACCAGAACTAGAACTAGCACTCGACGTGGCATCACAGTGTGGCCGGCTGTGGAAACCCTGATGACCCCACCAATTCTTGCTCTCTTCTTTGCATTGGCTGCCACTGCCCTCGTTGTCTTCTTCTCCTCCCGCCAGAATCTTCATCCTATTTCCGCTTCTTCAGATTCACCAAGCCCCTTTTCAATTCCAACATCTGCTGCATTCTCACCAGCGTCTCCAGACTCAAAAAAAGCATACAAAATGAGCGCTACCGAGCAGACGTGAGTAATTTTCTCTTAATTCTCTTTCAGAGTCTTCTCGATCTACCCCGCCAAATTTACCCCTCCAAAAGCTCTCCCGATGTTGGTACCCTGTGATACCAACACCCGAGGTTTTGGGCAATTTCTACTGAAAGCGGCCCCATTCTGACACAATGTATAAAGCTTCATTGCTATCAAGCCCGATGGTGTCCAGGTAGGCCTCTTTTATCCTTCTGCCGTCTGAAGATTTCCAGGTCTAATTCGGTAACAGCGTGGCTTGATTGGCCCCATCATCTCTCGCTTTGAGAACCGAGGGTGAGAACGCTACTCTGATGCATCCCCTAGCGATGCCCCTCCGATTGAAGAACAGCATTGACTTTTCTCAGTTTTAAGCTTGTCGCTATGAAGCTCGTTGCTCCCGACGAGAAGCACCTCAGATCTCACTGTCAGTACTGCCCGGTCCTCCACAATAGACAACGGTGCTAACCAACTTGTAGATGCCGACCTTGACACCCCCAAGAACGCAAAGTGGTTCACTCCAATGATTGACTGTAAGATTCAACACTGTTCGAATATTCACATTCACATCTAATATCCACAGACATGAAGGATCAGCCCATGTGCGCCATGGTCTGGGAGGGCCGTGATGCCGTCAAGACTGGTCGTGGTACGTCCCCATTCATTTGTAGATGCTCCGTGCCGTTTAGCCTTTGATACTGATATTCACTCAAAGCCATCCTCGGCGCCACCGACCCCCTCGCCTCAGCCCCTGGCACCATCCGCGGCGACTATGCTCTCGACAAGGGTCGCAACATCTGCCACGGCTCTGACTCCGTCGAGAACGCCCAGAAGGAGATTGCTTTGTGGTTCGAGAAGAGCCAGGTCCTCAGCTGGAAACACTCCCAGGCCCACTACTTCATGGAGCTGTAGATTTTTCAGGAGGAAACATACACTTCCGTCACATATGAAGTCATCTTGCAGAGAGAAGTACATTGTAGCCCAGAATGCATGACATAAAGACTGTATGGAAAAATTCAAAATTTTATGCAATCCTCACATGTACCATCTCCAACTCATCATGGCTATGATTTGCGCGTCAATGTTTTCCTCAGCCTGTGTAGTACTCCCGCAAACCAGGGTGTAGCCCATACACTGCCCATTATGCGAACCGGCAGAAGAGCCTTGGTGACTGCGTATGCAAGCGCAACCTCAACAAGAATTTTGTACTTTCGTTCGCCGCTGTCCCATTTCCCCAATGCACTCAAACCATCAGATCCGTCCCTTTCCACATCCTCTTGACGAAATCCAAACCAACCTTTCCGGCTAAAGTATCTCTCGAATCGTGATATACCAGTTTGGACATAGTTGCCAAAATGTGAGCTCATGTATGCCACTGGGACGAACGTCGTGTAGTGAAAGAGCGCAAACAGCAAAGATAGCGGCACAATGGCAGTGAGCTCGTGAAGGATCAGAAATGATACGAGGTGCGATATTGGCGCATTACGAAGCCCATTGGTGTATTTCTGCAACCGTCGAGGCAGTCGCGCTGTGATGCGGTCAATCCGTGAAACTTGCGAGGATTCGTATCGAATTCCTAGCGTCCGAGAAGACCTAGGTTGACGGACCCTGGGCTGGCGGAACCATTGAGAGGTATTTAGACGTCGGAGCATCCTGAAAAAGTTGAACGTATTGAGTCGTGCACAATGGGGGTCAAGCTTGGATAAATGTGGCAGCGTGCGTGGCGTCGAGTTGGGTTTAGTTGGCGGGGAAGGTGTCTCGGGCCCCCGGCCACATATCGTAGGGTAGGTAGCCTTTGCTAGGAGTGACTGTGGAATGATGCAGACGGAGGCAAAGAGAGAGCAGAAGAGAAGATGATGATAGAATTGCTATCTAGGAATTCGTAATCTAGAAGAGAAAAGGGAAGCTTATAAGCTTCAAATCTATAAGTGATAAATCTAGGTTTACAAACAAAGCCTGCGATAAACCGCGATATTAAACGCGATGCGGGAAGCTACATCGTTAAATAAAGAGGGGATAATAAGAGTAATGCCTAATATCTAAGGCTATGATATAAGGCTATGAATATCCTTAACACTACCCCTAGTAGTATATCTAGCTAGTAATAAAGAAGAAAGGAAAAATAGAAAACTTAAGGTTATTTATAAAGCTTCTAAAATATCTCCCTTTATAAAGTCCTTAGCCTTTATTATTTAAAGAAAGCGTATAAAATCACTATATTTAACGCATTCTAGACCTTTTGTAAATCCATTAGTAATTATTTATTTAGTGCTAATCTATTAAAGACAAAAATCCCCTTAATAAGCTTTTTATATAATCTATTTATAGCGTAAATTAATATAATAAGTGTGTCCCTTATGCTTCTTATTAAGCATATTAGCTTTTATATTCTAGCTATCTATAAATAGTAGTAATAAGTATAATTACTTAATCCTAAAGTTATTAAGAAGTTAAGTAACCTAGAGTATTAAAAGGCTAGTTAGTATAAGGTTAATAAATTTAGCTTCTATAAAGCTAAGGGCTATAAGAGTTTATTTCTTTAACTACTAAAGGATATATCCTTTAGTAAGGGTTATAACATACCCTATAGTTAAATATCTTATATCTAGGTTATTAGTAAGGGAGGTATTACTAAATCCCTTTACTTAAAGCATTAATTTAGGGTTTAAAGAACTATATTCTCTAAGAATAATTCCTAAATTATTTACTTCTATAAAGTATTACTAAAGGTATTTCTTAAGATTTACATATACTTACTTTAGTGTGAAATTCGCACTATAAAGTTAATTAACTATAAATATAATATTAGGTTATGTAAATACTAAAAGCTAGTTAAAGCTTCCTATTTATTTTGCCTAGTTAGAGAGGTTATAGACTATGTTAAGCTCTTTCTAATTAGCTAGAATAATAGTCTTTAGAAGCTAGGGAACGTTTAAAGCGTTAAGGTTATTAATATTAAATTTCTTTATAATAGTCTATATATAAAGCCTTTAGTAAAGAAGCATAGTGTAATTAGTATAATTATAGACAAATTTAATACTAAGAAATAGCTTAATATTACCTAAATGCTTTAATTTATAGTGTTTCTATAATTCCTTAATAATATTTATAATAATCATAAGGGTCTTTCCTATAATAATTATGTTATTCATATATAGAAGAAGTATAACGTTATTATATTAAAAAATACAGAGTTTACTTAATAGCCTCTTAAAGCCTTACTATTTAAGTTCCTTAGTAATATTATCTAGCTACTAAAGAGAAGAAATAGGTAAGCTATATAAAGCTCTTTTAAGCTTATAGACTTTAGTTATACTATCTAAGTAGCTATGAGGTTATTTAATATAAATATCTCCTTATGCTTTAGTATTAAGGAAGGCATTTATAATGTTATATTACTACTAATTATAGTTAAAGGTAGTAATAAGTGTGTAAAACACTTATAAAGAAACTAAGTGCACCACTACTACGTAAAGGTCCTTATTACTAAAGACCTCTAGATTCTAGTCTTCTCTTATAACCTATCTTGCCTTTAGATATAGGTTAAGATTAATTAGGTACTTTATAGTGTAAACCTATTAGCTATTAAAGATCTTTATATCTTTAAAAGCAAAGACTAGGTCCTAGTAGTTCTTTTTATTAATTTTTAGAAGTTCTTTCTTTTTAGTAAGTCTCTAGAAGTTATAATAGTTATTTATAGCTTTAGCCTTATACTAATTAGACAGAATGTTAATCTTTATATTAGCTATATTAGCTACTTTAAGCATTAGGAACGCATATAAGGTAGTGATTTCCTCTACTTCGTTATTATATAGGTCATTATTATAATAATAAATCGTAAGATTTAATTAATAAGATCCTAGAGGAAGGGCTTTTTTCTTACCTAATATTATAATGTTAAGGTAATCTTAACGTGTATTAGATTAAAGAGATTATCTTAGAGGCTTAGGTTCTAGTTTAAGTTATCATTAAATAATAGCATTATTATTAGCTTTAGCTTCTTTATCTAGGAAGGCCCTAGGCTAATGCCTTAGGAGAATAGTATTCTCTTTAATAATTTATTATTATTAGCTTATAAGGTCCCTTTAAGGAGGACTCTTAGAGGGCATTAGAAGAGAGCTCTAAGATAGCAAAGGCTTAGTCCTAGTAGGAGAATTATCTTTCTCCTTAAAAGACTAGTAATTCTTATCTATTTCTAAGGAAACCAAAGGGGTATTTATAAAATAGACCTTCTTCTATTTAATATTGCTAATAGGCTAGGAAAGAGGTTTTTCTATAGGTAAAACGTTAATAATATAGCAGCCTTCTTTAGCAAAAGAAGGGTTAATAAGGTCCGTAATATAAATAGTCTTATTAGCCTTAAATTTAGTAGGCATAGGTATGTTCTTATTAAAGCGTATATCCCTTGCACGTATAATCCTCTAATCTTTAGGGATCTAAACTTTGTAAAGGTAATATTTAGGGCTATCTATACCTATAAGTTAACCTTTCTTAGCTTATAGCGCTATCTTCTATAATTAAACATAATGTTCATTAGGAATGCATATATACGCAATATATCCCTATGTGCGTAAGTGTTAAATTAAGGCGTTGTTTTTAAGGCCTAGGATGTTAAATAATGCCTACTAAGGAGACTAATTATCCTTATTCCTATATATAGGTAAGAGATTAGTGATTTTAGCTATATGCTTTATAGTATATAGCTAGAGAAGCTCTAGTAATTTAGCTTTAATTATTAAGGATTATGCTATCTCTATAAGGGTTTAACTAGCGCGTTTAATAAGGCCTTAATAGGCAGGAACGTATAAAGCGCTAGTTTAATAGATAATTCCCTCCTTCTAATAAAAGAGTTTAAACTTCTCTCTAAGGAATTTAGTTATATTATCTATATAGAAGCATTTAATAGTAAAGCCACTGCTTATGTTTTTAATAGTAGTCTTCTAAGCTTAGATTACTTTAACTACACTAGCTTTATTAATAGTTAGGATTACCTAGTAAAAGCGTGTATAGGCATTAATTATATATAATAAGTATTTTTTCCCTTTAAAGCCTTTAGGCTTATGTTTAATAAAGTCCTAGAACACATAAGAAAGGAAAGTGATTATATTATTAAAGTCTTCTTAATAAATTATTTAAGGGGCCTTTAATAAAAGGCAAGCTAAGCACTAGAAGTTAATTAAGGAGGCAGGGTTAATCACAATTCCTACCTCTTTATAGGCTAGCATAATTTGTTCTTTCCTTATGTGCCTAAGTCTCTTATATAAGAGGCTAAATTCTACCTTCTTAGTAATAGATTTGCTTAATAAGGCCGTAAAATTAAATTAAGGTTTTTCCTCCCTAAGAATTAATATTAAAATATTAGACTTCTAATTATAAGAAGTAATAGCATTGCCTGTAAACTTTAAGATTAATTAATCTTTAAATCTATCTATAATAACGCCTCCTTACTTAAGAAAACCTAGCGAAATTATATTAACTTTAGCCTTTAGTGCCTATTAGGTATTAGAAAGTTCTAGATAGCCTTTGCTAATAGGGAGTTTAATGTTACTAATGCCTTTAATATTAAGTTATTCTCTATTACTTAATGTTATTAGTCTAGTAACTATATTAGTGTTTAAATAGGTAAACTATTTAGTTATATTAAACATATGAGTGTTATATCTAGAGTTAAGAATGTAGTCTTCCTTTATAAGGCAATTTGCTATTATTTAAAAGGAATAGTCCTAGTTAATTACTATAAGAGAGAGATTACTTCCTATAGTAATAATATTAGGAGAGGTAGTTATAGTAGTAGTTATAGTTATATTGCCTTTTATCTTTATTAAGTTAGGCTTTTTCTCTAGATAAAGCTTCTAGTAATTATCCTTTAAATAAATAGGTTATCCTAGAGAGATTAAATAACCATAATCTAGCTTAATAGTCTTAGAGGTTTTATTCTTCTTTATTAGAGCTTTGCCTTTGCCTTTTGTATTAGCATTATCCTTGTTATTCTTTTATTAGGTATTAAAGTTAACCTTTTAGTCCTTCTAAGGCTTATTAGCTTTGTACGTTAAATAGGTAAGTATACCTTCTTTCGTAAGCTCTAATTTGGAGAATCCCTTAATCTTCTAAGCGTTGTGAATATTAGGCATTAAACCCTTAATAGCTTTGATTATTTGTAATACCTAAATAATATTAGGGATCTTTTTAATCTTATAGATCTAGTTCTAAAGGTTCTAGTAGTAGTCTAGCTAAGCTCTTATTATAGAGAAATTAGCTCTCTTTAATTAAGAGAACTATTATAGTAGCTTAATAATAGCTAAATTTACCTTAAAGCTATAATTGCTTTTAATTAATTGTATTATATTAGTAACTAGTATTATATTAGTCTATCTTATATATATTAAATTCTTTTAGACTTATAAAGAGAGGCTTTACTATATAATAGAAAAGAGAATAGTATAATACTTATTAGTCTCTTAAGACTATAGAGTTACTCTAGTTAAATATAGTGTAAGCTATATAATATAAACTTATATTTAGATTAAGATTTCCTATTCCTTAAAGTTCTTAGCCCCTTTAAGAGAAGTAATAACTATAGTCCTTATATACTATGCCTTAGTAATATTATTAAGTTTAGTTAGATTAGGTTAGGTAGCTAGAATAATACTAGAAGCACCTATGTTAGCTATACTATAGGAAAGGAAAGGTAAGGTTATATATTAGAATTCGCGTACTCCTATTACTATATGTATTTAATACTAATTATTATTAATTTAGTCTAATAGAAGTTATAGTAGTAGCTCTCTAAGGATTAAATTACTATATAGCTACTAACGCATAGAGATATAAAGTTAAGAATATAAGTAGCCTAAAAGGCGTTTTTAGATACCCTAAAATATTTTACCTTAGCCTAGTTAAAGGGCAATGCTTTACCTAGAATTTACTATACTTACTTTACTTGCTTTACTATATACTACTTTACCCTAGATAGTAATAGATCTAGATTATTAGTTTTAGGTGCCTAAGGTAATTCTATAAGGAATGTCTTATCCTAGCTTACTATTCACTAAGATTTACTTAGAAGGGATTAACTTTTTATATATATTATAAAAGATTATATAGTGTTAAGTAATATATAAGTTTATAGCTTAGAGAAAAATTATTATACTTATAAATTAGGAAAATAACGCATAAAGGTTATGTATTTAATTCCTAGTTATATAAAATTTTTATAGCTTTATATGTATAAAAGGAAGCTAAATTATAATTAATCTAATCTTAACTTATATAGTGTTATTAGTTTTTAGGAAAGGAAAAAGGTCTTTATACTACCTTATAAGTTAAGTAATTTGCTTTAATAAGATATTAGGAAAAGATATGTAATTATATATAAGACTATAATAGTTAGATAAAAGGGAAAAATAAAAAGAAAGGTAAGGGCGCGATTATAAGCGCTAGGCTTATAACCTATGGAATAATGTAAATAAAGGCAAAGAGAGAGTAGAAAAGAAGATAATAATAGAATTGCTATCTAGGAATTCATAATCTAGAAGAGAAAAGGGAAGCTTATAAGCTTTAAATCTATAAGTAATAAATCTAGGTCTACAAACAAAGCCTGCGATAAATCGCGATATTAAACGCAATGCGGGAAGCTGCATCATTAAACGAAGAGGGGATAACAAGAGTGATGCCTGATATCTGAGGCTACGATGTGAGGCTGTGAATATCCTCAACAGTGACAAAAACATCACCAGAATTCCAATTTCGAATGTAACCTCAGACGTGCGCAACAGTTTTTTCTCGGTTTTCAACGGCTCTATGGTATCTATATAGCTAGGCCTACAGATTCAATTTATCTGATACAGCAGGAATAACTGTTTTTTTTATTCACTTGGCTTGAATGACTGGTGGATCTTTCTCCTCGCCGCCAAAACGGCATTGTACTTCGGGTCACAGGACAAGGAGTCAACGTCAACTAGTGCAGTTGGCAGATTCATACGCTTTCTATCATGACGATTCTAAGAAGGGCCTGCACCAAACCATGTACTCATTTGATGTCGATCCACTTTGACACTGTATGTTCACAGTTGTACCAGCTGTAACACTTATCATGGGAGGCCGTTCCTTCCGTCTCAGTGACAGCTGCGGTTTCTTGGAACACTTGGCATGCCCAGAATGCGATTTTCCCCCAGTTTCTTTTCCTTTGACATTTCTTTCCAGCCTCGTCTTCTTCTCCTTTCGTACTACTTCCAAGTCCTCTCCATACTCGTTTCGTCAAGAACACTCCATCAAACAACACATTCACAAACACAATCCTTGCGTCGTTCACAATGGCTGCCGCCAAAATCACCACTGGGCTGGTTGCCATCCTGGGCCTAGCATCCGTTGTCCAAAGTCAGAATCCATCCAAAGGAGACCTCATTCTCTGCGACTGTGGCATTGGAGATGACAAAGAGCATCCAGATTGGTCCACCTCTCGCCAGATGAACTGGTATAATGAGATCAAGTGGCCAGCGTCTGCCTCTTCTTATCCCAAAGCTCCCGATATGGCCGTTGAAATTCCTTACAAAGATGGAATTTACCCTTGGCTCCCTCAAGGAGTAACTGGCACCATGCCCAATGGTCAGGTGTGGACTGCTTACATTGAAGATGGAACCCCAGACGGGTTCAAGGCTGGAAATGCTGTCTCCAGCAAAGATGGCAAGAAGACTCTCAACTGCTGGGCATATCGTGGTCGTCCCATCAGTGCTGCCATCAACGAGACTTTCAGTCGCGATGCCATTTGCTGGACTGCTTTTGTCTGCAATCACGACAACAACCCCCCTCCTCGTCCCAAGGACATGAAACATCACACTTCCACTGCGACAGCATCTACTGCCCCCCCGAGGTCTACCTTTTACACCAACCCCCCCAAGACTATCACTGTCACCCCAACCTCTTCGGGACAGCCTGCTCCTACCTTCAACCCCAAACAGGGACAGATGGATGTATACGCTGGTGTCAACCCCCGTTTTATCAACTGGCAAGACACTTGGCAGGCATTCATCAACCAATTTGTCTGGGACAAAAACACTGGACGTTGTATTGGCGGTCCGGTCCGCGGACAGGGTTTCAATATCACCATCGAGTGTGCAGGTATTCAGGTTGACGAAGATACTCACATGACTCTGCTGCTGATCAAGGCGCTTCGAGATGTTGGACTGAACAGTCTTTGGTTCAACCAGAACCCAGTCATTCCTGGAGGAACCAACAACAATCAAACGTCTCCAAACTGGGTAGTTATGCCCGAAGCATTCAGCCTGCAAGCTACAGATGCCGCCACAAATAACATAGTGGGCCGACTCGCTTACAAAACTCATTACGATGCATTCCTGGCCACTCCATGTTCTACTTGTGAGACTGGACGATTCAACAAGAGTTTCTTCGACCCGATCATTTCAGCTGTACAGGGAAGCTACCCCAAGTTCAACAACTTCACCGTTCAGGCGCAGTGCGAGCCTTGGATGGCTTGTGATTGAGGAATGATGTGTTGTTGATGTTTGCTCTTTATGGTGAGATAGACTCATTTTTGTTACTGGCTGAGCCTCTTTATATTTGCCGTCGACATTGTTAAAATGATTGACCCAATGGCTTCAAGATCACGGCCCACTGTACGGTAGACATATGTTGTCTTTTTATTTTGACAAAATATACTCTTTGCTTTTACAAGCCACGTTGTCGTGTTCTTGTGACTGAACAATGTGAATGCGCGGTCTAACTCTGAATTTTTTTTTTTTACCGTAAAAGCGACATGGAGTTCTTCGCTAGGTATCGCTGTTCCCGTCGGAATAGTACTCGAACTCTTTGGGAACCTCGAGCAAACGGTTGTTAAGAGGATCCGGATCAACCTCGATGGCTTTTGTGGCTTGTGTTTGTTCGGCTAGTGTCGTTGAAACGGGCATTAAGGAGTGTCCTCTGAGCAAAGACGACAAATTACCAGCCCATTCCCACGGTCGACTGGCATCACCTGGCAAGCTGTTGAAGTATTCCCATCCCATGACGCCTCCAAAATTTTGATGCCTCCGGTGCAGTATGCCAAGGACAGCAGACAGCATCTCCCAATGCACAAAGCCGTGGCCGTTGGCAGGATTCGTGACCACTCCAATGACAATCTTGTCGGGACTCCAGCCTTTTTGCAGCATCAAATCATACATGAGGGTATTACTGAGATTGCCCCATCCGCAGTAGAACTGTGTATTATACCAGGCAATTTCGCGTCCACGCATAACCTCCAGCGCCTCGTAGTCAAATCCGCTCAGATTCTTGGTCGGATCAAGCATGGCCATGGCCACTGGCGCCATCGTGATGATGAAGGTTTTGCCAAAATCTGTTCGTAGCCGGTCAATCAATCGGATGATGCCCCCCAGCGTCATGGGCTCTTCCACATCCAGGTCCAAGCCATCCAGGCCACGCTCCAGGACGAGCTCTCGCAAGGGGCCATAGAAGGATTCGAATTGTTCATGGGAGCCATCGAGACGAGCATACGAGCCCTTTGCGGCGCCGCCGAGCAGGCCTAGGACTTTTACGCCCGAGGCTTGGAGGACGCGTAGCTCAGCCCATAGGGTTTGGAAGCATGGGTGATTGGGGGGATAGTCGTTAAGAGTGAGGTCCTGGGGCCGGGAGTTGATGTGGATGGCGGCGAGGATGACATGGGTTATGGAGATGGAGGGCTGGGTGACGAGGGGGAGGATGGAGATGGGGTTTCCGGAGGGGTCGTGGTGGGTTTGGTAGTAGGTTATGAGGCGGGGCAGGGGATTGACGTGCGGTGGGATGGGAGGCATTGGGGTTTCGGTGATGGGGAGGCGCGAGGTGGGAGATGGCAGGATCTTCTGGAGAGGATGTGATGATGGGGGTCTGGTCTGGTTTGAACCGTTTGATGATGTTTGTTTATTAGTGTTCAGTGTAGGCGGGTTCACTGGTGTTGGTTGCGCTTTGGCGGGGGTTGCGGGTTGGATTGGAGGGCATCTAGGGCATGAGGCAAGTGGACGTACAGTGGACGCCACCTACAGAGGGCACCAAGCCAGCCTGATTATATGCGACACCGTGTACTCCGTATATCGACGGCTTTGGTCGAGACTGGAGGTTCATTCTTCGAAGCACATTAGGGTGATTCAATCATTCAACGTAGGTTTTAAGCAGGGGTTACATTCAAGACAAGGAGGTCCATCTTACTGGTCCACCATTTCCCGCTTTCTACCGACGCTAGAGCCTCAAGCCACGGCGAAATTCCATCTCTAGCTAGCAATTAATAAAATCAGTAACATCCACCTCTCAACACCCTGTTGGCGATGGCGTCCAAATCACCGCTGCTGCCTTGCAGCGGCCAATGCCGTCTCCTCGTCAGGCAGAGACGACGCCCCCCATCAGCCTGTCCAGCCTGCACCAATGCCTCGCCCACGCATCGTCCTCGAACCCGAGCCCGGCACGACGCCCGTCCTCGCCGATATCTCTCGACGCCGTCACCCCATCCCCGAGCAGAACTGGAGAGGACACTCCTTGAGCTGCAGAAGCACTCGTCTAATCTGATCAACCTCTCGAGGTTGCAGCTCGCGCTCCAGGGCTTACGGCAAGAGGCGGGATCTGAAGTTGTTCGAATCGCGATCCTGGGACTGAGCAACAATGGCTCGAAGGCCGGGCCAACGGCGCGGAGAGTCCTGCGCTCTTTGCTTGCGGACCCGCTACAGGAAGAACAGTCATGGGAAAGGGAGCTGGAGAGTCGGGACGAGACGAAACCGTTGATTGTGCGAGTAGGACCACCGCAAAAGCATGCTGTTTCCTTGAATATTGAGAGGGAAACAGGCCTAGACGAGATGCACATCTCTTCGCCGCATCTGGATAAATGCAACCTGGAGTTCCTCTTTATGGAGGTCGATGTCCCATACGGCGCCCCTGGCAAAACGTCCGTCAAGGCATTGGAGGAGGCCGTCTTGGTTCCCGCAGTTGACATCCCCTCGGCCGCGGACAGAACATCACCCATTTCCACGCCTGTTCACCAAGCTCTACTGGTTGCGGACGGGCTTTTGGGCGCGGTGAACGTTTCAGCTCTCCCTGTCGCCGAAACAAATGAGTCTATTGTGGCAGCTGTTCACTTCGAGGGACTATCTAAACCCCAGCTTGGAGAGACCACCTTCAACATTGTCGACGTGTCGTTGGCTGAGCAGGGTATCCGTCTATTTCGACAAGGTCCCCAGCACGGCATGGAATACGAACGCCTCTGGTTCACCAGTAATGTTCCTATCCTCATCAACTGGTTGAAGACAGGCGCCTCGTCGTCAACAGGCGAGACGAAGCCCGCGGTGCGAAAGCTCATCGCTTCTATGCTGCAGAATACGTTGTCGGAAGTGCAGCTCCTGGAGGCACACAAACTATCCAAGGCTTTGACTCTAAAGAGCGATGATCCTGCCGTGGCGGCATTGAACGAATGCCTGGCTGACTGGGCGCACAAGGCGCATTCTGAGCTGCAAGAGGATCTTGATCTTGCCTTTGGGGGACGCAGATGGCGCAAGCTGGGCTGGTGGAAGCTCTTTTGGCGGGTAGATGACGTCGCGATGCTCACGAATGAAATGCTCAGCCAGCGCTTCATGCCGACTGCTGAGCAGGAACTTGTGTATCTGACCGGCCGAATCGCCCAACTGAGAGGCTCATCGCCAGAGTATCCCCAGCCCACACCATCAAGCGAGGCGTCTTCCGAGGCGTCTTCCGAGTCGCGCCCGCTCGCGAGCTCATCTGCACTGCCTAAATGGCCCGGCCACATTGCGTTCACACGTCGCTATCTACAGAATGAGACCGTGCCTGCTCTGCAATCCCTAGCACAAAAGCTCGTTGTTCAATCCCTCGGCACCTCAGGCATAGCCACGTCCCTCGCTGCTCTCTTGTACGTGTCGTCATTCTCCTCTACCGTCTACGAAGCCGGCGCTGTTGCCGCCCTCGGCATCGTCTACAGCCTGGGTCGAGTGCAGAAGAAATGGGACGCCGCGAGGGCGTTTTGGGAGGGAGAGGTTCGCGAGGAAGGTCGCAAGGCGGTCAGAGCCGCAGAGGAGAGTGTGGCCACCGTGTTGGAAAGTAACAAGTCGAGCGGCTCTGTTGAAGTAGTGGAGGAGTTGGAAAAGACAAGAGAGTTGGTCGCCAAGGCAGAAGATGCCCTGGCAAGAATGAGGTAGTGTGTACGATCAAGCAGCGAACCCATGTACTATACTAATTAATGCAAATGGCTTGACGCACGACCGTCCACCTCTTTATTTCTGCACTCCACGTACTTGATCAAACACATGCCATATCACACAAAGCATCACGTAGTCGCTGCTCAAGCCAAGACACAGCACGTCCCAAAGACACAGCCACAGCCACAGCAACAGCACATGTTTGCCGACGCAAACCCCCTTTTCTTCTTTCACCAAAGAACAAGTTGATAAAATGTGATCCGGAACGCCAAGAACAACCCTGTAATCTCCCCCCTCCCCCCCCCCCTCCCCGGAAGAAAACCCTGTTATTCGACCAGCCTCTCCCTTCATTCCACCACCAAACGACCCAGTTTTCACCCTATCGCCGTCCTCCTGCCCGGGCCCGACTAACAGTCGCCCTGCCTCTGGCCAAACCAACACCTCTTCCGCGCAAGTTCCTACTCCTGAACATGGGGGCGTTGCGCAACATATCCGGCACGATGAAGAAGCGCACGTGCGAACCGCGGATATACACCTGTTCGAGGTGGGAGACGCGGCCGTCGCGCGCGGTGACAGTAATGTCTTTGAGTTGGACGTTCATGTTGTCTTCGGCTAGAGATGTACTCAGTTATATGCTTTGTTAGAACGGTGGGTTGGTTTACCATCGAGGAGCTTGCCGCGGTAGGTTTGGCCGGATGTGATTTCGAGTGTCACGATGTGGCCCTGGGCATGTTAGCTTCGTCGGGTCGTGGGGAGGAGGGGGGGGTTGGAAGCGCGAGGAGACGAACTTGTGCCTCGTTGAGGAGCTTGATTGGGATGCCGATTGTGGAAGTCATGGCTGGGTCGGGGTGGGGCGGTCGGGGCGGTGCGGTGCGGTACCGTTTTGTCGTGGTGCGTGGGTGTGGTTTTGGGAAATGCCTGTCTCGAGATAATAAATAATAGCTAGAAGCTTGAAATTTGGGTGGTGAAGTTCTAGTTCTGGAAACGCAGGCTGCTGCGGGGTATCGTTTTGCCGGACCGGGGCGCGTGGGATGGACGGAAAGTGGGCGACTCTGGATCTGGTTGACGCTGGGCACATTTACTTGTCATGTACATATGATGAGAGAGCATTTAGCGGCAGCGCAGGGAGACGTGCACGAAAGGAAAAGGACTAAGATGAAGATACCATCATATATATGTGAGAACAAAAAGTGCATTCATACACGTTTTTATCTTCAGATGGTCGATATGCTCTTTCAAAGACATCGGCTTGCTCCATACGTTGCGATGGACCGCATAGCCCTTATCGCGGGCGGGTGTGCTCGAAAAAAAGAATCTCGTTCAAAGGCCCTTCTATTTCCTAACTTCCAGCATCCTACTCGTACTTGTCCTCCACACGAGACATGAGCTTACAACAAGAGGCCGTGCTTGTCGGTGAAATTGTACAAGTACATCAAGGTGTTGACCATTCGGGCTTCAGGCAGCCAGATTGATGCGCATTTCGCGGTGCCCACCTCACGAACCAAGCCTGACGGACTTACGCAGCGATATAATACGGCGACGTATGGAGTTTCCTACTTTCCGGGATACTGCTAATAACGTATTCATGCAGGCTTATTCAATACGAAGTCAATGTACACTGCAACGTGTTGAGGAAAAAAAGAAAACCTCAATCAATTGCATATTCCAGCGACGTTAGGGATTCATTAAGCTTCCTGGGTATCAATAGATCTCTGCTTCTTCTGCCTCTTGCCAGACAACAGCTCTCTCTTTTCTTGTTTTCTCGTCTGCTTGTCCAAGTTGCCGATCGTCTTCGTCTCCTGTCCACACGGCCATTTTACCATGGCCGCCTCTTCGGCCGCATCATCCCATTCTCGAGGTAAAATGGCGAATACGAGGTACGACGTATGGGTCTTGACGTCATTTTCTGTGCGGTGGACGACGTTGCCTTGTATCCATGAAGGGTCTCCGTTTTTGCCAGACTCTTTATCAGTCCAAGTTGACGCTATTTCGTCCACGTCCATCTTGGATTCGGAAGCATCAGAGACTGGCTGAGATATTTGTGCCTTGTGAAATTCTTGAGTCCGCTTGAGATCAACCTTGAGCTTCTTGACGGCTTCCGTTACGTCTGTCGGCGCGGTGCTGGCTCCAGCTCGGTCTCTCATGATGTTGAGCCTCCGATGCGCAATCTCAACCATGTCGATATCTGTCCAACCCAGTGTCCGCAGTTCGGTGACAGTGCGCGTGACCTGTTCAATGCAGGGCGAAAACGTGCAAATGTACACACTTTGATCGGGATCCAGAGGTGACACCCAATCACCTGGGTTTTCGTCCAGTTTCCCTTCCTTAAGTGTCTTACGCCGAGATAGATGGTGCAATGCTTCCCAAGGAGCCGGTAAATCGAGGAAAATAGCATTGGCCTTGGGGGACTTTCCATCCACGATGAAACCTCCGTCGCAGACATCTCTGTGTGTGACTTGAACAACTCCGTCGAGTAGATGATCTTTGATTTCTACCTGCATTTTTTGGAATCGAGGCTCATGGAATTCGAAACTAAACACCTTGCCCTTGACATCAGTGTCTGATTTCGGATAGCCGTTGTAGACCGCACGCGCAGACGCATGTGTAAAGCTACCGCTTCCCGCCCCGGCCTCAATGATTCGTGACCCCGGTCGAGCTCTAATGCGTTGCAGAACATAGCTATAATCTGGGGTGTAGACGACTTGAGTTCGATGCGGCAAGCTGCTGGTCCATAGCTCTGGGGTCGGTCGAAGCACGTATACGAAACCGCTGGCGGCTACAATAGCCTTTTTAGCGGGGGCTGAGCCAGGGGTATCGTTCCCATCATCCGCATTTGAGGTTGGTGTCTCTTCGTCTTCGACTTCGCCGCGTCTGCGTTTGCGTCCTCGGGATCCTGTGTCCACCACGGAAGCTCGAACCTGCGAGCCCCAAGGAATATCGAGCAAAGTCGAGTGAGGAAACGAGCCGAATCTTGTATTCAAGGTGACGCCTTCTGCATATCCGTCTACTGCACCAGCCGATTGCTGCAGGGTAATGGGCTGGAAGTTGTCTTTGGAGAGACTGATGATAGCCAGTGTATTCGGCTGGGTCTTGGGACTGGGAGCAAGGAAGGGCGAAGGCGCGTGCTTTTTGACAGAGTTCATAGTGGTACGACGTATGCC
The DNA here is from genome assembly GCA_019022495.1 of Epichloe hybrida. Classification (NCBI taxonomy): domain Eukaryota; kingdom Fungi; phylum Ascomycota; class Sordariomycetes; order Hypocreales; family Clavicipitaceae; genus Epichloe; species Epichloe hybrida. The sequence goes on from JAFEKR010000020.1 coordinate 899,355, forward strand.
AAGGCTGCTGAATACAGCCTGGTCATTTGAAGTCGGATCGAAGCGACACTGTTGTGTCAATTCCAGATCGCGGTTGGGGCAGGCAAAGGATGGAAATTTGAGAAGTTTGTCAGATTTTGTTAGTGAGGGCACTGAGGGGCCAGGGGAGGGGGGGGGGGTTTCAAAAGACCACTGAGTGTCAGTCTACTCCGCCCCAAAGCTCCAACTGCCAATTTATTATACCAATTGGCAAGGACTCATCGACTTGTCGGACAAGACGGACCTTGGTGATGACACGGCCGCGTCCAGTCTCTGCAGCTACTTGACTCCTCTTCTTGGCACATCAGCCGCTCTGAATGAATCGTTTGCGCAGCCTCTATCGTCGGAGATTCACATCAGTCGCTCTTGTTCCCGGCAGCTTCATTGTTTTCCCCGGTCGAGGCTACAGCACCGCCGCTATGGAGTCATTAAAAGTTCACAACTCGCTCAAGCCAGGTCCTCCTGTGCCTTTTGTGCCCATGGAGCCTGGCAAGGTGTCATGGTACGCATGCGGTCCTACGGTTTACGACAAGAGCCATCTGGGCCATGCTCGAAACTATGTGTCCAGCGACATCATTCGGCGCATCATGATGCATTACTTTGGTTTCAAAGTCAACTATGTAATGAACATGACCGATGTTGACGACAAGGTATGGCAGGTTTCGGGTCCAGCCAGCGTTCAGCGGAACTAACAGGTCCAGATCATCATCAAAGCTAGAAGACAACGGTTGTTGGACCTGGAAAAGAAGAAAAAGTACTCCAAGCAAGATCTTCATGAGCTTGGTCTTGCTGCTTTCCGCGCCTATGCATCAAGCAACCTGTCACTCCTGGCAGACGACGCTTCCAAATTAGACGAGACCGATTATACCAAAAGGCGAGACGCCGCCTATGGACGAGTTTTATCGGGTGGGACGCTCTCTGGCGATGGCAAACCTGGCGACCCGGAGGCCAAGATCAAGATGCATCTCAGCAACATGGATGCTGCTGCCGAGGCTCTCAAACAGGACGACATCTTCCCCGGCGCCGACGAGGTCCTCCTCCCTTACCTAGATTCGTTGTACAAGGATACGATCGATACCAGTGACCAGACCATGTTTACGGACCTTACTCAACGTATGGAGGCTTTATTCCTGGAGGATATGGACAACCTCAACGTTCTACGCCCCGATGTCATCACTCGTGTCACCGAGTACATGCCGCAGATTGCTAAATTTGTCGAGCAAGTTGTGGATAAAGGTTTTGCCTACGAAGCAGAAGGCTCAGTCTATTTTGACATTGGCGCTTTTGAGAAAGCTGGCAATACATATGCTCGCTTGCGGCCCGAAAGCAAAAATGACAAAGGTTTGCAGGAAGAAGGTGAAGGCTCCTTGTCGAAGAACCTGGGAGGCAAGCGTGGCCCGGGAGATTTCGCTCTTTGGAAAAGATCCAAGGCTGGTGAACCTTTCTGGCCGAGCAAATGGGGTGAAGGTCGACCAGGATGGCATATCGAATGCTCCGTCATGGCCTCTGACGTTCTCGGCTCTCGCATGGATGTTCATTCTGGAGGCATAGACCTGGCTTTTCCTCACCATGACAATGAGCTTGCTCAGAGTGAGGCTTACTTTTGCGAACGCGACAAGGGTGAGCACACTTGGGTCAACTACTTCCTACACATGGGTCATCTTTCTATCTCGGGCTCCAAGATGTCTAAATCCCTGAAGAACTTCCAGACCATTGCAGATGCACTTGCCACCACATACACGGCGAGAAGCATGCGCGTTGTGTTCTTGATGGGCAGATGGAACGACGGCGTTGAGATCTCGCCGGATATGCGCGCCCAGTCCGACAACTGGGAGTCCGCCATAAGCGTATGTGTTTGCCCCCCGCTCGTAGCATCAAGAAAGCCTCTCTGCTGACAGAAGCACAGAATTTCTTCACGAATACCAAGTCCTGGCTTCTTGAAGCTGGGATCAGTGATGGCGTCAAGACATTGTCCATAAGCAAAGATCAACCCCCCACTGGCCTTCTCGCCGACCTAGATCAGGCCAAGAAGGACGTGGAAGCTGCGCTGACCAACTCGTTTGACACCCCTCGAGCCATGCTCATTCTCCTCAAGTTGGTCAATACAGCCAACGTCTACGTCAAGGAGAACAAGGACTTTGAACTTGCTCAAGTTGAAGCCGTCGCGCGATGGATCACCAAGATGGTTGGCATTTTCGGCTTAGACTCCAACGCCAGTTTTCCGTATGACGGCCTGGGCTGGGCCTCACCGATCGCCGCCGACGTAGATCCTAAACAGGCAGTAAAACCCTACGCCGAGGTGCTCGACTCTGTCAAGACTGAAGTTTCCGCATTGTCATTGTCCAGCGAGGCCCTCCCCACTTTGCTGTCCCAAGATCCCTCCAAGGACTTTGAATCCACTGCGTCTACCGGCACTCGCGACATTGAGAGACTGGCTCTTCCCTACCTGCGCGTAGTTTCACAGATCCGTGATGAGCTCCGTCGCATTGTCTCATCACAGACGCCCGAAACAAGGCGTGCCATTCTCGCCATGACTGATCGAATCCGTGACGCGGATCTCACCAACCTCGGCGTCTATCTAGATGACCGCCCGGACAACCAGCCCTCACTGATCAAGTTCATCCCTGCAGCCGAACTCATCCGCGCCAGGGAAGAGAAGGCAGCACGCGAAGCTGAGAAGGCCGCCAAGAGGGAAGAAGCAAGACTGGCTCGTGAAAAGGCCGAGCAGGAAGCCAGAGAGAAGGCCATGGTACCTCCAGAGGAGATGTTCAAGAAGGACGAACGATATGGCGTCTGGGATGAGACGGGTATGCCAACCAAGATGAAGGATGGAAGCGACGTGCCTAAAAGTCAATTGAAGTCGTTGAAGAAGATGTGGGAGAAGCAAAAGAAGGCGCATGACGAGCTCAAAGCCAAAGGTGGACTGCGGAAGTCATGAACATTGAGTGAACTTTGCATCGGGAATAGCAAACCAATTTCGGCAAACAAATAGCAACTCGATCGGCATATCAGCCCCTTTAACGGCGCGGTGTGTCCTCAATGTCATATCCTGGTCCCGCCCAGTGCAACCCCGAGACTCAGCTCCCAATGCATGTCAGATCTGGTGCAACGCACCCGGTCTTGACACGGGTCATTCCCAGTTCCATCTCTCTCGCGTCTACTCCGTAGACCGTCAAGAATTATGGCTTTCATGTACAAAATATTTGAATGTTGCTTAATACATTGTAGGTACTTATTATTCTGCGGGCCGATTCACCCGCAAACTCAGCAGGCGATGAATGCGGCAACGAGGGTTGTCGATCGAGTGTACATAACCAGGGGTTCTTTGCATCCGGATCTTCAACTTGAATTGGGGGGGGGTTTTTTCCCGCTCAATTTTTGCTACGAGAATGGGCTCCTCCATCATTGTCCTCTCCCTGGGCATTCTCGCCATTCCAAGCCTGCTCTACTCTCTCGTGCGACATCTAAGTAAACATGGTGAGCTCTCGTCGCAAGTCCGTCGCTTTCCAGGGCCGAAGCAAGTCCCCTTTGTAGGGAGGGTGCACGACCTCCCGAAGCGGTCGTTGTGGTTGAAGTTTCATGAGTGGGCGGGCATGTATGGTCCCATCTATGAGACGTCCATGATGGGGCAGCGGTTCATTATCATTTCGAACGAAGAGATGGCGAGGGAGGTGTTGATTCATAATGGGAATCACTTCGGTGGGAGGGTGCAGATTCGGGCGTTGATCGATCACAAGACGTCGCCTACGTATGTTGCGCTGCAAGATCGGAACGGTTAGTTTGTTTCGGCGTCGGACCTTTGCTTCGAAACGTTTCTTATTCTTTCACACATTTTTCTCTTTTTTTGGGGGGTTCCCCGTCGCGATGACTCATTGGAGTCTGATTTCGGTACAAGAGCAGACAGCTGACGAAATTATCAGAAACGTGGAGGGTGCAAAGAAAATGGGTTCACGCCGCCATGGCAGCGGCGTACCAGGACAACTTTCATGGGCGGATAGAAACCGAGCTGAAGCGGTTCGCTATGATGCTTCTCTTGGATCCGGCCAAGTTCCATGCGAACACGCGAGAACTTACCGGGCGGATCATGAGTACGCTGGCGTGGGACGATGCGCCATTGGGACCAAGATACGGCGAGCATGCCATGGAGACGCTGACGCAAATGTCTGTCTCCGGGCCCATCGTCAACACCGTGACTCCGATATGGTACATTGCTGAGTTCCTGGGGCACAATCCCTGGAGGAAGTTTGAGGAGGCGCGGGAAGCAAAGATGAGGGCTTGGTGGGCTGACAGTCTGCGCGTGGCCAAGAAAAGGTTCCTCGACGGAGAATTGCCCCGAGATACGTGGTCCTACCGATACTGCGACCAGCTTGTTTCCGAAGGCAACGAGACTCTGGAGCAAAGCCCCGATGACGAAAACTTCGCCGCCTGCATGCTGGGGTTTCAGTGTATGGTCGGCGTCATCACTGCGGCCGGCCCGTTGCAGTACTTTCTGATGTGCATGGCCCTGCATCCGGAATGGTTGACCAGAGCTCAAGGGGAGATTGATCGAGTGTGTGGGCGTCGTCTGCCGACTATACAGGATTTTGAACATCTGCCTACTATGAGGGCGTGCGTGAAGGAGACTTTGCGATGGAGATCGACGGTGCCACTGGGTAAGTTCACGTTCCCAATGCCTCTCTACGTTGGCCAAAATTGATAGTGTTGCAATCTAGGAGTTCCTCATCTATGCGAGACGCCGACCGAGTACATGGGCGTCCCCATCGGAAAGGACGACATCATTCTTGCCTGCGAATGGTCGTTGAACCGCGACGAAGTCGTGTTCCCTGATGCTGAGAACTACCACCCAGAGCGCTGGCTAGAACCAGGTTGGCCGACATACATGGAGCCATTATCACGATATCCCAATCTTCGAGAAGGTAAAGCAATGCATACATTCGGCTGGGGTCGGAGATCCTGCCTTGGTCCCTCCCTCATTGATTACGAAATGTTCATGTTCGCAGCCTATGTCTGCTGGGGATTCGACTTGTCGTTGAAGAAATGCCCCGTGACAGGAAATGACATCACTTTTGATACGTATTCGAGCAATTCGAGAGTCATCTTGGAACCGAATTCATGGCCGATGGATGTAAAGCCAAGGAATGGCGAGAAGGTCGAGGCAATCATGAATAGTTATGAGAATGTTCAAGGGGAAGTGAGGGTTTGACAGAGGTTTGGCCTCACAGATCCTTTCCGGCGCAGCACAGGCATGACAGCCGTCAAAATACGCATTAACATCTTTCGCAGCTGTCAACACAAAGAAGTTACCTGTAACCTGCAAACGGGTGTCTCCACCTACCGTGTTGTTTACTCCTGGTCGTGTTGGCTTTTGCTCACACTTTGCAGGCCAAACATCTCTCCCCTCTTTGCACTCTGATTTTCATTCTCAAAGCCCTGCCCAACCCTTTGTTTGATATCTGATATCGAAAAGTTTGCTTATATATGCGTTGCTACACTCCAGAAGAGCACTCTGGGTCCTGAACAAATGCTGCTTCGAGGATCGTATCTCGCTTACAAGCGAGAGACAAGCAGGCTCGTGTATCTCCTTGTGACGGCTTCCAACGCCGTTCTATCTGTCAAGAATCTCAAAGTCAGATTGAACACAACTGGGAAAATCGACTCTTCAGGCTTCGTTCCAGCAGCTGAGCTCATCGCCAAGCACATGAAGAGCATACCTTGCGAGATTCTTCGCTTGCTCAAATCCGTCATTGAGCTTCGCATATCCCACTATTCAGAGTTTCAGCTTTGTGTCTCTACCAATCCCAACTTCGAAATGGAAGAAAGCAACAAGTCGCACAAGCATTTCATTGACGTGCTGTCGCGGACCTTTCACATTCTAGGTGGTGAAGACGGCCTCAAGAAAGAGAAGAAGGCGGAAGTGAAGGCAGACAAGAAGAAAGAACTCAACAATGAAGATTTCCAAGCAACTTTCTCCAACCTGTTTGAACATCTTGACCTTCAAAGTGTGGAAGGCAGTGACGAGGAAAGTGATGACACATCCCTTTGCGATGGAGACGGCGAAATATCACGAACTGGTTGCGCAAACAAGGCTCTTTCCAAAAGGGCAAGAGCCGACAGGAACGGCAAGAACAAAAGAAGCGGCAAGAACTCGCGTGGGAAACCATCTTCGAAGAACAAGAAGAAGTCACCAGGCAAAGTGCCCCTTGAACAATATGGGATCATAGACGACGATCATCATGTCGCAGCGGAACACTTCCTCGTAGCTTCTTCTATCTTGGAGCAGTGCATCGATCTCAGGCTTCAATCCCAAAAACGCTGGTGGGCAGTGGCCTACAGCACCTTTCAACCGCTTACTGCTCTCTCTACTTCAGCGCAAAGCATCGCGATGATCCAAAGAGCGCACAAAACCATATCGCTCGAGTTCCCGGGCTCTCATTCCTACATGAGCCTGATCAATACATATACGAGAGGCGGCATGGAAAATCTTCAACCGACTACGACCATAAGAGTTTATCGCGACCGCGACAGCGATGAGTGTTGTGTGAGCATGCAAGAGACAGCGGTTTCACGAGAACCTATGAGGGAGTTGCTCATGGAGCATGCGTACAACGACCTTGTCGAGTTTCTCGAGGATTATCGAATGACGCCATCTGGAGCGCCGACCAAGTCAATGCAGGCTGAGATAAGTCAGTGGGATCCAGAGTATGATCTTGAAGCGGCTACCGATGGTCAGAGACTGGAGTGGCGGCGACTCTACACCATCAACTGGCTGTACGGTCTGGCTGGTTATTACTTGAGCACGAAGCAAGAAGTCGACGATGAAGGCACCAGGGCCAGTCTTAAAACTGGCCGGAAAATTTCGACGCCATGGGCAGATAATTACACCTTCTTCGGCTTGGGTGACTTTGCCAGGTCCATTATCTCCCTAGCCCGGAAGGCGAGTAGGTCACAAGTACAGGACTGTATACCGCCACATCTTGTCTTCCAACTTCAATGCATCGTGGACTCCTTCACTGCTTCCCGAGGATGGGCAGTAGAAGTGTCCGGGCACATTTTGGAGGTTCCGCCTGTTGAGGACGGACTACCTGAGAAGTGTGGCATGATAGGCTGGTTCAACAAAGTTACGTGCGCAAACGAATGCGAGCACCATCAAGGATTGTCACAAGCATTTCGATCGCTCACGAAGCTTTACGCGTCCTCGCAAACGCGGCATGGCGCTTTTGGCAGGGACTCCTTGGAACTGGTTTGGCAAAGTTGGTGGGAACATCACCGTACCATCATCAAGTTGCGAAATGGCGAGGCACCTGGTCCTCGAGTAAATGGTAAGGCTGGTCGATTAGACGAGTACGGTCTTTTCTCCTTCTCTCCATTCCTTTGTAGCTTTGCAATGCTGCAGACTATCGAGCTCTTCTACAGATATACCATGTTTGTTTGGGATTCAACCCCAGAGGTAGTTCTCATCCTGCACTTGCACAATATGCTCTCCCAGACGGGCGCTCTGAAAGAACCTGTGGAGCTCATGGATAAGGTGACGTCTTGGTTCTCGCATGATCTCTTTGGCGAGACCCGACCAACGTCCAACTTCCGTCAAGCATTTCTTGATCGCAAAGGCGCGTTGCGATTCACAAGCTTGTCTCTCCTTCAGCCTTTCCTGATCAGTATGCCCTCATATAAGCAGTTTCACATGAGCGAGCGCTTCTTCAAAACTAGATCATCGTTCCTCGTCTTTCACGAAGCTGGTTGGGAGGCCGATGCAGTGTCACCTCTCAGAGTTTCCAACTTGAGCAAGCCGTCTTGGCTCAGAATTGCGATCAGAGCTTTGAAGAACCGTAGTCCATTTGACAGCCGCAAGCATTTCACCAGAATACCGAAAAGAGGACACGACATTGACCTACCTCACTTTGACCCTACTAGTGAGCACATTCCTGAAACGATGGTCTTGGATCAGAGCAATTACTCTTTAGAGCGGGACATATGCACGTGTTGCCAAGCTCCTTTGTCAGGTGTCAATTTCTTGGCCGTCACTCACAGGCTTCTCTCCATATGGATCGCCATCGAAGAGAAGTTGAAGCATTCAGGGCATGTGCGCTCTGATGGTGTAGACCGAACTGCATCCTCATCGCGCAGGAGTCCCGTTGAATCCGTCGTTTTGACCGCACTGCAGGGCGACAACGACGAGCTCAACCAGTTGATGGCCGAGGTGTTTGATGAGAATCGAGGAGGGAGTATCAGCAGCCTTGCATATTTTACAGGTTTCGAGGGCCCTGAGCACGACGACGTAGGTGAGGAAGACGCGGGCTCAATGTAGAAGAATTTGTGCCGAAATTTTGCGCACCACCAGTACTGCGCTGAGTTCGGGATATGTGCGTGGTCACAAGCTTGTTTGTACATGTCGTTGTAACTGATAGAGTAAGAAGGCACTGGGAAGCCGGAGAGAGGCTTCAGAAAAGGGAAGTCAAACGCATCGGACTTACTTTTCAGGATGAAGCCATGAAGGTGCATCGCACTGACTCTGACTGAGAGGGGGAAAAGCTGGTTGTAATTGAACAACCCCTTCAGTCTTGCTCAGGTCGTGGGAATGAACATGTGAACTTGTAGACGTCTAGTACTTGGGTAATATATAAATCCACTCTATACAAAAGTGTTTCTTGTATATGCAAGTTATCGTTTATGTCTAACCAGCAGCGGTAGAGAGATGCATTCATCCAAACAAGCTTCCATTGAAGAACTAGAAGAACATTCGCGCCAGAAGCAACTTTACTTATTGAATCAAGCAAAAAAGCATCCACTAAGAAAGCTCATGACGTCCTTCTAGAGTATCTACATAGATGTCTCCATTCACTACAAAAAGATGAGCGTGCTCAGGATATCTCCGATGCGGGGAATCGAACCCCGGTCCCTGCGGAGTCTTCAGATCTGACTTGAAAGCGCAGTATGATAGCCATTACACCACACCGGATGTGGGGGCACTACCCAAATCATGGGTTGATGCGGAAAACTGGTGTAATTTTATTTTATGATCCCCCCCTCTTGACTGCGAGCGCCGAAGTCAGGCAAGTTCACCACCTTTCTTCCCCCCCCCCCCAACCAACGCCATCACATCCCCAACTTGCCGATCGATCATCAAGCCATTTCCCCCCTCCGCCAAAATTAAAAAAAAAAAAAATGGCACAATCCATCGCCCACCGTCGCCTCCTCCAAGAATACCGCGCCCTCACCAACAACCCCCCCGAGGGCATCACCGCAGGTCCCATCTCGGAAGACGACCTCCTCCACTGGGAATGTCTCATCCAGGGACCCGAGGGGACGCCCTTCGAAGGCGGCGTCTTCCCCGCCGAGCTCAAGTTCCCAAAGGACTACCCCCTTGCGCCGCCCACCATGAAGTTTGTCGCAGACATGTGGCATCCCAACGGTACGTACGCGCCGGCCGGCCCCCCCTCCTTTCGAGGGATCTAGACAAAGAGACACGACGTCCCAGTTACTGAACTGACTTTTTGTGTGTCATGGATCAAATGTCCCCAAACAGTCTACCCGAGCGGTCTGGTATGCATTTCTATCCTCCATCCTCCCGGCGACGACCCCAACCACTACGAGCACGCGTCGGAGCGGTGGTCCCCCATCCAGTCCGTCGAGAAGATCCTCATATCCGTCATGAGCATGCTTGCTGAGCCGAATGACGAGAGCCCGGCCAATGTGGAGGCGGCAAAGATGTGGAGGGAACGACGGGCGGATTATGAGAACAAGGTTCGGGACGGCGTGAGGCGTATGCTGGGTTTGTAGATGGGGGAGACAGGTACGTGATGGAAACGACTTGTTCGGTTGTTTTGCCTGAGGTTTGGGGGTTTTTTTTTTAAAGTGGCTGTGGTTTGTGCATCTGTTTTGCATGGTACGGCGTTCTCTAGGAGTAACAAGATTTTCTTTTGAAAAAAAAAACCCTCTCGCAACTTTTTGGCATTCCACTTCGCTTTAGTGGCATGGTAGCTCTACGGTCGCGGTTCATATCATGTTACTCATGCGCTTCATCATGCTATGAGAAGTAAATCAACTCTATTACATCCCGTTGTCCGCCTTGAACTTGTCCCAGCTTTCGTTCAGGGTGGCGAATACAAATCCAGCAATGAGTCGCATCTCGATGTTGGCGTTTGGGGGAAGCTGTCATGGAATATTAGCATTACGTCTCCAATGAAGCCATCTGATGGTTGGTGTATCTAAAAGAAAAGGTCATAGACAGGAGTTGTACCTTGTCAGGATGAGTCTTGGCAATCGCTTTCATGTACGCTATCTTGACTTTGTTGGTCATGACCAGCTCGTGCAGGCCAACTTTCTTCCATCCGCTGTTCTCCCAGAGCACTTGGTCCAAGCTGGCTATCAAGCCTCGCAGGTTGTCCCGTTTTCCATCTCGCCAGGCAGACACCTTTGCATCGACCTTTTCTGAAAGAGCAAACTTCTCATCGTCTTCCCGAGCAGCATTTTCATTCGCTTCCCGTAATCGGATGACGGCCTCGGAGCTCTTTTGCGGGGCCAGGCTGGCTGTTGCCGAGGCCTTGGGTCTTGGTACAGCTGTCACCGGCTTCGCTGCCGTCTTGGGTTTCGGTGCCAATGTGTTTTGACATCGCTGACGACCCTTGATGGCCGTCGCTCCACCTACTCCAGCTTCTACGCACTGTTGCCACGCTGAGCCTGCGTCTGCCCATTTTTCCAGTCCCTCCAAAGCTTCCGCTTTTCTACTCAGGGCTTTGCCAAAGAGCTCCTTCATATCTCTGAGTTCTTCTTTGCCGTCTTCTCCTGGCACGGCCACGCTCTCGCCCTGACCGTTTCCAGGACCAATGAGCTTCAAAGCCTCGTCCGCGTCATTTAGGGCTTGCTTAGTTTCTCCGATCTTAAGAGAAGTGAGGGCACGATTTGTGAGTAGGACAATCAACAGTGGGTGACCAGCAGGGATTGTGGATAATGACCGAGAGTAGGATGACTGAGCTGTCGCGTAGTCTCCACGCTTGAAATGCGCTGTGCCCTCAAGACGGTATTTTGCGGACGCTTGTAATGCTGAGGATTCAATGGGAGGGATCCGGCGAGGCGGTTTCGCGGTCGATTTCCAAGAACTTGGCGGGGTTGCTTGGGATTGTTCTGTGAAGGACGCTGTTTGTCGTTGCGCATGCCGTTGAGGCACGGGCCGTGATGGCTTGGGGGCTTCTTCCGTGTTGAACAGCAAATCAGGTTCAGCTTCTCGAGGCTTAGGTGGTGCGGATGGTATTGACGTCGTCTTTTTCCTGCGGTTGGCAGTAACATGGCTAGAGAAGCTGTCGTCATCATCATCCACTTGCATTCGGCTCAATCTAGACCGTGCATCCGACATGCCGGACATCGTCTGTTGTTGCCATCGAGGTACTTGGATGTTGCGACTCTGGTCACCCGACGATGGCGCCGCTGGCGATAAGGTACGAGACTGTTGCAGGCCAGTCCTCGGATCTGCACTAGGCCGGCTGCTGTTCCGACTCTGGCTTGTTCGGCCACCAGATTGGAGAGCCAGAACTTCATCGGTCGCTTCTGCACAGGAGCGTCCCGTATCCTGATTCCGCCCTTGTTGTGCATCGCGCATCCACTTCGGCTGGTTTGGGTCTCCTCCGTCTTGTTGGAAATCCGCCACGGCTTGTTGCATCTTTTTCTGTCCCGTTTTCCATAACGAGTTTGCAGTCTTGAATAGGCTGCTGCCCACCGCTGCGGCGGACTTTGCCAGGTCAGTGTCTGCACCCCTTCCAGGCGATCCGGCGAATCTGCGCTCAGCCGTCTCGCCCGTACGACTTGGCCCGGTGGACGAGCTCCTGCCCTGGGCCTTTTCCTTGGCTTTCCTGTGAGCATCATCCAGCAACCAATTTGCCGCCGCTTGGACATTGAGTTCAGAGCCACTTTGGCGAAGACCCCTGCGAGCATCTTCTGGAGAAAACCCATAGTCCACCAGTTGTGCAATAGCTCGGTCAAGTCCCTTATTTGCACCACTGCCTCCTCTAAGTTCTTGTTCTCGTGTAATTGACCGCATGCGGTCGTCCTCGGACGAGCTTGACTCGGCATTTTCGATCGGTTTTCCAGGTTCAGGTTGTTTCCGTTGTTGCTGCTGCTTCTGCTTCATTCGAATCTCTTCAATGGGTTTTCCGAGGTCTCCGAGAAAGTCATCATCATCTGCTAGTGTCGCCGTCGCCGTCGTGGACAACCGGCCGCCTGGTTTGATTTCGTTTAATCCAAATGGATCATCATCTTCATCGAAACTGTTGACGTTCGGTTTGGTTCTGGTGGTTGAGAGAGTCGCGGTAGTATCCCAGGCACTCGGATTTCTCAAGTCCACATGCTTCTTCTCCTCAGCAAAAGTCGACTGTTGCCGTTCCGGCGGCGGGTAGTGACTTGAAATTTCCACCTTTGTGTCCTTGTTGAAGGCCGCAAACAGGTCATCGTCGTCATTCTGTGCTCCATTTGATTTGCCGACTGGAGCTGCGGCGCTGGGACTCGAGGTGAACGCTCGCGACCCAAGAGCATCCCATTGTTGTGCGTTGCCAAATTGTGCCTCTGTCTGTTTCCTCTTTTCTTCATCCTTCTTCCTCTTCTCCGCCTCGAGTTGTGCTCGTCGCTCGGCAAGGGATATGTTTTGTCTCGCCCTAGTCTGGCCAGCAAGGCTCATCAAGCTGCTGAAGCTATCTGTGGCAGGGTTTGCGGCAGTTTGAGCAGAAGACTGAGTTGCAGCGCCATTTGATGCAGGCGTGCTACGTCCCGAACCAGCAGGCGATGGAGTCGGTCGTAGTGATGGATAGGATTGGTTTGTTGTCATTGGGTTGTTGTATGATGGTTTGGGTTGAGAGCCTGTCGGCTTGGACCAGTCAAGGCCCGAGAGATCATCCATCGTAAGGGAGTCTTGGAAAAAATGCTATCATCAATCATGGCCGTCACACTGGCTGATCATTCAATGCATATTTTGGGTGCAGCTGTAGGAAGCCACACCTCGTCGCAATATCCTGATTGTGGGTGATTATGCTGCAGCTACAAACCACCTTGTGTCGCGTGGCTGATGTGCACCACTGTACGGAGTAGATACGTGCGCTACTCCGTACTTGTCTAACCAATCACCCGGCGCTACCCTATAGACAAGCTATCTATTTGATTTTAATGTTCAATGGCAGCATACTCGTATTTTCACCGCATGCCTTTGACTCCTTTGCGCAAACAGTCAGAGTAGTTTTGTCATAGTAGATATCCCGTGAATGTCAAACACCCGTTGTTGATGTATATACATACTCCATCCCCAACAGCGCAAGCATACATCGCGAAACCAGCCAGCATTGTACGGAGGCCAATCTCGGCCGGGACTTGCCTGCCATGTCTTGTGGTTCTCGCCTCATTATTACGTCACGTCACATTCATTCTCATCCAAAGATTCGACTCACACTTATTACTCCGTACTGCATCCCACAGTGATGGGTAGTTTTGTAATTTCCATCTCAGTCGCCAATAATGTGGCTCATGTTGCCTGCCGAACGCTATCTACTTGGCTGTGGGCACTTGTGCTTCGGATTAGTCAGACAACTAGACCTTTTTCGCCCTGTAAGTGGGCACGATGATATCAGGAAGACGTGTCTGGACAATCGTTTGTGTTCCGTCCTACGTGGCACAATTACACGTGTCTCGTTGTGCTAGGCGGACGGCGGCAACGGCGCAAGGAACGGTTTGTGAAACCGATTGGCCCATTGAACGGAGACAACGCATGTACTCCGTACGTACGCCGACGATATACACAGTGATAGATACTCGTCCCATGCCTTGCTAACGTAGAATACATACATAAAGAGGTCCAGCGAACCGAAATTCGAACGCGTGGCTGCTAATAACATTGGATTACCTACGGAGCACGCGTGTACATACAGTGCTTCGTACACTACTCCGTACACCCCCTAAATTATTTTTCAAATCCACTCAGGGGAATTAAGCCAATCAGCTATTAGCAAGGGCAGAGTACTCCCTCCCACCAACGCCATCGACTTCTGTCACGTCCAACGGGGATTAGCTGCCACCCCCCCGTCTCAGTCCGATTTCAATTCGGGGAATAAGAGTGGAGACATCTCCTGCCTCCCAGCCCCTGACATTATTTATTTATTTATTGTTCCGAAAAACAGCTCAAGACTAAGAGCCAGGGGCAGAACTCCACAGGTGCGTCATGACGACGGCGGCCAAGGGCGGCTCTGCCAACCAGATGGCCAAGCTGCAATTATGGTAATAAAAGCAGGAGTCGGGCACTCCGTGACACGTCCGACCTTCCTGTCTGCGTGGTACAAAATGTGTACTTCACAGCATAAATGTAGAATATACCGGACGATATGATGACTCAGGCAAACACGGGTTGTTTGACTTGTTTTTGTTGCCCGGTGCCAGTTATTCGCAACAACGAGGAGCTGGCGTCCGTTCGCGCAACATGCGATGGGCACATGGAGCCTTTGGTGGTGGGGAATTCAATCAAATTCCCCACAGGTCGATCCGTCTGAGATTGGATTCCATCAAAAAGGGCTAGCAAGAATGACCCCCTCCTTGTAGTCCGCATGTACAATGGATGTACGTATGTACATATGTACCTGCATGTACAGACCAACAAGCCCCCCCTTGCCGGCCGAGAGGACTATCATCGGCGCTAGTTGCTGCCGTTGGCAAATCATTGTCTCTCAATACACAACCCCTCGAGACCCCCGGTACTGATTGTCTGTAGCTGAAGCATGCTGTTTCACGTCAGTGAAAGATTGCCTCGACCATTAGAATGTGAGGCCCAGGGTCGAGGGTCCATCACACTTGGGACATGGCTGCTGATCCTTGGAACTGCTGTAATTTGACACCATTATCGCCACGAGCACACGAGCCCACGAGCCCACGAGCACACGGGCGCCATTGTGTCAACAAACGGTAACCCCAGACAAGAATTCGAGTCTCGGAGACGGTGTGGCGTGGCATCCCATCCCATGTCCATGATGAACCGTCTTGCCTTCCCACTTTTCACTTTCCCTTCCTTCCAGAACTGGACTTCCCTCCTCTCCTTTCGTAGCATTCGAGGCTCCTCGGTATTCTGACATTCTTTTCTCCCACCATTCCCGACCATTTGCGCTCCTTACGATCAATTTGTTGCATACGATCCTTTTCGTTCTCTTTCTTCATCTCGACAATTTCAATACTTGATTTGCATCCCGTTGCTGGCTCTTGAGATCTGGCACCACACTATCTTAGGTAAGCAAATACAGATAATGCATATTTTGTCCGTACCCGCGAATTGGATCCCCCGCCGACCACTGGGATATCGAATGCAACAACTGGACATGCCGCCCAGCATTCGAGAGGATGCGCACATACGAAGTAGGATGGGAAAATCCTGAGCTAGTACGACGTCTTGCCGCGAGTGTGGCGAGAGAGTACACCACTGTAGTTGTTTGAGGAGGCTGGGAGCGAGACCCTGACAACCATCACCGTGGCCACGCCCGACAGACACGAACATGACCTGACTTACAAAACACGAGCGGCGGCCCGAGAACCAGCGCTTCCACGCGTTGGAAGGCGGGCCAATACTGGATAAATGGTCTGGCGTAGTGCCTTATGCTGGAATGAGAAGTCTCGGCGCGACCGCGGGGCTGGGTAACGCTTTGCCTCCATTCTCGAATATGGACCAGGACGTCGCTAGAACTGCTTGGAAAACATCTCTGTTTTGACGAAATGGCGGTCGAAATTTTCCGTCACTCAATTCTAACACCCCCATCTCGACTTCAGGAAGTCTCGAATCTGTCAGTGACAGAGCAACCAAATTTTGGCATCAATTTTCAAGTGTTCGGTAAGCCAGCAAACACGGTCACCCATTGTGATTTTCACGTCATGCTGGGATTGATGGAAGAAATCCGGGCGTCAAGAGCCGACAAGGACACATGAGGGAGGATTTGATCGAATGGTGATGGGGGCGACGAATATTTGTCGACCAGTTGGTGTAGGGCTCTCTCGCAAGTGGCCAGGTCCCTGCATCAACGCAACATTCGGTCAAGGACGTATGGAGACTGATGTTCTGATATCTTGGACAAGCGTTCGACTGATGAGGTTGCCATGCATGCATGCATGCATTCATACTGGATGAAGTTCATGGACTTTTCAAGACGCGTCCGCAAGTCGACACCTGCCTGCAGCTGACTGTCCAATTTCGCACCTGCCTAGGCACCTCTGTACTCCTGGGTTGGCTCGCTCTTTTTCTGCCTTCTCTCTTGACTGCCCTTTTGATCAGTTCCTCGTTGCGATTTTTGGACTTGCTGCCGCAAAGCTTGATGCTCATCTCAATTTTCCCCACGAACAACTACCACTAACACTCGTTTGCCAGACTGCCTCGTCGCGTCGTCCATTCCTTTGATATAATAAGTTCTTGATACCGAGAACGCGGTTTCTTACCGAAAGTTGCGACTCAACTCTTCACGATGCTCAAGTCCGTGGCCTTGTCTGCTGGCCTCATCGCAGGCACTCATGCCTTTTGGCGCATGGAATGTCCTGGCCGCGTTGGCCTTGCACGAATCGATCCCATCGTCAACCCGAATACCGCCTCCCCACACGCACACTCCATACATGGATCTTCCGGTACGTGCTCCAAATTTCACCCGAGTTGATGATCAGCATGGTTGCACGAGGCTTCTTTCTTGCTGTGAATAACGGGCAGCAAATGTGGTGGACGAATTACTACGTGCGCATTTCTGTTGCGTGCTGTGAACGCCAGCCGAGTCTCCATCGAATATCGCTAACATGCCTCCTCATACAGCTATTTCTGAGGGCGCCGGCTCCGTGGATCTTATGGATGGTGATTGTACATCTTGCCGAGTAACACAGGATAAGTCTGCCTACTGGCATCCGGCATTTTATTTTGAAGATGCTAGCACCGGCGAAATCGAGGTCGTTCCTCAAGTTGGCGGCATGTTGGCGTAAGTACTGTCTTCTCGATCTGTGTGGCAGCTCAGGAACATGAACTTTACTGAATTGTGATTAGATACTACCTTCTTTACGGAAACAATATCACCGCCTTCCCTAAGGGCTTTCAGATGATCTCGGGGGACAATAATCGACGGTCATATACTCTCGGAGACCCGAGCCAGCCTGATCCGCCTAAGTCGCAATGGGCTTCTCTTGGTCAGACAACGCAGGATGCTTTGGCACAGCGTGCTGTGGGATTCAACTGCCTCAACTACGCTAAAGCCCCAGAAGCCACCCTGTACCGCCACAAGCTCCCTGACAAGTCTTTTCTCGACGAGAACTGTAAGGACGGCCTACGATTTGAACTCATGTTCGCATCTTGCTGGAATGGCGAAGACCTGGACAGCCCGAACCACAGAGATCACGTGGCCTTTCCTGACCTGGTCATGAACGGAAATTGCCCCAAGACTCATCCCATACGATTGCCAAGCATGCTCTTCGAGGTTATTTGGAACACTGCTGCCTTTAAGGATCGCAATGGCCGCTTCTTTCTCTCCAACGGTGATCTTACTGGTGAGTGAAACAAGCCTTTTGGTTAACAATCAGACATGACAGCCCCGTCACTTCTGTGCTGGCATACTAATTTGCATAGGCCTTTCCTATCATGGTGATTTTATCACCGGCTGGGACCCCGAATTCCTCCAGAGTGCTATCGATACTTGCACCAATCCTTCTGGTCGTATCCAGGATTGCCCTCTCTTCGACGTAGTTGATGAAGGCAAAGCCAGCTCTTGCAAGATGAAGAAGTCTCTCCTTCAGGTCTTGTCTGGCGAGAATGTCCTGGGACCCATGCTGAAGCTGCCTGGTGGCATCAAGATTGGTGGTATGAGCATTGGAGGTATGGCAGGTGAACATGGTAACGGACAGAAGAAGCCTGCCCCTTCGTCTTCTGCCAGCACCTCGTCAGCTCCCGCCCTTGCGTATCCTCCTGGGGAGAAGGTAGCTGCCCCTGCCTTTCCCTTACTCGGACAGGTTTTCAAGGAGAGCAACAAGGATTCGTCCGCGCCTCCCGCAGCCACGCCCACCAAGCCTTTGGTCCACGATCATCCCCTTGATGTCAAGCCCACTACTACTCCTCCTCCTCCTCCTCCTCCGGCGCCACTTCCGTCCCAGAGCTACTTTAGCACTCAGTACGTCACCAATGATAATGTGGTGACCAAGATTCTTTGGGAAGAGACATTTGTCACAGTCCTTGAAGACGGTGACTCCCCAGCTGCAACTGCGCCAGCTGTGGGACACAAGCACCGGCGTCACGTTGCCCATCACGCCCATGGCCACGCCAAGTTCTGATGACTTTTAAAATCGCATGGGAAACTAGGCTTGCAAAAACCACGTTGCTGATTTAAATTTTCCATTTCTTTTTCACGTTTTTTTTTTTTTTTTTTTTTTGGAAGGTGGGACATTCTTGCCATCTCGGCGGGCTCCAGAGATGATGGCTCAGAATTCGAGTTGCATGTTTGTCAGCATATTCGGCTTCTTTGTTCTTTTCTTCCCATTTCATAGAGCAGAGATGCTACACAGTTTTTTCTTTTGGTAACTATAGGGGGTTAAAAACAAAGCAACGTGCCTAAAGTGGAATCATGTTCATGCTGTGCATGTGAGAATTGCCCACCCAGTATCCACGGATTACAGATGAAGGCCAACTGCCTAGGTAAGCGACGCAGAAGCTGTGTGTTTATCCTTGGGTTCCTCCATTTGTCATGGTGCGGCGCAACAGCTGGAATGAGGTCACAGTGGCAACGGCATTCCATCGGTTTGTTGCGGTGGGACTATCACCGTCAGCCTGCCATGACCAGTCCATTGTTTACGGACAGTCAGTCTTCCAAGATTGATGATTGACGGAAACTCTCATGCGTCTGTTATCATGCGAGTTCTATCAATCCATTGACGACGGACGGCACGGCTACTGCACGACAAACCAGTTCACCAAAGGGGGCATCGGCATCAACGACACCGGGAGACGGCCCCGAGCAAACAATCGGCCCCCCCGTACCCCAACGTACCCCAAGGTCGTACGTATACAGCAGTAAGAATTCGACATGGAAACATCAGGGAACGTTAGGCGAGGCGGAGAGGCCGGGGGCCTAAGCCTGGGCGCATTACTTGCCATTGCTCTTTGCGGCGGCGTATTCCTATTCACGAGTATTGGGCTGCTGATGGCATGGGTCATCAAGAATCGCCAGAAGAAATCATCCGCACGAGTCTACACAATCCCCGACGAGTATTCGCAAACCCGCTTGACGAAAAGACCTTTGCTTATGACGGAGTCGGCTGTCAGTGGGTTCTCGAGTCGGTTCTCGACGAGCCGGCTTTCACTTACACTGCCGCCCATTGTGCCCTTGCCGCCCATGCCGTCTTACAGCAACTTCAGTTTCTTCCGGACACCGAGCAAGAAGAGAAAGAGAGCGGAGAGGAGGAGCTGGGTCAGAGGAGATGACTTCCACGGACCGCAGGTGAATAGGGATGCGAAGGGGGGTTGGTTCAGCAGAGATAGCTGGTTTGGGCAGTCGCCGACGGTGCCGAACCTGGATGCTGTCGAGCAAGGGGGCGGTGAGTATGAGAAGACGGCGAAACAGGTACATGTGAGGCCGGAGCAGCTGCAGCAGCCGTATTATGAGGAGTATCGGAAGAAACAGCAGCAGTCGTACAGACATGCATATAACGGCCACCAGAAGCAGCATTCGGAGCAGCAACAGCCGAAACCTCAGCATCGCCCAGAGCTGCGCGTGCAGAAGAGGCGTGAGGGAAACACTATTCAGAGCAGTCAGACAACGCCAAACCTTGGATCTCAGAACGATGTGCCTCGAGGGCGGCAATCAGCCGTGCGGGCTCCGGCGCAAGCGCATGTCCGACCTTCCATCACGATGACAGAGCTGGGACTGCGAGACATTCTTCGGTCAACGGATCAGAGACTTCGGGAAGGAACTAGTCGATCTCCTGTTAAGAATACGCCTCATGGCTCGCCGACCCGTGGATCGCCTGCAAAAACGCCGCGCGGCCGGCGGTCGAGCTCAACTCGTGGCACGGGACGGCGGCAGAGCAGGGGAACGCCCAGTCCGCACAAGGGCGGACATCTTAGCACCTCTTCTACGCAAGATTCAATAACGTCTATTGGAAGTGCGGCGAACAGTCTGATTGCCGAAGCCACGCAACAGCTCGAACTCCCAGGGGGCATGGCCAGCCCGAGCCGGCTTCGCGGACGGGAATGGGAACCACAGGGCAACCAGATCCTCCCACCCAGTGGTCCTGGTTTGGAAAGTCCTCTGCACACGCCCTCTCACAGCCCAGAGCGAGGTCTGCAACGGAGCCCGCAGCACAACTTGGAGCAGCAGAGGAGCCCGAACAGGAGAAGGTCCATCGACAGCGATCAGTCCAGCTCGCTGTCTACGCTGTATAGCGTTGGCGAGCCTGAGAACGAAGAAGAAGAAGAAGAAGAAGAAGAAGAAGAGATCCAGAGACAGTACCGCCTTCAGCAAGAGGAGTATCGGACAATGGAGCTCGAGAAACGCTTTGAAGCCGGCCGGGATGATCCTTTCGTCGAGACCATACCTGCTCAGCCGTATATGCACAAGTCCAAGGAGCAACCTGCCGGTCCCCGTCCGCTGAGGCACGTCAAGAGTATGAGCCCGAGCCACTTGGCTACGCAAAAGAATGAGTCACGCATCATAAATCAGCCCCTACGGCCGATATCTGCCAATCCCAAGGGTGGTCTTGTTGGTCGCGGAGTTGATCTGCGAATGGAACCACCGCGTCGCATGGTCTTACAGCTACAGTCATCTCACCAGATGCAACAATCCGACCATGTTCGTCCCAAGGGCGAGCAACAGGCTGGGCGCAAGGACATGGACATGGCGCAAAGTACATCCGAGTCAAGTTTTACCTCTGCATCCGTCCACAGCCAAGATTCTGACGCCACGACTCTGCCCGCGTGCGAGACACCCAAGGCTGAATGGGTCGCGGGATCCGATCGCAGCCGATCACCTACCGCGAGCCCTCTCACACCGACCAGGAAGGAAGAGAAGCCCATCGATATGTCGTCGTCTCCCTTCGGCGAGGAAGAACTTCTCTCCATGCTTCTGTCTAACGAGGCGGCGAACAGGCGTGCTCTTCCCCAACCGCCCCGAGCAACTGCCACTGCTTTGGACGGCTCAATCATGCCTATTGCTACTGGCCTCTCCCCGCTACCGTCGGTCCGTGGCACGAATCGCTCTGCCAGGGACGCACCAGCATTGAGCATGACAATTGGCGAGTTGCGAAGGATGAACAGTGTCGTTTCTTCCTATAGCGCAGCATCCATGGCCTCGACTGTCGTCGCAGAGAGAGATGCTGACTCCCCGACGCTGCCTGCCATTTTCGGCGGCAACGTCGTGCCCCCGCGGCATGTTCCCAAACCAAGTGCCATTGGAAGCAGACACTATCTCAACATCGGCAAGGCGGGCAGTGCGAAGAAGCGCAAGTCTATGACGAGCTTGCGCAAGACGTCGTCCTCTGCCAGCTCGCGGAACAAGAGGCCACAGAGCAATGGGTTGCTCAGGCCATCGTCCAGCGTCAAGGAGCGCGGAAAGGAAAACCAGGGACTAGGTATCATCAATCAGGGCGCAGCGCAGGAGGGGCCTCCTCGATCAAGGCAAGTTCGTCAGACTCCGATCCGGTCGTCACCGAAGGATACTAGCATGTGCAAGACCAAGTTCGCTTCCCCTGCAGGTTCGCCTTCAACTCGAAAGGGGGGCAGAGCAAAGCAGGGCCCCGTTGCAGCTCTGGTTGCCCAAGAGAGAAGAGCCGGTTGCAGAGACAGCGTGGAGAGCCTGGGACTGTACGATAAAGACGGGTTCTTGATGCCTTCACCGGACAGGGAGGCAAGAGAGATGAGGAAGAAGGGACGGAGGATGTAAATGACAGGGACGCGGGAAAAGGGCAAAGGCAACTGACAAATCGAACTGGTGACAATAATTTTGGATGACTGTGATGAAGGAAGGGGAGGGAGGGGGGGGATATTGTTCGTTCCCATCATGTTGGGCCTCCATTTTTCTGTCGTTGTTCTGTCGTTGTTCGAACGACTTGCCTTGCCTCCGCCCCGCCCCGCCCCGCCCCGCCCCGCCCCCCCTTTTTTTTTCCCTTGGCAATAACAAACCGCCAATTTCATATTCACAACCCACATAGGCCAGCTTCCTTTGTATTCATTCTACCATGTCAGTACATCTCTACCATAGCTCTGTTTTAATACCTTTCTCTCAGCTTTTTATGCTTCGCGGCTGGATGTGCCCTTGGTGTATCAACGGCTGTCCACCTCGTTCTCGTTCTCGTTCTCGTTTGCGAATGCTGGCGTGAAGCCCTGCATGCTAACCGAGAGGAGAGTCGTGTGAAAATATTGATCCCAGGCGGTAGTTCATCGCTACGTGAAATGACTGGCAAGCCATTCTTCACGCTCTGCGGGATCAGCTCCCGCCGTGTAGGTACACGGGCTCGCATGTCTTTTCTTTTTTTGGCCGCGCCACATTGAGGTTGAGAAGGATGCTGCATTTGTGTAACTTGAGTTTTGGAAGGAGCGTCAAGTTGAATGGTGACAATTGAATGGACATGGCGTCACGTATACACGTAGGAAGCAGGGGGATCAACGAGCTAACAGAGAACGGCATTGATTGGCGAGATGAAAATGACAGCCTTTTGTCTTTGTTGCCCCCGTCTTACGCTGCGGCACGTTGACGCTATTTAGAACACGTTTTTGAATAAGAGAAAACAGAAGTTAATCTCCTTCTTGACAAACAAGGACCATGCACCAAGCACTTTTGTCGAGCGATGGCCAACTCCCGTCGCTACTCAACGCGTGTTCTTTTGCTCTCCGAGTCTTCACCACGATTCACATCTTGCCCGTCAACCTCATCGCGCGGTCTCGTCCTTCCTGCCCCTTCGCCTAGCTCTTCACCTTGACCGTCGCCCTCCGAGGTACCTCGACCAATCCAGTTCCCTTCCTCGTCGAAATGATCGTGGACGTTGTCTGCCGTGATCCATCCACCACTGCCCGGCATGGGCGGTGGTAGACCGCCGTCTGTGGCGCCGCGCAAAACGCCCGTGAACCCCTCTACCGTTTCTCCCTCGGCATTGCCTTCAAACACAATGCCATCGTAGTCATCCTGTTCCTCCTCCTCGCCGTTGGCAGGATCCGGGTGCAAGTTGGAGCAGTTGGCAATCGCGTCGTACAGCTTCTGCGCATCCGCCGCGTCCACGGGCACGATTGCCAGCTCGAGGGTATTGAAATCGTCGTCGTCGGCGCCGCCATCGGAGAAGTCGAGTTGCATCCATATAGCTGGTGTGCTCGCGCCGCCGTGCGCTGCGACTTGTTTGACTGCGTGGATGGAGATGGATGGGTACGGTATCGATACGCCCGACTCGGCTTCGGAGCTGAAGATTGTGAAATGTCTGCCCAATCTGGTCAGTTGCCCTTTTGGAAAAAAAAAAAAAAAAATTCCGAGAACGTCGTCGCATCATGATCGAGTTGGTCGCGGTGTTTGCAGCAGCCTGGATTTCTGTGACGTAACGTACTCTGAGTTGACAAAGACCTCGACTGTCTTCTTCACAACCTGCTCAGCATCGCCATTGGGGCTTGCCCCTGAAGGATTAGCAGCGGGTGAGTCGGCTGGGAAAATAGCCAATGCACCGCATTGCGACCTGGGGATGGATGCGACAGCTTCCTTGAGGTGGAAATGCAGCACGGGCTTGCCGTCACTGAACGACTCGGGAGTTTGAGATTGGTATTGTGCGAGGGGGATGTAGTCCTCCAGGGAAGGAGGAGATCGGATAGTCGTGGCAAGCATAGCGAGAAGCTGGCAGGGTGTGTTTGACGGAGCAGATTCGAGAGCTTTTCACTCGGATCGATGCAAATTCATGCCGCGCGGTACGGAAGACTGTAGCTACATCTGTGCCAAACCCCGAAAAATCAATATTTTAACCCCAAGTGGCGTGTATGCATTAGACCTGATATAATTATAAATATTGAAAAATCAAGAAAGATGAGATTATATACTTAAGAGCTAGTACATAAATATAAATATAATATTTAATTACTAAATTGTTGGAACAAGCATGATATCAATTGTCTTGCGCGACTTCAATTGAGAGCGGGGCAATTTGACCTCGCATAACCAGGATAAGGGTCCTACATGAGAAGTGATCCTTAATCACCCATTCCAAGATGGCAACAACCGGACCGCACTCTATGCAGCTACTATATTCTCAAGGATGAACGGGTACTAGTTGCAGAAAAGGCCAATGGCCACAAATGATGGTGCAGAACTCAACGAGAACCTTACCAATGCACATATCCTCGTCGCTACCGGTCAATGGACATCGGAAGACTTGGGAAATCACTATGCTAGTGTGGCCAGGCCACTCCAAGATATGACCAAAGAGGTTAAACATTACACCAAGGACGCGGTCGAGTGTTAGTTAGCCATTCAACAGCATCGGCACATTGGTATGACGTTCTTCAGGTTGAGATGCATCTGACCGCTAGCGATGAGTTGCTCCACCTTCAATGCATTTATTAGACAAAAATGTCACAGGCAGTAGTCGGGGGTTCTTCCATTTCCAGGATATTGCAAATAACTTCGACCCGTCGTTTGTCTATCCCGCAGTAGTTCGGCCACCCCCTTTAGTCTCTCGTGGCTCTCTCGTGAACTTCCTTAAACTCGTCTATAATCTATAGGATCGTTTGCTTAGTAATGGTGTTTTTAGGCGCAGGACTCAGAGTCCGGCGTGCCATCCAAAGTGATAGAACCCGATGCTCCCCAGAGCCAGAGAGTTGCAGGGCTTGTGCTAGTGTTGGTTTGTTGTGGCAGGCCTTGTTCGAGAATAATTCGTAGGTATGGTAACAGAGCTTGAAGCAGAACTATATTAGCGTAATCTTTAACCTGAAATAGGGCTTACAGACCATGCGCAAAATGCAGGGTATCATGATAAAATATTAAGGGAATTTTGTCGGGATCTGAAGTGAGACGATATATGCTAGTCTGCTTAGCTATGGATATCCTCATGGCAAGGCCAATATCTTCATCGAATATGATGTAAGCTTCATGGGGTTCACCAATGGTAATGTTAAGCTTCCGTGTTATCAGGGACCCCTTTGTGTCGAACGTGATAAATTCGGCCTTCGCATCATGGAATTCCCTGCGGAATTGAAAATGCTCGCCTACTTTACAACGGCAGACTCCTAAAGAGAACACATGGCTTTAGACGAGGAGGCATTGTCCTAGGCGTTGTTTCGCTTGCGTGAAGAGGTTAAATAGTTTGCTGACATCGTGGGAGACGATAACAATTTCGGATGAACCAAAAAGGACCCGTGTCCCTTTGCGACCAAGCGCCTTGCCATCCGCCCTATCACAAGCCTGGTGGGGGGTGGAGGTGGGGGGGGGGGGGCAACTGACATCTTCCCCTGCAGGCGATGCCTTGATTGCTTTCTTCAACAAGAACAAATGTGCACGAGTCTTGCTCGCTTTTCCCATGACCATGAAATATTGGTACCACAGTATTTCATTACCATTCCATCGACCCGAAAGCTGTATTGGAGGAGTTGTTCGCGATTCGAAATCACAACATCGCCACGCAGTCGATGATCCAGCCAGACACCAGGTGACGAAGCAATGCACAAAAGCCGTACGCAGGTTTCTCAAAGTCGAGATGCCGCCGTAGATTTTCATGAACCCCCCCTTTTTACTGACGACGAAAACCAGGGCCCCATCCCTTGCTCGAGCAAGTCCCATTGACCGTCTCGCCCTTCGTCTCCCTACCCACCGCGACTACGCTCTCGTACAACTACAAAACGATGCCGTCCAATGTACCGCCCTCGGGAATGGGCATTCCTACATCGTCCGATGGCACGTTACCACAGCCGAAGCCTCGATTCGTCGTTTCGGGCTCCGGACATGCCGCTCACCCCGACGAAATCAAAGAGTCATGTCGCGCCTTGCTCGCACATGTCACAGATCTCCAGCAGAATGCGGAAAAAGAACTGCAAGAATTCGAGGAGCGCATCAGACGACGCGACTTGGCAGAGAAGAGAAGAGTAGCGCCGGGCTGGCTGGACAGTGAGTCGAGATTATTGGAGCCACAAAGGATGTCTAATCAAGAAGCACCTTGTGAAGAACCTGCGCGACTGGCGACCGTGAATAAGGGCAAGGAAAAAGCTTCCGAGGATGATGAAGGGGCGCAATTGGATAGAGCTTTTGGAGTCATGGAGTTGAAGTGAATTCTCATGTCCATGTATTCACGAATGGATGTTCCTGGGAAATCTCGAATTCTATCTACGAGCCTCTATTATGGATAATGATACGAAATGAGCGACTTCTGGTGTTTTGCATAGGTTATTTCACATTGAAACCACCGTTTTCCAAAGCCTCCAACTAACTCAATCTTATCAGAAAAGACCAGCAGCAGCTAAAGCAGCTAATCCTGCTACGGCGAGGCCAGAAAGAATGTTTTTAGAAGCCCCAGCAGTGACAATAACAGCACCAGGAGCAGTCTGAATTGATCGTTAGTACGGATTTCATGACAAGGCCAAATCGCACCGAGCTTACCGAGTTAAGTTCACCAGCAGCGGTTGTAGGGGCGCTTGTCACCATCCAAGCCCCCGTCGCCGCAGAAGCATGAGGGGCTGGAACATGGTGGTGAGAGCTCACAGACGTGGTTTGCTCAACAGCCGTGCTTATAGCAGTGCTGATAGCAGAAGCAGAAGTCTGAGACGGAGCACCGCTGGTGACGACCGAAGTGGTAGAAGCTGCTGCTGTTGCCAACTCAGCCTTCGATGATGCGCCGCCATCAACTGGCTTCGGAGTCGCATCCAAGTCGCATCGTTCAGCAGCGACTCGGACTCCTCTGCGGTAATAATCCCAGATCTCGTACTTCAGTGCACAGTCGAGGCAGTCATGGAGGAGCTTGGTCCAGGACGCATCCTTGCAGTATCCTTCATTTGCGACCTTGGAGTTTTTAATGGCATATCCTGGAGAGCTGTCAATTGGACAACTAGCAGATATACAGCCAATATCAATTGAGCTTACCGCAGCTGGCATGGCACTCGTAACCAGGCCCAGAAGTGTGACGCTTGTTCATGGGAACAACATCGGGGTAAAAGTCGAGGGGGGGGCTGGCGACAGCGGCGGCCATGGAGGCTACAGAGCCGAGAACGACAGCGGAAGCGGCGAAACGCATCTTGAACGGGTGTTGACTGCAAACGAGTGACAAAAAATGTGTTGATTACGGCAGGGCTCAGACAACTGGAGCGAAATTGGGCAATGCAATGAGAACGTTGACAACACCGGCGCACTGGAGATGGGACTGTGACTTTATTCTAGCTGAGATAGGAGAGCTGGGGCAATGGGCCGGCTACATGAGTCGTGAGCGGATTTTACTTGGGAGGTTCCATGAAGCATTGTGGAGTTCCACGTCTGCTCCTCATCCTCGTCCTGCTTGCATCAATTCATGGTAGTCAAAGTTGGCCAAGGAAAAAAAAAAAGACAACCAATGACCCGACCTCGCTTGTATGTATGTACCCATGAACATGGCTGCATTTGCTAGCAGGGGTGAATACGCCGATTGCCCTCCGAGCGTCTCGCTGACTCGCGGCGAAGCTGCAGCAGACAGTGCAGACTAAAACTGACAGTTTTGGTGGGTCTGGCCAATGGGAACGGTATGTTGCATCTAATCAAAATCCCATCTTATCTGATCATCTGATAAATTCCTCACCCACCCAGTACGCCCATTTCCCTAGCCGACGTTCCACTACGGTACCTTCCAGAATGGAGTTCAAAAGTCTTGGCTTCTGGCCACCAAGTGGGTGGCTGGTCGGATTTGGTCGGTCATTCGGGGACATATTAATCTCGACTCATTGCTGTCCAAAAGAACCCCTCCCGATCAAACTCGGCCAACAACGTCTAACTGAAGTGGTCTGACATTTTCTTGGCCTTGAATATGCATGCCAAGTGAGGGGGAAGGTCACCACCGGTATCGGTTCAAGTGCATGTATGTTTGACTGAGGCCTTCTATTAAAACCATCGACTCTGGCTCGTCCTGAGGGGGAGTATACATAGATGCGGTATTCTCTTTCTGGCGTCTGACTTTTCCTGCATCTCAAGCTCTGGCACTTGGGTGAACAGATTTGAATCATGTTTCTCTCCATACCACTGGCTGCTGTAGCGGCCGCGATGGCCGTGGGTGTGCTGGCTGGCCACCCTACTTCGAACCATATGGGCCCTGCTGCTTTTATGTGGCCGCCCGACAGAGTTTGGTCTGCTGCGGCCGACAACACTGCACCTTGCGGATCAGTAGATTCTGTTCGAAATCGAACGAATTTCCCTATGAGTAAGTAGAACCAATTTGCTGGGATCGTTGAAGAGGACTAGGCTAACACGGTATTAGCTGGGGGCAAGATTTCTCTTGTGGACCAAAAGGAAGCGTCCGGGGTCCAGCTAAGCATTTCGTACAAAGATAGTAAGTTTTTTCGGTCATTTGTTCTCGGAAAACCACGAGAAGTGGCTCATGTCCATCTTTCAGATCCGGATTCCGATCATGACTTCACCACACTCATCAAGCCCGATGAGCTTGCGCAGCTGAAAAAGGGCCACAAATGTGTTCCTGTTAAGGACGCACCATTATCTGTTAAGCCGGGAGCAAATGCAACGCTACAGATCAAGTATACCGCTAGCTTCGATAAGCCTGAGAACGAGACCTTTTATGCCTGTGCCGACATTACGTATGTGGAATTGCCCAACTTCAAGGAGAATATCGCCTGCTACGACATCGAGCCCGACACCGGTAGCGAGACCAAGACTGGTTCCGCATCGATGGTGAACCCTGCCTTGGACTCGTCTAAGAAGGAAAGCTCTGGTGGATCAGGAGGTCTGTCCGGTGGTGCCATTGCTGGTGTTGTCGTTGGTGTCGTCGCTGGTGTCAGTATGCTAGCCGCTGGCCTGATCATATACCGAAGAAAGCAGCAGCGTCTTCGAATCTTGCGTCAGCAAAACTCGCCTCGAAATGTGAAATGGGATGAGCGGCCTAGGGACTCCAATTCGACTAAAAGTGTTCGGTTGCAAAATTTGTCTTGAGTCTGGCCATTCCAAGGAGGCTGCGCGGGGGCAGGGAGCAACACGCAATGTGTACCCATGTCAAGGCCACAGAAAGAAACAAAGTTGCAAGTCAGATGTGAGATGTGGCTATGGCAGTTTTACGTGAAACATCTGCTTTGTGTGGAAGATTGAAATATAGTTTCTGGGTTGATTTTGATGAGTAAACTGAATGGTGATACGTTGCGTGATGTGTGATGACCTCTGGGGCGCCTTACATGTAACTACACGTTTCCGGGCGTGTCTGTTTTGAGCGCTTGTTTGCCATGCCATGTCATGGAACACGACTTGGCACAGATTTTGTCACACTTGATTTTGCAAGTGAAGCTCGTGCTCGTAGCTCGTATTTTTGAAGCGCATCGTTTCTTTCTCCTCGCTTTTCGCGTCGTCGGATTGGTCCGCGCACTTTCCTCAACTGAAGCATCTTGAGACAAGCGACATGAGGAAGGAGTGAGCTGGTCTCATTTCAATCTGCCTCGCTTCGTACCGTCTTCTCTGTGCAACACAAACACTCTCTCCACCTTGAACATGTATCGCCTCCTCCTGAAGCTCTATTCTGGTTGGCTACGGGTCGGGTTCACCGAAGGGCTCGTCGAGTGATGAAGCGCAAGTCCAACTCGAAGAAGCCACATTCGCCCAACAAAAGCCGCTGCAGAAACAGCTCAAACTTTGAGAAATACTTCAAAGGCCAGTAATTCCAAGAAGAGGCAAGAAAAACTTGGGGCTTCTGGCGCAAAAGAGTAGTCTTTTTTTTTTTTTTTTTTTTTGAATAACTCGCATTCTACACTGTCGCCCCCGACATGAAGTTCCTCACTGTCATGTCGGCTTTTCTACCCACCAAAGTTGTTTGCGAATCCGTCGACGGCTACAAGATGTCATTGGGCAGGTCTGAATTGGATAGCTCCACGGCCATCGTCTTTCCCTGGTCCGAGGTCAGCAATCACACTGGTGTCGTTCCAACAGAATACCTGTCTTCACATGAGGATGACTCTGCGTGCCCGAAGGTGAGCTTCAAGTCTGTCCCGCCGACATGACTCGTGGCAACTCGAATTCACTGACCGTTTCGTCAGGGAAGAGGGCCAAATCCACTGGACTGCCCAGCAACAATGACGGAAATAGCTGCCTTGGCAAAAGGCGGCTTCATTGATGTCGCGGCCGAATCGTGCGTGTCCATCAGCAAGGCTTGCTGTGAGGTCCTGGTCTGTGCGCCATCGGGGGAAAAAGTGCACGTCAAGTCGGAAGAAGTGATGGGACGAATGTGGTCACCGTTGGCAATCAAGTGCGTGTCTGGGGGACGTGGCGGGCTTTGGCACGACAAAGACATCAAGTTGTATATTCAGATGAGCCGCCCTGTGGTGGAGGAGCTGTGTGCTGCTTGATACCAATGCTACCAGGAGGGAGTTACCGTGTCAGTAATCATGAACAGACGGACCTAGAAGGCGACCTCATTTCACAGTTGGGGCACATCTCGTCGAAGCGAAAACTCTGTCACAGAAAATGCCAACATGGATGTTTTGTTGTTGAAAAATTTGCCCAACTCAATAGCGTCGGCGTGCCACTTGTTGGCTATATTGTATCTTTCTCAAAATAGCTCAAGCTTCCCTGCTCAATAATACATCATCTCCTCTCGGTAGCTCTTCTCGGCATCATAATTCGTCAGCCTAATCGACTGGAATTCAAAATTCTGGTCAAGTGTCGTGGAGCCCCAAGTCGAGACCTGGCGGGAGCCCGAGCAACCTGGTCGGCTATTCACAGCGGGTGATTAGTCAAAGTGCCGTGCGTTTGTCTTTAGCGCGAATGCTCTGCTCGGTTGTTCTGTATTGACTTACTTGTAGAAGATTGCCT
Organism: Epichloe hybrida; assembly: GCA_019022495.1. Taxonomy (NCBI): domain Eukaryota; kingdom Fungi; phylum Ascomycota; class Sordariomycetes; order Hypocreales; family Clavicipitaceae; genus Epichloe; species Epichloe hybrida. The sequence goes on from JAFEKR010000020.1 coordinate 930,335, forward strand.
CGACACCGTTCTGAGCATCGACATGCTTTACCGTTCCTCTGGGAATGGGGAAAAAAAAGGTTGTTAGGATCCGTCGTGTGGAGACTATATGGGTCCACGCTGAGATGGCCAAGAACCTACGAATACTCGTAGCACCGGAATCCGTCACCGACAATGATCTTGCTCGGCCCACCTGGAGAAAAAGAAACCTTGCAAGTTGGGCGCTTTGTTAGCGATGCACTGACACAATGTGCGACTGTGACTGTGTGATGATGTTGGGTGTTGTGTTGGAGTTTCATACTCGCTGCGCCTCTGCAATTCCCAGAAGGGCCAGGGCAATGGGGAGAACCGAGAAAGACTGCATTTTCTTTTTGCTTGTTTTCTTTTTCGTCTTTGAGCGTATTCTGCAGAGACTTTTGAAACTTTGAAATAGCGGATTTGTGAAGTCGCTTCGTAGATTTAGTTTTTATTTTTCTTCTTCTGGGAATGGCAACAACCCGATTTATGATGGATTGGATCCCTTCAATCCGGCTGGAGCCTGCATTCCGTAGACGTCGTTTTGTGTTCTACCACTCGAGACATGGGAGGGCTCGGGGTCGAAGGGGCACGCATTGCGCCACGTGGAGGACAACGCGAAAAGCTGACCATGTTCGTTGCATCAGGGACTTGAGAGTTGGAGCTTTGCCATCTGTACCGAGTTCGAGTTGGCCTGGAAATGTTTCATCGATGCTTAAGACAAAATAGCTGGCTGCCGTGCGTGCCTTGGAGAGGCCGGTGCAGCTGGATTGGTGTGTATCGTACATGGAGAGCATTCCAAATGCCGGGGGGGGGGTTTTTTTTTTTTTTTTTAAACATCTTCTGGACATGCCGTGAGCTGACGGGTGTGGCAGCTCATTACCATAAAGTAGCATACGGCGCCCGGTCGGTCCCTGAATATGACAAGAGTCACGGGAACTTGCCGAGCGAATGAGACAAAATGGGGAGACGACTTGCAATCTTTGCTGCATCTCATTCCAACCGACTAACGATGATCGATCCATCTCTCTCCAATGTGGTCAAGGCCCGCCGCCAGGTCACTATTGCCCTCGGCAGGCCCGTTTCGGTCCCGATCCCGCACCTGTAGCCGGTACATTTCATTTGAAAAATTTCAATGTTGAAATGCCTATCAAGTTGACCGAAAGCTAGAGTACTTTCAGTCGTCATGGCATCTTCTGAAATCCCACGACCAGCCAAGTCTCTAATGCAGTCTGTGAACGTTTCCTAGTCGAGAATATTTTGGAATCCCCCAACAAGAGTGAAGTACTTCTTTGACGCCCTGGCAAATGATGCGTTAACCCTGTCCACTATTGCTTTGATATTGGTTCGTTGGTAATAAGGTGATAGGACACTGCTTAGCACAGTCGCAGTCGCATGAGAAAGAATTGTTTCATCACAAGGGGACAGGAAGAAATCGCAAGCTTGCTTTGTCTACGGGTTTCATTCATCTATCTGCCCGACTTTGCGTCATTTGACAAAGCGTCTGGAATCCGAGCACGGGTTCAAGGCAGGCACACAGTCTTCATATGGCACCAACACCAAGAAGTCAAAAGGGAAGCGATACGGGGTGTGGAATCGTGAATTAAATTTAGGATTTATTGGACTGATAATTCGTACTCGTATGTTGTATGCTGTTGCTCCAACCACCAACGATGGCAATGCCACTCACTCACTCGTGCCCTAAACAAACTTCCTCTTCACGTCGACCTTGACGCAACTGGGGTTCTGAGGCATGGCGTTGCCCATAACCCAATTGAGCGTATTTTTATAAGTGTAGCTCGTGTAGTGCGTGGTGCAAACATACCAATTCTTCAGCACTTGGGGGGTCGAGTCGTTGGGGGGCGACGTTGTGTCATCGAGAGTGGTGACGACGTTCATGTGTTCCTGCTCGTCAAAGCCGACGAGCTGAGTTGGCCCACTTCCAGGATAGAAGAAAGCAATAGCAACGTTGGTGGATGGTTCGGTGTAGAATATCATGCTGGAAGGGATGGGTGGCTCTGCAAGAAGTATACCTGTTAGTAAAAAACACACGAGACCAAGGAATAACGCGCGAATTGGAAGAGTGGACATTGACGTACTTGCGGGCACGTCCGATGTAAGATATCCGGCGAGGCCACCAGGGCCGGGCTGGGCGCCTTGCGTGGTGTTGAGGTGAAAGATGGCGCTGCTGTCCTTGTAAAGACAGACTGACTCAATCGCAGCGCCTTCGTGGCAAAGGTTGAAAGCACGGCCATTGAGCTCCTTGTCCTCGGACTGCACGATCAATTTGAACGGCTTTGACTGGACCTGTTGGGCGGCGGCGAGGCCACCCATGGAAAGAGAAGTGAGGAGAACCGCCGGCTTCATTTTCGTCGATTAATGTGATGGGGTTGTGAGGAGAAATGGGTTTCTGCACTGGTGGGTAGTAGAATTGGTGTTGGTGCTGAGAATGCAGGAAAGACGATTTGGTTTGTCGGCAGAAACGAATTCACATCATCGGGATGCTTGCTCATCATATATAGTTTGACCGACCGCGAGTTTGACTGGGAGATTTGCTTGCCAAAATGTTGTGTGACGACAAGGACAAGAACAAAGCACCCCAGACCCCCCCCACCCACATCGGGCTTATCACTTGCAGGGATGGTGGCTGAATAAGACGACCCGCAGTGTCACGGGCCCATTGCAAGCCAATGATGGCGCAAGCTTGGCTAGAAATCGCGGGGCCAAGGTCACATGATACCAAGCTTCTGCCCCAATGAGCCCCTGTCCTGCTTACTCCGTACTGTACGCGGAATATTTCTCGTCCAATGTTTGATCGATCCGCCCAGGTAAGCATGTGGCTTGTGGAGACCGCATCTGCCGGACGCAAGGACTAACGACTAACTAGTTTAAAGCATCAAAACGATAACTGGATACGAGGGCACGATGTCATTACTGATGATATTCTGCGCTAGACAATGCCGTTTTCCCGCAAAACGTCATGAGGCCGTGAAATGATGACGGAGACCTCGGATGCTACGATTGAACGGAAGCCCGAATGCCGACCAGGCTGCCTTGGGGCTGACAGTTGGAGAGATTTTGGGGCATAATTATAGAAACAAAACTAGACTTTCCCTGCAGGTGAGAGGGACAAAAAAAAAACAAAAAAAAAAAAACCGCATCGCCCGCGCACGACCGAACGCACACTGAAGACTACCTCTGCTCACGTCAAGTCGCAAGCAAGCGAGGAAATCCTGGGAAACCACCATCAATGATTCAGGCTATCTCGGTTGTGAAAACAATTATCCAGCTGTACAGTCTAATCCCTGTTTGTTTTTACAGGAGCTATAGGACTAGGGGCAGCAGGATAATAATAGAACTTTCTATAGCACTAAGTCCGCCACCCCCCGTGAAATATATGTAGTTCCATCATAATCTATGTATGGCCGGTCAAGTTAGCAACGTTGTAGTTGCAGAAGCAAGCATACATAATCGTAGTTGCTTAGCCTCAAAGCATCCTGCTGGCTACATGTGATTAGCATGGGTAACTTTCAAGTCCACAGGCCGTTTGGAGAGAGCCACGCGGTGGAGAGATAGGGTGACGAGTAATTTAAAACTTCTAGAGATTTTCTAAGCTTACAAAGGCTACCCGACTCATCTAGTCATATCTTACAAAAACCACGTAAGTGTCTGTGCTCTACACTATTAGCACCACACCCGGACAGCCGGAAAGAACACGAACAAACTCGCATAATCCATGTTTCAATGCTACGTCACTTCAATTGTCCTGAATTAGATATGCACATATGTATATCCATACCACTAGGTTCCGACTAGCTGTCTTCGCGCAGCCGCTTTCATTGTCCAACTTCGGATCAAGCCTCGTTACTCATTCCAGCGCTGACAATACCACCTCCTGTTTGCTTTTTATTTTCATTCAAGTACCATGTGGGCGATATGTATCGTTGTTCCTCTCTTCTCCTCGCACAGCCCAGCCGTTGAATTTCCCACCCAAGTCGGTTGGTGTACTAGTTACTGCAAATATTGATATTTGCCTTTGCCATTTACTATCAGGGTCCCTCTTTCAGCGCATCCAGCCCATGTACCTCCAAGGGAGTACGATCCCACTCAGCGCAGCCGTCACACCGGTGAAAATAAGCAATGGCCCGTACCCCGAGCCATAGGCCCCGAAAGCCTCGCCCTTCCACACCATGTGGTCAGCTAGGGCTTGGCTCAGCGGACCGGACAGAACACTTCCGACTCCCCTGCCGGCTGCCAGGACCGCAAGCACCATGACGGGATCGGTGGCATCGCAGTCATAGGCTGATGAGATCTCAGGGTCGGACGTGACTTGTCGCATTAGTCCGGTCCAAGCAGAGGTGTATGAGCCGGCGAACAGCCCGTAGCACCCGCAATAAATGAGTAGTAGAGGTAAATTTGTGGTGAAGCCCCAGAGCAGAAATGTCGAGACTGACGCCCCGAATGTCGCTAGAAACAAACACGTTGTGACGTGAAACTTGTCCGAAAGCCACCCCATCGTTGGGCATCCAACAGTCGATGCGATGTTCAATAGCAAAATCGTCGCTGCAGCCGGGAACCCTCCTGCCCCGAGGATCGTAGAAGCATACGTCGGCAGGTATATACTAGGCAGAAAAAAGCCCAGTGCCTGCACAATGTTTGCCAGCTGATGGAGCATGAAAGTCTGGCTCAGAGTAAACCTGAAATTAAAAGGGTTGGGCGTGGCCTTTGACGACTGCGGCGGTAGACGAGGCTTCACGAAGTACACCAACGGCAGGGTGATGACGACGATACCGGCTGCGCAAATTCGCAACGTGGTGCGGAAACCAACACCATTGAGCAGGTACTCGAGAAGAAATGGGAGCACTGATCCAGACAGACCCGTACCAGCCCACATGATTCCGTAAGCCATGCCCTTGCGCTTATCAAACCATTCATTCAGGTAGGCAATGCACGGACAATATGAGAGAGAGCTTCCAATTGCGAATAGAATGCCTTGTGTCGCAATCAGATGAGGGACTGTGGTTGCGAACGAAGCCGCAACAAGCGAAAGACACATGATGAAGACTCCGGCCAGCGGAGCCCAAAGCGTGAGACGCGGATAGAGACGTTGTATGCCCATCGTGATAGGCATTCCTAGGTACATGATGCCCTACAAGTAGATGATAAGTATGGGACGTTTCGAGGCGATGAAGCTTGACGTACCATGGCAGAGGTCTCAACCGCTGGGAGTCCTGATGCTCCATTGAAGGGCCCGTGGGTGCCAAAATACGACTGGAAAACGCCAAACGCTCCCGGAAAACCTGAAAGTTCAACAACTGTTAGCTCAAGACTGAAGATGATATGGATCAATGACCTTGGTGAATGAGGCATACCGAGGGCCAATCCCTCGATCAAGAACGAAGCACATAGGAACAACCACGCATGGCTCCCATGATCTGCTGGCCTCAAGGTCGACTTGACTTCCTTCTTTTCCGGCTTCTCTTCCGTAGTGTACACAGATAAATCGTCCTTGTCCCCTTCATCCGTGTATGTAGACCGTGTCGCCATGGTGGATAGATTGAATGCTCGAAACGGTTTGATGAAGCGTCGTCGTCTCGTGGAGTGATAACGAGGCCCCCAAATTGGCCTGCCCCGGCCGAATTTCAAGAGGCAAGGTTTGCCCAAGTTTCCTATATTATACGCAAAACTTTGGTAGTTCTTTCTATGGACTGGCTGCTCAGAGCCATGAGCCCCCCTGACGGAGGTTGGTGAGCAGAGACAGGCGATTACGGAGGAATGATGCCGGGGTTGACAGTACGGGTCTGGAATGGAGAGCTTCGATGTCTCTGAATCTCGTGGCCTGGCCACTAGGAGGCTCTCCGAGGTTGATGCAAGCTCCGTGAGGGGGAAAGGCCATCCAGGAACGCCATCATGTTCATCACGATAAGGCGAAGCTAAGGCCTTTTGAGTCTGGAACAAAATGATACAATGTGTATCCCTTGAGCGGGCCAATCTTCCTGCTTGCGTTCACAAGAGCGTGAGCTTTTCAGATGCAAACTCACGATCTTTCCATCATTTGTTGCACACCGCTGACCGGAGGCGAGAGCGAGTACAGCTGATGACGCATTTCGGCACAAGAATTTCTCTGGCTATTCTTTGCACTGTGATCAATACTCTTCGTTGATGATACAGGTACAAATTTGCTGTCATGATATTTTCAATCCTCCCCGTCGCTGGCAGGCGTAGGTAGGTGCAGATTGAGGCGGGCGGCACGAAAGATGCGACCAAAGTCGTCGATGATTCACAGTCCTGCAGATAGCCACGCAGGGCCATGGCTAGGAATTCTGTGTGCCATTCCTGCATCATCCTGCTCGTTATCCGACCGTGTCTCACTGCCGACATGCCAGGTAGAGCTTGCGCAAGGCGACCATGGGCGGCAAGGCAATTGCGGCAGGGCACCTACAGAGATGGGATGAGACAATTGTCTTGGGACGGAATTCCCCAAGCTTTTCATTACGTTGCAGTTATATCAGCTTCGATGACGAAACCTGCGTCAGCCTGCACAGATTGGCTTTGTCATGTCAAATGAGGTTTGTGATGGCTATTCTGGACAAGACGCAGTCAATTCCAAGGAGCGGCTGGCAGAATGTGCGTCACCGTTCGATCGAACATGGCAATCACGATCCACGATCCAAGAGCAGTGGTACCTGCCTCACAATTACCGCCATGGTGTTAGACCGCTGCTCGTGGATGCTTCAATGTCGAGAGCCGCAAACCTGCCGTCGCACGCAGCATCGTCGAAGAAATTCACGCAAGGGAATAAAATAAGCTGGCTGGCTCATCCTTCTACACACACCATCGAACTATGCCCCCCTAGACTCTAGTAGATTACAACGAGCAAATTGGCACTGCTGCAATTCGCAATGAGTGTTGCTATTCGGAGCTGTGTTTTCTTGCTCACCGGAGCTGTATCCATATGTCAGCTTAGATGATGAAACCAGGTTGGAAGGAAGGGGGCCATGACCAGGGCTCACTTGGAGACGCTTGTCAAGGAGTTTGATGGGAGAGTTGCGGTTTTGTTTTCTGCATATCGTGGAAAAATATGTTGACGGGAGGGAAGCGGGCGCCCTGGATGGCAGACTTGCCGTGATTGCAAGAAGAGCTCGGTTACGATGATGATGATGATGATGATGATGCGTGATGAGCAGCAGTGGGGGCTTGATTCTGTTCAACTCAAATCATCACTATGTTGGCCAATGGAGTTGAAGTTCCAGAACTCGACTTCATTATGAAGCTTGTGCCACGAACAAGAGACGCAGCTGACGTGAGTTCCTGGATTCTTAAACAATCCCATGTTCAGGCACCCATGCCCTGCAAGTGGTTCTTCGTCTCTTCTTTTATGTCCAGTGCCATATCACCCCAAACACCGGACGTTTGTCGCCAGGCTCGGTTCCAGCTCCGCAGGCGGCCTAGGCCTAGTCTTGGTCCAACAACGGCGAGCCTACGTAAATTTTTGACAACAGTGGCAGAAACTGGTTCTTACGGAGAGCTGACAAGAACTGGGGGTACCGCAACTCGGGTTTGCTGCGCGACCATTCCGCTCTGGAGGCGGATGTAGCCGTTCGCAAGATGACGAAGTGGGATCCCGGATAATCTAACCGAGGGCTTTGACGAGGGAAGCCACACGCCACTGAAGCTGGGAATTCGACGTGTTATCTTGGTACGGAGGGAGTACTCCGTACTTCCCCGGAAGCGGAAGAACCTGTGGAACCCGCGGAAAAGATATGCGAGCCCTTCTTGTTGCTGGGGGGGGCTCGCAAATAAATCCAACTCAATTGCTGAACTTGCCAATTTCGGTGATATGCGAAGGCACGACGCCATCAACATGATCTTTAACGGACGAATCTGCAAGACGGACGACTTGGCATGAATTCGTCGGTGAGTTGTCCCCAGCCCCTCGCCTGCCTCGACTTGTGTGAATATGCAGCTGGGTGGAAATCATTTGCCACAATGGAAGGCTAGAGGAGAACAAGCTCCAACGTTGACGCCATTCGGATGAGCCTTGGCACCGCCTCAGCTTGTTGTCGAAATTGCCCGAGGACGCCTGAGGATGCCTGAGGATGCCTGAGGATGGACTCCGATGAAAGGAACTAAGCCACAACGGTCCATAGCAGCCCCTCCACATTTTATGTACCTATTAGGTCCCGCTGTATGATGGATCCCCGGAGGTTGATCGGAGCGGGTTGCCCCAGCCACTGAAGAAAGTTGCATTGTAATCCGTACGTACTCCGTACAACTACTTTGGCGTCGCGAAATTCCAATGACTGACACCACGGACCAAATAACCGGGAACCGGAACTCACTCCCAAGTCAAGTCGGTGACCAAGTGATCAGAGAGAGAGAGAGAGAGAGAGAGAGAGAGAGAGAGAGAGAGAGAAAAAAGAAAAAGAAAAAGTAGAGGTAAAACGGCCGAATACCAGAAACCCCACAGTTTGCTCGCCAGCCCACAGAAAAAGCTCAATGACCGCCGATCGGCCCGATGTGCGACAATCCATTTGTTCACTCCCTGGCAGACTTGGCGGTTGCTTAAATGAATTCTAGAAGGCCACTCGAAGGGGAAAACGAAACAAAAGCGAGAGCGGAAGCGGAAGCGGAAGCAAAAACGAAAACAAAAATAATGCCCCCAAATGATCATTCATGCGACAAAGTGGGTTTCGCCCTTTTCTCAGTCTGGCCAATATAATGACTGCTCAGAGTCAGTCCTCACAGCCACGAGACAACGCATCAAACCAAACATTTTGTCCATAGAAGGCCTTTTTTGAAAAAAGAAAAAAGAAAAGAAAAAAGGCATCAGCGTCATCCGTTAGCCAACATAGCCGAAAGATAATCCGCTCCTGGCACTCGTCCTATTGTCGGCTCTTGGCGGCAAGGTAGGATGCGTTTCTCTGACTCGAGGTAAAGGGCATCTCCCGGGCGAGTATCCACCACCTCTCCCGCCGGTGGGTTGTGACCAAGAAGAAGCAAGAAGTTTCCTATTATCATATTCGTGTAAGTGATCCACTGGAGGAAGGTGGGAAAGGCGTGGACCAACGCTCTTTATAAAGCTGCCACCGTCCCAGACCCCCCGTTACCCCAGGGTTCACGTCCATCCATCCATCTACTTGTTCTCCCATTTCTCGTGCTCAACACCCCTCCCTCCCGTTGATCTGCTTGAGCTCGATTCTCACGGCCTTCAACATGTCCGGCCAGGGCGCCCCTGCCTCCATCAGCAGCGGCGACAAGCCCGTCATCCAGTCCGATGCTGCCGACTCGAAAGTTGTGGCGGGCCCTCAATTCGCTGCCACCTTCCAAGAGGAGGACTTCTGGACCCGGTGCGGATTGAGCGGCAAGTCGTTTCAGAAACGGCACTATGGAAGAGGCCTTGTTGAGATGGACCGCGCCATGAAGTCCCGCCATCTGCACATGATTGCCATTGGTGGTTCAATTGGAGCCGGATTCTTTGTCGGCTCTGGCGGTGCCTTGTCGAAAGGTGTAAGTCCGTCCACTATGCCTTCAAGCATGACTCTGTCTTTATTTCACATGTGTCATGGAAAATCAGTCTCTGACATTGAAAAGGGTCCCGCTTCCATCTTGATCTGTTTCTCCATTGTCGGCTTCATGGTCTTCAACGTCGGTACGCCACAACACAACACAACCCACCCCGGAAAAACCTGACTTGGAACCCATCATTGACAGAAAATTGTAGTCTTCGCTCTGGGCGAGATGGCTGTCATGTATCCCATTTCCGGCGGCTTCTACACGTATGCAACTCGATTCATTGACCCATCCTTTGGTTTTGCCGTTGGCTGGAACTACTTGTTCCTGTGGCTAGTCGTCCTGCCGCTGGAACTCACAGTCTGTGGCCTCGTGATACAGTACTGGGATACCGAGACCAGCGTTGCGGTATGGATCACCATCTTCCTCGTCGCCGTCATCGTAATCAACATCTTTGGCAGCATAGGCTTCGCCAAAGAGGAGTTCTGGGCCTCGTCGATCAAGCTCATCTCTGTCGTCATCTTCATGATCATCGCACTGGTTCTCGTGCTCGGTGGCGGGCCCGACGACGGCAGGTATAACGAGTACTGGGGTGCTCGTTACTGGCACGATCCAGGTGCCTTTCGTAATGGCTTCAAGGGTTTCTGCTCAGTCTTCGTGACGGCCGCTTTCTCTTTTACGGGGACTGAACTGGTTGGTTTAGCCGCCGCGGAGACTGCCAATCCGGTCAGGTCGCTTCCCAGTGCCATTAAGCAAGTATTTTGGCGAGTCATTGTCTTCTATGTCCTGGGCCTCTTCTTCGTCGGATTGCTCATTCCATCTGATGATCCGCGATTGCTGGCCAGCCAGGCTTACACCGATGTTAAGGCATCCCCGTGGGTCCTCATCGGCCACTATGCCAAGCTGCGTGGGCTGGATCACTTCATGAACGCCATTATCCTCATCTCAGTGCTCTCCATCGGCGTATCGGCCGTCTTTGGAGGATCTCGTACGCTCACTGCCCTCGCTCAACAGGGCTATGCGCCCAAGATCTTCACCTACATCGACCGATCTGGGCGGCCGCTTGCCTCCGTCATTGTCCTTATTCTAACGGGGCCACTTGCCTATCTCAACTTGAGCGCATCGGGTCCTACGGTGTTTGACTGGCTGCAGGCTATTTCGGGATTGGCTGTTCTGTTTGCCTGGGGAGGAATCTGTCTGTCACACCTTCGTTTCCGGGCTGCGTGGGCCTACCACGGCCACTCTCTGGAGGAAATTCCCTTTCGTGCCGCGTTAGGCGTCTACGGCTCCTGGATCGGCCTGATTTCATGTATTTTGGTTTTAATTGCTCAGGTGAGCTTCTTCTGCCCTTTTCTCTTTTTTTTTTGGTTCTTGGAATTTTTTTTTCTTTTGGCCGAACCACTCCCGCTAACCCACTGAATTCCAGTTCTTTACTGCCATTGCTCCTCCGGGCCAGGATGGCCTTAATAGCGTGGAGGGCTTCTTCAAGTCCTATCTTGCGTTCCCCATTCTGCTTGCGTTCTGGGCTGCTGGATTCATCTGGAAGCGAACGGGTTGGCTGCGACTTGACCAGATTGACGTGGACACGGGTCGGCGTGAGCTGGATTGGGATGACATCCGGGCGTACCAGGACCAGATCAAGGCGATGCCAACTTGGCGGCGGGTCCTGCACAGAATCTTTTAGCGATGTGCACGTAATTTCAGTTGCTTCTTGGACATAATGAGGGCATTTGGAACCACATACAAGCGACACATACTCCGTCGTTCAATGAACATGGACATGGTCTCTTCCATCAGGATTATACTTCCACTATTTTCCCACTCTGCTTTCCGTGTATCGTACGTGCATGTATTTCGGGGAAGCAACCCGAACGTGAGCGTTGCAATGTCTTGAAAATAAGGTGACTCCTTAGCCCGGCGCCGAATGTGAGCTTGCCGGGGTTGTGTGCCGTATCTCAATGACCCGATCAGCCCTGCGGACGGAGCACAACTGCCGTCATGGTGGGCGTAGTCGAGATGCTACGCGCCGTGGTGGAAGGGAAGCCCGGGAGAAGGGGGCGCCAGGGCCCGGGGATGAGGTGGCACTCCGAGTCTGGTGAGCAATCTTCCGAGGTTGTTTACGGTCAAATTGGATTGAGCAACGTGGACTTTTGCACACCAAGCTAGACCTGGAATCAATGTTATGGATGATCTCTCGCTCAATGTTTCTGCCGGTAGGGGGACGGATGGCTTTAATGGTGAGCTTATACTGATACATTTACTTCGTCTCCTGGAGTACGATGCTGCTTCTTCTGAGGGCTCAAAGTGCAGGAGGCTGCTAGAGTGGTGTGCGCGTATGACTTCTTCATCTTGGAGCTGCCTGAAGATTGCGATACAGATCCTGAAAGTGACGAGGCGGAAACTCTTGAGGTTGAGGGGGGGACCCAGCTGATCTGGCCAAGCTCATGAGCAACGTGGCCATCGAGGATAAGGCTCGGGGTGACGTGCGGTCTTGAACTTGTGTACGCAGCGAACCCCCGAGAATATGAAACAAAGAACAACCAAACGGGACAAGTCTACTCCGGAGCCGTACGTACCCACCTCGTGATCGGGCCACATCTACACATCCCACAATTCTACGTAATAATTACCGCCACCAAATTTATGCGGCACTCCCTGGCAACAAAAGTATCAGAATAATAACATAATAACGGGCATATCGCCCCCGCGCACGGCACCTCCCGCCTTGACGGCTTCAGTGACGATCTCTTCGATGCGGGAGCCGTAACCATCTTGAAGATATCCAGATCTGCGCTGAGCGGGAGACCCGGCCTTGTTGGCAAAGTGGGCGATTCGTCAGATTGCCTTACTGTTGTGCTCAAACGTGAGCTCCTCGTCTCGCAGTCCAAGCGGCGCGGCGAGAGCCCAAGAGGCGGTCGCCACAGCATGCACGAGCTCATTATCACCGTGGTTGAGAGAGGCCATGGTGTTGGGGGAGGGAACATCCCAGATGTTGGCGAAGACGACGGGCTTGCCAGGCACGTGCAGGTGCCTTGAGGGCCTTGGCGGCATTGTTGGAGGCCATGACTCGTACGAGATTGGTAGAATGGGTGTGCATTGTCATCAATCCTCTTCTCACCTCATGACCTTACTCATTACTCAACGCATATAACACCAATCGCGACAGCTCCTCTTTTCAAAAGTTCTCTCGAATCATCTCTCAGCGAACACGCTAATGACCTTTCCGTTCCCACCCATTTACCACATCAAGAATCGGTCCTGGGAGCGAGAATTCAACATGGCGGTGTTTACTCTGTTGGGTAAATGAAATGTGCAACTTCAGAGGTAATCCGAGTCAGCCATTCATTACCTCCCACAAGCCAGCTACCAAAACACCTATCCAGATGTCTGTCTTCAACAACCTTGCCAAAATTCTACCAGTTCATTGCTCATCCGTCTTGCCTGGCTGTGAATCTGACTGAGACACGTGAGTTTCGACAGGGTCGTGTATGTTATTAACGTCTCGAAACTTGCGCGTAAATACACACTTCACTCACCAGCTCGCATGTCACCTTCTGAAGTTGCATGAGCACAAACAGCAATATGTACGGCGGATCTCGCCCACCACCCACCGGACCAAGCTGAGTCAGGAACAGGTTATCATCACTATGTATAGGCCATGGAGAGGTTTATTGCAGATAAGATACAGTACATACATATAGTCCGAATATTCGCGGTTACGAAGTGGCTGCTAGTCTATGCTAAGAGGCTTATAGTAATAACGTGGACGTGCTCAGGAGGATATATGTAGGCACACAATACGGCATGATAATAAATGCGTTATAGCTAATAAGTAAGCATCTAATATATGGGTATTCTAACTCATCCAAGCTTATTGGAGGATAATCACGAATTGTCAGGAGCATGGAGGCAGAAAGGGCAGAGAGGGACAGAAGATCTTCGGATTCAGCAGAGAACTAAGAGCTATTGCCTAGCTGCGAGCTAGCCACGTGAGCGTAAGGCAGGGTATATAGCAAAGACTGCCTATATAAAGGTAGAAGTTTAGAGTTTGAAACATTCGTGCACCTACCTATAGGTAGTGTTGTCCTAGCTACGTGTGAGAATCTATGTAGTCTGCCCTCTGTTCATCATCATCCCTGGACCCTGACCGAAGTCGTGACACGAATCTTTTAGTGGGCACATGCGCCGCATTGCGTCATGTTCTATCACGCCGGCAATATAGGCAACTCGATTCAGCAGGTATCTTGCTATTATTATGCCTAGCATATGTAATACGGACGCAGCACTAACACGAATCAGGTTTATACCGAGTTCTATTGGCACTGGGGCTAGATATCTCGTGCGCACAACGACGGACTCATGAGCATGGTCTTAGTATGGAGTAGCTATTCATACTAGCCCTATTAGCTTACCTGAGTCTTTCCGGCCTTCTAGGCATTTCCCCCCAAAGAGAACCCGATTCGGTTAGGTAGAGGAGCAAAACGGGGTTAAAATGTTAAAAGGCATAGTGTTAGTTGCATAGGGCGCTTAATATCTTTAATATTAAACTCCTATCTTACATAGAGATGGAGATAAAAAATAAATAGTATATATTATAATTACTTATTTATCTTAGTCTACTTAGAAAGGCAGGGAAAGGGTTATAAAATAGAGGGTACTTTATATAGAGGAAAAAGGGTTATACAGGTTACGTAACTATAGGCCTTGCCCTATCACAGGGCCAGATCGCGATCGCAGCCGCGGCTAGGCCACGCAAGCAGCCCTTTGCAACAACGGAATTGATATCATATTTATTCTAACACATAGTGCATAGACATATATGTACAAGAAAATGACATATTGATAGGATCGTGGATCTTAATAGAAGCAATTTGCTGATAATAATACAAGATGAAAAAAAAAAAAAAGAACAAAAGAATCACATCTATATAAACTGTGCCATAGTCCCGTCCTTCGATCATTTAGGGCATCTCTATCATCCTTTACAATTATCTTTTCGCATTATCCTCCAGAATCCATCAACCATGAAGTCAAGCGGTTTCTTTTCCCTCCCACTGGCCCTTCTGAGCATTGGCTCAGAGGCTTGCCCCATCGGCCTCAACCAAACCGAGCATGGGAGCTTCATGGCTTGTAATACGACCCTATTCCCGGAACATGCGCCATGGGCTATGAAGTCGACTTGCCCAGGCCCAGATGGCAAGCCGATGAAGACAGGATTTGTCTTCGGGAGATGCCTGCTTAACATAAACGGCGTATTGCGAGGTGGACATAGGTGAGTTTCTCTAATAGATAGGTTACGATCTATCTTCGCAAAAGAGGGCCGGTTTTTTTTTTACTAATTGTATTTTTAGTAATGCATTGACATGGAAAATTTTTCTACAAACTTGTAACTGGCACGAGGGCTCCCTTGTTGGCTCAGTGTACAATTGCAGGTGCAAAGATGACAACGGCCAATGGGTTGATAATTCCATAGATCTCGGTTAGTTGTCCTTCTTTTTGTATAAAAATCTGCAAGTCTAACCTCGCCGGTAATAGAAGGTATCATTACACCTCAAAACGGCAGGCTACACTGCTTCAATCATTATGGAAAGATTGATCCTGAAGCCGATCCTGAAGGGGCCCTTCGGGAGAGAAAAGAAGAGGAAAAAGACCCCCTCCTCGAATACTATGCCAGGGACATCTTTGCAGAGTTATCCGCGAAAGATAAAGATGTAGAAATGGGAGAAGAGAAGGCCTAACTGGCGGCTAAAAGCCAGGAATCGGTGGCAGAAGGTGACTACATAGCGATCCCGGATGGTGGCCAGTGGCGGGCCAAATGGTTTGTCAATTTTTTTCGCAGAGGGGGATGATGACTGGTCGCAAGTGATCGCAAGTGGCCGCCAGCGGTTTCTCGACACCTTACTACGGATCCGTATTACCGACCGAATGATCGCGTGATGGAATTCCTCTTTTCGTCCGGAGTGGGTGCCAATTGGAGACTTGTTGTCATGTGTGGAGGTACATACGGGGTTTGGTGCGAGTCCAAAACTCCGTTCGTGTCGTTGAGAGTTGAGTTGCGTTGCTTTTTGCAGTATCGACCCACCTGGCTCGTCGGGGGGGTTATGTTATGTACAGAAATAAATCTCGGCACTAGAAAAGTCTCTTAAAAAGTTCGTCTCATATCTGCCTTTTGACTAGCAGAATAGATTACACCACTATCTCTATCGCTCCTTGACTTGCTTGACTGACTAGATGACTGACTAGATAAATGACTGATGAATTGACGAATTGGCTGATTGGCTGATTGGCTGATTGACTGATTGACTGAATTCGCAATAATACACTGTGGTCTTATTATGCTTAGCATATACAGCGGATTTTCACCGCTTACCTAATTGGGATTCAGAGGCTCCACCCTGGATACGAGACGAACTCATCCTGTGGCAGCGCGAGTTGAACCCCCCCTTTGGACCGCGGACATCGGGGCGAAATACGCAACTTGAACCGATCCATTCATACCCTTTGCCAAGATGTTGACAACCGACGGTTCCCCTGTCCCATGTTTCGCCTCGACCATTCCATTTCTTGCCAAACAAGCCTTTTATTTCCTATCCTTCTTTTCATCCCCAGACAATCTCCTAAACTGGTTGATTTCGACATTCTTTATTTTCATCTCTTCACTCTCGCCCCGTCACACACAGTGCGACGGCACACTTTAAACAACCCAACTCCTGCGCCTGTCCGTGCGGTGTCATAAGATCCGCACACATCCACCAACTTCAAGTATACGAAAACAGTCGCCAGCCAGCCAGCCTACATATATCAATAGACAATCGTCCTTGTAGTGTTTTGCGGAAACTAGCAGCGATGGCTGCGGAAGACTCCCAGGCGACGTCCAAACTCGCCTCCTACTTGTCTCGGCTGAGTCCCATCCCGGCCTTTCCAGATTACACAGGCCCGTACAAGGTTGGCACTGTTGATGTAGAAATCCCAGTGACCGACCTGAACCCCCCGAGTCCAGCGCCAGAGAACGCCGCCGACATCCCAACAGTTCAGTTTCGGGTATTCTATCCAGCCGTAGCTGAATCGAAAGAGAAACCCATCACCTGGTTGCCGAATCCTCAGAGGCAACATCTCTCCGCGTACACCAAGTTTTTAGGCATTGGGCCAACCTTGTCAGACATCCTCTCGTGAGTTGTCATCGAATCGCTGCGAAAAATGACGGGCAGCAAATGATCTAAACTGACTGAATGTGCTCAGATTCCTGCCGCGACACCTTCATTATACGACGATTCCTGTCCACAAGAACGCCGAGGCTGCCGGTGCCGATACAGATGCAAAGCGATGGCCGACAATGATTTTTTCTCACGGCCTTGGAGGCGGTCGAAACTCCTACTCCTACATAGCTGGGTCGTTGGCATCTCATGGTGTCGTTGTGTTTTGCCCCGAGCATAGAGATGGCAGTGCCGTCGTCTCCTTCATTCGACTAGCGAGCCAGCCTGGCCGATTTTTCTCATCGCAGACTCGTCGCGTTATCCCCTACAATCGGATTGCCCACGAAGTCACACCCGAAGTGTACGAGGCCCGAGAAGCACAGCTGCGCATTCGTCTTTGGGAGCTTGGCCTGATCCATGACGCCATTCTCGCTATTGATCAAGGTCGATCGTTTACGAACATGAATTTGACGACACCAACTCTCAAGCACTTGGCTGGGCGCTTGGATGTGCACGAACCTGGTCGCCTTATTTTGGGAGGACATAGCTTCGGTGCCACAACGATGCACCAGTTCCTCAAGTGCAACTACTATGCCGATGTTCCCGAGGTTGCGGCGATTAAGAAACCTCTATTCACCCCCGCCAAGGACAGCAACATACGTAAACAGATTACGGAGAAGAATGTGACGATGCTTTTGGACATGTGGTGTATGCCAATCATTGCTCCCAACTCAGCGCCGCTCTTTAACTTGCCACTCCCCGTTTACGCCGATGTGCCCACAGCACCAGGTGGTGCGGCTCTCTTGGCGGTCGAATCTGAAGCCTTTCACAAATGGACGGAGCACTTGCATGTCAAAGCCAAACTATTATCTCCGGACCCGACCTCCAAGACTGTGACGCCCCAGTTGTACGAACGACCAAGCGGCATAAAACTCCCGGAGGCCAATTTCTTCTACGTAATCAACTCTGCTCATCTCAGCCAGTCCGATTTCGGCATCCTGTTCCCCTGGTTAACGAAGAAGATCTTCGACGCAGAGCAGCCCGAACGAGCCCTCCGTCTGAACCTTCGAGCACAGCTTCAACTGTTGAGATCAAACGGCATCCCAGTAGCCCGTACGTATGCCGGTGACTTGATTGAGGGCGCCGCAGTCGACAAGTTGACAATGGTTACCCAGGAAGGCGGTGCCCCGGCTTCTCCAGAGGGCATTGACGACGACAAAGCTATTTTCGACCGAAGTGGTCACGACGCGGTTGACTACTGGAAGTGGATTGATGTGATTGGTCTCGGCGATTCTGTGGGCGAAGACTTTAGCAGATCCGTCGAGGAGCAGGTCGAGGACGGCGAGGAGAAGATGAAGGGGGAGCTGGAGCCGAGCGAGAACGCTGCCATTGATCCTGTGGCACGAGTGCTGAGTGCAACTGCTGCCTGAGCAGGGCGGACTTGAGACATGATGGTTGAGCTTTTGACGCAATGATGCATACCCGGTTCTGTACAGCTATTAAGCATAAGCATGGGCATGAGCATGGTGATGGCGTTTGAGTGGATATTTATTTTCCCTAGGTCAGCACTTTTTTTTTTTTTTTTTTTTTTTTTTTTTTTCTCCATTTAGTAATTGCTCCCAGCAAGTTGCAAATTGACGTGTGGAATCACAATGTGCTAGGCAAAAGATGCGGCCCACCGTGAACACATTGATCAGTGGACCGGCTGCTGCCTCTCAGAATCACAGGGCTGTGCAGTGCGCAGGCAGTGGCGACACATGAAGGATGACTCTTCGCCGCAGGCCGTCCTGCGTCACATAGTCTGGTGCCAGTGCATCATTGGCCGAGACTGAGAAATTCGGTGGCTCTCTGCTCTCTGGCTGGACGGCTGGGCAGCTGGGCTAGGCAGACGAGGCAGAGTTGCGGTGGCCTTCTGTGCTGGTGCTGGTGCTGGTGCTTACGCTCAATGCATATAAGTTTGGCTTTCTTTCTATCTTTTTCTCTCTCACGTTTCCGCTCCATCGCAGACCGAGCCATCTCCTTGATACCGAGCAAAGACACCTTCACAGCCATGGTCCAAATAGCCAAGGGTGACGACGAGTCCGTTTCCACGGTCATCGTCACTCCCGCTGAATCAGAGCCGGTGACTGACACAAATGATACCAAAGAGGGCACCGCTGATGAGACCTCTTCCGGTAAAGATGGTGCTGACACTGCCGAGGAGAAGGACCCCAACGCTAGTAATGATGGTGAAGAGGCCGATGTCAAGAAGGAAGTGCACCTGAAGGGCATGGTGTCGGAAAGCAAAACCCTCTATGCAAAATTCGATGAGAGGGACAACAGGTCGTGGTCTGAGAAGAAGCCTGCTGATTTCGAAGAGGCTGCCGAGGGGGAGGAGACACAGAAGTTTGCCATTATTGTACGGAAACGTAAGTTTGGGTGAAGTAAAGATTTCTCAACATGTTCCGCCAAATTGGCGAGCTGTGACGAGAATACTGGGCTGACATGAGCGAATACAGAGAAACCCAAGGATGCCGATTCCACAAAGAACCTCGAAATCGACAGCATCATCATCCAGTCTCCTCATTTGAAAAAAGTGCTTGCAGGTGTGCTGCACAAGTATCCCGGCATATCGACCAATCTGTCTCGACTCAAGCTTAAAGCCCCCTTCGAGTGTTTTCTGCACCGATGGGAAAAGTTCGAGGCAGCCCATAATGCTGAGGGCCAAGATCCAGTTGCGAAAGAGCATCTGAGTCTGCTGTACGGCATCATGAAGGAGGAGCTAGGGGAATTGATCAATCTCCGTAAGGACTACTTCAAGAACAAGTTCGTGTCGTTTGAGCACCTCTGGACCATATTCCCCCCAGAGTGCACGGTCTTCGGACAAAAGGAGGGCAAGCCCGTGGCCGCGCTGTTCAAGCGTGGATACTATGCGAATACGCAGTGTGGCAGGGTGTATGTTCTTGAATGCAGGATCATCGAATGGGACGGCGAAAGAATGGGCTGGAGCTCGCTGGACCTACGGATTCCAAATTTCCTCGGCTACGGCAGCTTCACGTCCCTTGCCTGCTACCCAATCGAGTACCACCACAGCCCGGAGGTAGTCAAACAGGTGTTGAGAGAGCGCGGCAGGCGGTTTGAGAGCCTCGCGGGCTTCCGCTACAGGCAGTACGATGGTGTTGCTTTCTACCATCCCGAGGCGAATCCGGAGAGGACATGCCGCGAGAACATCCAGAGCCGCATTGTCATCGATGGCGCAAACTGGGAGAAGAATAACCCCGATCACACGCTGTATCTGGGAAATCTGAATGGGTCCGGTGACAACGGCCACGACGGCTACGACTCCGATGACGATAACCGCGACTGTGACTCCTACTGCAGCGATAGCTACGACTCCTCTGGGACTCGGGACTCGGAAGACGGCCGACCACCATTGACTGAAGAACAGCTCATCTTCACCAGCCCCGTTGTGCGCGGGTACTCACTCGGCACGAAACGCTGGATGGAGTTCATCCTCGACGACGTAGCCGACGTCGAGTTCGACAACCAAGCATTCAGCTCGCTCGTGATGCCGACCGAGAAGAAGGAGCTCATCCTTGCCTTCGCCGAGTCCCAGGCCCAGTACAAGGACGCCTTCGACGACGTCATCTCCGGCAAGGGCAAGGGCATCATCATGCTGCTCTGCGGCGGCCCAGGCATTGGCAAGACCCTCACCGCCGAGTCCGTGGCCGAGCAGATGCGCGTGCCCATGTACTCCATGAGCGCGGGAGATCTAGGCAACGACTCGTACGCCGTGGAGAGCAGCCTGGGCAGGATCTTGAAAATGGTGTCCAACTGGAATGCCGTCCTGCTCCTCGACGAGTGCGACGTCTTCCTCGAGGAGAGAACCTCTGAGAACCTGGAGCGCAATCGTATCGTCGCCATCTTCCTCCGCATGCTGGAGTACTACGAGGGGATCCTGTTCCTCACCACCAACCGAATCAAGCAGATGGATCCGGCGTTCCACAGCCGTATCCACATCACGATGGAGTACCCTCCTTTGGATGAGGAGGCGAGGGGGCAGGTGTGGAAGGCCTTCTTGGGCCGATCGGTCACGCTGGACGGCAAGACCAAGGGCCATGAGGCGCACGATGTGAGTGACGACGAGTTCGCCCAGCTGAGCAAGTTGGATCTGAACGGGAGAGTGATTAAGAATGTGATCAAGGCCGCGAGTCTGCTGGCATATCATCGCAAGGAGAGGCTGGCGTTTGGCCATTTGAGGACCGTGTTGAGGGTCGGAGGCCATTCTCTTTGAAATCTCAGTGGTGCCCATCCACATTCAAGTGAGGGTGTTGGCAATTGCAAAGCAGCCCTGTACATATATAGATACTTTTAGGTAGAGAATACCTCTATACATACGATATTTATATATCAGCCTAAGTACTGTCTATAATTAACTAATATTTAGCAAGTCACTACTAGACTGTACCGAGTACCGAGTAAGTCACTCATTATCACGCTTGTCGTATGGACATTGATGTTGATTCGTCTCTTTTTTCTTTCCCTCTTAACCCGTCGTGGTGGCTTCAAAGTTCACACAAGGAAGCTAATTTCCCATCAGGAGGAACCCTCTTTTCTCATGATCTATAAAACGGCGATGGTCTCGAGGCCACCGCGGAAGAAGGTCGTGTTGCTTCATCTTCTGCACCAAGTTGTCATCGCCCCGTCCAAGACTTCATCGTCGTGCAAGATATCATCATTTGAAAAAAAAAAAGAGAGAAAAAAGGAAGGGAGAAAAGCCGAAAAAAGACACGCGTCCTCCCCGCCTGCTTTCTTCTCGGCACGTTTGTGTATTTTTCCTCGGTAGATTTTCTGCATCTTCCCGTCTTTGTTCTGCCTCCCGTGGGTAGGCACAAATCTTTACCTGGGTTCTGGATGCCGGAATCTGGGGTAATGTAACGTATGTTTTCCCGCTGTGCGGGCTGCATCCCGTTGTCATCACTGCATTGTGACCCCTGCTTGTTGCGGTACCATGCTTTGATGAGCAGGGCCTGTGGTGTCCGTGAGATTAACTACTCCGCGTTGCTTCATGCTGCCTTTGATCCGGCCTCGTCCTCATCATCGCCAGTGAGCTCGATGGACGCAGCTGCACTAGCCAGACCACCGGCCTCCCCATTCTCATTCTCATTCTCAAGCAGGCCAGCAGAGGCCAAGAAGTACTCGGCAACTTCACGCTTGTCGTTGAGGTTGGCCAGATCCAGTGGCACGTAGTTGCTCTCGTTGGCCAAGGCTGGTGACGCGGCATGTTCCATCAGGAGTTTGACAGCGTCGAGGTGGCCGCCAAGGGCAGCCCAATGCAGCCCGGTGTTGCCGTGCTCGTTCGCTCCGTCGACGAATGCCTGTTTTTCCTCCTGCGGTCTGCCGTCGAAGCATCGCAGAAGCCTCCGTACAGTCTCTGAAGAGGGGAGTCAGCGAATGTCCCGCACGAGAGGCTTGGCAAACAAATGAACTCCGTCAGGGTCCATAGAGTAGGCTTCTCCATCACCGAGGTATGGGTGAGTGCGAGCGCGAGTGCGAGTGCGAGTGCGACATACCTAGATGCCCGTTTCCAGCAGCCATGTGCAAAGCTGTTGACTTGCCCTCATTTTTTGCCTCGATCAAGATCTCCGCTGGTGACACTTTCTCGCGCTCCGCCAACGCCGACAGGGATTCGCTCAGATCTTCGTTTTCTCCTACACGAGCAAAGAAAATTAGATCGTCGATCTCTTCTTCCGAAAGTTTTGGTGCCATGATTGATATTGGTGGTGAAGTGATGAACGGGAACGTCACGAAATTTTTGTCATGGGTGAGGGGACTGTGTGGTTTTCGCTGCCCCGCAGTTTCCGCACCGTAGAGACCCAACGAGAAATTTTGTCTTGATGGATTGGGCCTCAGGGTATTTATAAAGGTGACCTAAATAAACGTGGTCTTCACAAGCAAAACGACGTGCAGGATGATGGTGGGAAATGTTGCATTTCAATTGTGCTGATTTAGTTAAAACGAGTTCAACTCGTACATAATGTTAAAATCAAGCCAAGCATCAATATTCCCTGACTCATCTAGCAACTGGATTTCCGCTTTATAGCCAAGCATCTGCATTACTTGTAGTTCGCGCCTGAGAACCAGGTTGATCAAACTCGAATCGCCATTAGTTATATAACGCTCAAGTGTATCGACGATGGTCTTTCTGTCCCTCAAGGTGAGTCCCACAGTGTTAGATCGAGGGTTGAAATGGGAAATTTCAGTCAATACGTTTGGCTCGTTCCTTTCCGATATATCGTGAGCAAATGCACTTGCTTGCAGTAATAGTTCCAGCGATGCCAGATGGCACGACTTGATCCCCAACCACCTGATTGAGCGGTTGGGCGTTGTTGGATTGGTGATAATGCGCCCTGAGCCATAGAGATAGCAATGAAATATGTTTATGCCATCCGGGTCAAAATCTGCCAGAACAAAAATTGGTACATCTGGCCGATGAAGACTGAGTGAGTATAGGAAGGATTGAGTGGCCATGTCAGGGTACCCCCTAGCCTGTCAGAATCAGCCATAGACTTCACCAATCACTCGAGGAACCATCTGATCAGCAGCGCACCGTTACAAGCAGTCCTTCACCACAACTAGTCCTTCGCCAGTATTGTGAAGCCGAAAGTGAACGAAATGTCGCCTTGTACATGGTGAGTACCCAGAATCTAGAGGTGAATGGAAATTTGGAGCGGCTCACATCTTTTTCAATGACTAGAATCCATCGAATCGGCCCAATCTTGACGCCTGCGATAGAGGCGTCTGGTGGAATCACAATACCCTGCCCTTGTCAGACGAAAATCGAGATGGAGATTTTTTGGCGCAGCTACCGTTACTCCGGAGGATGCATCCAGAATTCCGCCGTCCAGAAACTGAATACTTAGCGGGCCTGCTACAACACCCTTGGCTGACGCTACCTAGCACTCTCTTAGCTACGTGTTTGCACGGCACGTGTGTACTAACAATATTTAGATCACTACGGTCAAGACCGAGAGTAATTGCGATGTCGTCAACCAACTTATCGACGACTGTTTGCGATTCAAATAGGTCTTGGTGCTGGTAAAATATGTTGCTGATGAAGGGGGGGGGGGATATACCCGATGTCAGCCTTTCTGGAAAGAGAGTAGAATTTCGCAGTGCGTCTCACGAACCGCTTGGTCAAAACGATATCCGACACCAATGCATCATGCGCTAATTGCAGTATCAATACGATGCGAGCTGTGGAAATAAAGCATGAGCTTGGAAGCAACACGAATTGAGTCATCATGCAAAGGGTCGTTACCAAATTTTTGCGCCTCATGGAGTGAGCGACCAGGAAAATGTACTCTCGTCGGAAGTGCCTGCTCTCGCCGGCTTTGCACGCTTCTGCGAGACAGGACCTGAATACTAATTGGCTCTGCAGAAGTGATACTATCGATGACAGTCTCTAAAAGGCTCTCGATACGTGATATGGCTGTTCCAGACGCAACGGCTCGCCCTCTTGGTCCCAAACGTGTGGTCTCGCGGATGATATTTTGGCTACCAGACGCCATGGCGACGATACGAGGCATTCTTAACCATTCTTTCTGACGAGGACCTGTGTCGAAGACATCGAAGACAAAAGAGAACATCTCAGCTCGGTCGGCAAGTTGTGGCTGTGATGCCTGCCTTCATTGTTAATACAGCTGCCAACGGCCCGATGCAGCTGCGCCTCTACCAAATAACTGGGTACATCTGACGTTCACTACACATCATGCGAAGCCGCCCACATGAGTTGCGCTTCTGCGCTTCTGCTTTGCGTCGGCGCTTCGTCGTCGTTCCAAAAGGTATTTTAACATCGACATGGTCAAGTAGGTCAAATAATTTTCCTAGGGCGCTTTGGTCTGGTCAACAGCTTGGACAAGCAGTACGAACCATGTCAGCACAGCCCAAAGTCTTTCCCAGCGCTGGCTTCCAGACTGTCCCAGCAGATCAGCGAACAGAAGAAGAGGATCTCCCAAACTACAAAGCTGAGCGCTATTACCCCGTGCGCATTGGCGAAGTCTTTCAGGAAAGATACCAGATCGTGGGTAAGCTTGGCTTTGGTGGAGGTTCGACCGTTTGGGTTTGTCACGACCTCAAGTACGTATCAACAATGCGGAAGTTTCAGGGGGTTTACTGACGCGCATACTGCACCAGGGAAGATGCATTGTTGACCATCAAGATCTGCACCACTGGGGAGATTGGGAACAGAGACGCGAGACAAGAAGTGATCATTTCTGAGCACATCCGCTCCGTTGATGCACCGCATCATCCTGGCAAACAGAGATTGCGCGTCGTTTTGGATAATTTTGAGATTGAAGGGCCCAGTGGAGGACATCAGTGCCTGGTCTTTGCTCCGTTGGGTCGACCGTTGACAAGTTTCCGCAAACTTTTCCCAGGGAACGCTCTTGACTCGAATGTTCTCCGCCAAACCTTGCTTTGTATAATTATGGGTCTAGACTTCCTCCATCAGATTGGCGTTGTCCATACCGGTATGCATCAAGCTTCAGACATCAGTTGAACTTTCCCCGCTAAGCTGAAGCACTACAGATCTCTCTCCAAACAATATATTGGCAGGGTTGGGTCCAGAAGATGCGGATGTATTCAAGCAGATCGAAGAGCTCGAGCTATCGTCCCCCTCGCCACGCAAGGTCTCAGCAGACCGCGAAATCTATCTTTCCTATGAGCTTCCAATAACTCATGGCGCACCGGTCATCACTGACTACGGCGCTGCCCGATTAGGTGAGCTGGACGAGAAGCATACTGGAGACGTCATGCCAGGAGTCTATCGAGCGCCTGAGATAATTATGGGATCGAAATGGGATTGTAAGATTGACATGTGGTCACTTGGAGTCATGGTAAGTTGATCATGTAAGAGACGGAACAAGGACGAGAAAACCCCTGGGTAACTGTGATGGGCAATAGGTTTGGGATCTCTTCGAAGGTGGTCGACTCTTTCGTGCCGTCAGCGCTGAAAGACTGGACGACGAAATGCACCTCGCAGAAATGGTGTCATTACTAGGTCCACCACCTAAGAGATTCTTGGACATGCATGAGCAGTCTCGCAAATACTGGGATTCGAAAGGTGAGTGTGCTCCATGCGCCGCTCTTGATATTTTCTCGATGTCCCTGGGGCGTGCTGACTGTATTCATTCTGTCGTCCAGGTAACTGGATTGCGTCAACGCCCATTCCTGCCCAATCTCTTGAGAGTCGCGAGATCAAGTTAGAAGGCGAAGAGAAGGAGTTGTTTCTCAAGTTCGTGCGCAAGGTGCTGCGCTGGCTGCCAGAAGACCGCGCATCCGCCGAGGACCTTTATCAGAACGAATTCCTCAATGGTTTCATCCGCCACGAAGGCCATGTCGCCGGGGAAGGTGATAGAAGAGACGGGAAAGGCTCAGAATGACAATGTAGAGCCAAGTAGGGGGGTCAATCAGACTCCAATCTGGATAACAGGTCCTCAGTCCTCTAATGGATACAATAGAACTTTCTTTCAATGATGTTGATTGCCGTAAAGTGTCTTAATTGGCATCGGCTTTGGCGTGGCGTGATCAGCCACGGGCTATTTTCATAATCACATTAATCTCTTTGGTGTAAGGCTACACTTGCGTACCGACCCACTTTTCCTGGGTGGCAAAAGGGGGTGACCCGCGATGCACTTAATTATTGCAGGACGTGCAATATAGCTCTTTATAATCAATGACGTAAAAAAAAAAATTAAAAATCAATAATATAAATTAGTATAGGCTAGAAGTACCTTAAATAGCGATGTTTCTATTGGCTAATAGCCCTTGTCAGTACGCAAGTGTAGCCTTATGGGCAGCAAAGAGATACGGTCTACCCCCTGTTTGATTTTACATGACTACAAGCCCCACGCAGGGCGGCCACTATTAGCTCTAAGTGGCTATTGTGGGTAAAGCTATTAGGGATACTATATAGTGGTTCTTACACTAGTAAGAGATACTAAATAGCCTAGGGAAAATACACGTGATATTAGGTACTTCTTACCTTGCTAAAGGCTACATTAATCTTTAGTTTAGTATGTGATTAGCCTGCTACCCTTAGTTATGTACTTACATATGTAAAATCAAACAGGAGGTACGGAGTAGACTGTACATGTATCTCCTTGAGCGTGTTAAAGCTAGTGGAGTCACGTTCACCAGGGGCGGTATGTATCTCTAGTTTACTTTTATCTAATTGGATACATACAGACCCTGGTGAACGTGACTCCACTAGCTTTAACACGCTCAAGGAGATAATGTAATAATAAATGCTCCGTAGCGCCAGGCACCAGGCACCAAGCGCCAGGCCCCAAGCACCAGGCACTACGTAAGGCACGCACCTGTAACTTCAAAATATTCCAGTTCCGCCCCCTATTGCCTGGCCACCATAGAAACTGGATGACCACTTTTGATTGCGCTCTGCTTACCGAGGTCGCCGTGCACGCGAGGCATCTCGAACCTTCATTCTAGTTCAAGTACGACATGGCCACAGCAACGGGACGTGACGTTGGCTCGGCCAAGTCACGTAAACGAGCTAGCGATACTGAGCTAGGATTTCCCAGCAAGCCCAAGATCGAGGCGAAAACGGACCCCACTCGATGGCGATTGAAGGACGACGACAGCCGCCACACATGGCATTACCTTGCGGACGAGAGAGAAGCAAAAGATTGGCCTCAAAGCTATGCAGAAAAATACTTCCTGGGCCTGCCTCTGGTACGAATTGCTACATCAAACTACTTTCGAGAACATCTTGCCTTGTGCCTGATGGCTGACCCTGATGAATGCGATTAGGACCTCCCTGCTCTTCCCAAGGCAGAAGCCCCTTTGGACGCCGCGCGAAACGCACTCGAGTTTTTCGAAAAACTTCAGCTGCCTTCAGGTCACTGGGGCTGCGAGTATGGCGGGCCAATGTTCCTACTCCCAGGTGTCGTTGTCTGCTGGTATGTCACAAAAACGCCCATCCCATCAGCCTATGCAACAGCCATAAAAGATTACCTATTTGCGAGAGCACATCCCGAAGACGGAGGCTGGGGCTTGCACATTGAGGGTGAAAGCACTGTTTTTGGCATCACCCTTAACTACATTGTGCTCCGACTCATTGGTGTCGACCACGAAGACCCCGTCATGGTCAAGGCTCGAGGCACGTTGCACAAGCTTGGGGGTTCTGTCAATGCACCCCATTGGGCCAAGTTCTGGCTTGCAACTCTAGGCGTAGTCAGCTGGGATTGCGTGAACCCCGTGCCGCCCGAGATCTGGCTGTTGCCCGACTGGGTTCCAATTGCACCGTGGAGATGGTGGGTTCACATGCGACAGATTTTTTTGCCAATGGGATATATATACTCAAAGCGATGGAGCTGCGAGGAGACGGACATCATTCGTGGCCTGAAGGAAGAGCTCTTCATTGAGCCTCACGCTGAGATCAATTGGGCGGCTCATCGAAACAGCATTGCGCCCGGGGACAACTATCACCCCAAGTCATGGTTGCTCAATACTACAAACTGGTTCCTTGTCAACATTTGGAACCCCTACTTGCGACCGAATTTTATAAAAAAATGGGCCGAGGACTGGGTCAGCGAATTGATTGACATGGAGGACGCCAACACTGACTACCTAGACGTCGCCCCTGTGAATGCGCCAATGATAACAATTGTGTGCTATATCAGAGATGGACCTGACGCTTTCAGTGTGAAAAGACACATTGAACGGTTGAACGAGTCTCTTTGGGTCAAAGATGAGGGCATGCTATGCAATGGCACCAACGGCGTTCAATGCTGGGATACTGCCTTTTTGATCCAAGGCGTCTTTGAAGCTGGGCTTCAGAACGATGAGAAATGGCACCCGATGCTGCTTCGCGCTCTAGAGTATTTGGAACGTCAACAAATACGTGATAACTGTGTTGACCAAGAAAAATGTTATCGGCAACCGAGAAAGGGAGGCTGGCCATTCAGTAATAGAGACCAAGGTTACGGCGTCAGCGACTGCATTTCAGAAGCACTCAAGGCCATCATCTTGTTGCAAAAAATGGGCGGCTTCCCAGAGGTCCTCCCAGACCATCGTATTTTTGATGCAGTCGACACTCTTTTGTTATACCAAAATGACAATGGCGCCTTGTCTAGCTATGAGGCACGACGAGCAGGTGAATACATGGAAACGCTCAATGCTTCCGAAACATTTAGCCGAATCATGATCGAATACGACTACCCTGAATGCACAACAGCCGGCGTAACAGCTCTTTTTTTATTCAAAAAGTTCTGGCCTAAATACAGAACCAAGGAGGTCAATTTATTTATCAAGAGAGCAACCAACTGGATTAAGAGCAACCAGAGAATCGACGGCAGCTGGTACGGCAGCTGGGGCATCTGCTTCACCTACGCCACCATGTTTGCTCTGGAGAGCATGGCCAAAATTGGCGAAACTTACAGCAACAGTCAAGTCTCGAAGCGCGGCTGTGACTTTCTGATATCCAAGCAGAGACCCGATGGCGGCTGGTCCGAAAGTTACAAAGTAGGGCGATTCCGGATTCCAGCAGCCACCCATACTTTGCTTGATCGTGTTTGAACTAACAATGCTTTTAGTCTTGCGAAACCATGGAGTATCACGAACATCCGATGGGTTCTCTCGTGGTACAAACGTCCTGGGCTTTGATTGGCCTGATCGAGGCTGATTACCCTGACATCGAACCGCTCAAGAAGGGGATCAAGCTCATCATGGAGAGGCAGCAGGAGAACGGCGAATGGTTACAAGAAGCTATCGAGGGTGTTTTCACCAAATCTTGCATGATTTCATATCCCAATTACAAGTTTACGTTTACGATCAAGGCCTTGGGTCTATTTGCCAAGAAGTACCCTGATGTCCGATTCGAGTTATGATGGGCGGAGCTGAAGCTGTTTCAATAGTACCTTGATAATACCTTGTATTTTACACGGAAGTCAATTGTACCACTATATGAGTTTCTTTTTAGTTTTTTTTTTGGGGGGGTTAGGTTTTTTCTCAATTTAGTAACAATCAATATCTAATACTCAATATATTCATCAACTTTCTCGAGCATGAGCTAGAAATTCGCGGCTTCCCTTCGCTGTGCTGCATTGCAACAGGAACAAAAGCTGCCCACCGCAAGACGGGAGTTTCTAGCATGTTCGCTCCTGAGTCCTGAGCGACAGTGTCAGCTGCTGTGCGCTTGTTGGCCCCACCAGCATTGAACCACGCCCACGCCAAGGTGACGGCGGTGTATTAAAGGGAAGCCTACGGAGTAGATCTAAATCATACATACACATACAGTTTTCTGTCAAGTCCTTCACTCTCTCACATCCTATCCGCATTACATCGGCCTCGTCCAGCACTGCTCAAATGTCGCACATCACGCAAGCCGATCGAGGCTTGAAGGCTCTGGACGCCAGAAAGTGGGACGAAGCCCTCGAATTACTGTCCAAGGCTCTGCTCTCCTCCCCAAACCCAGCATGGCTCCTGGCCCGATCTAAGGCTCTCATTAATCTCAAACGATATGAAGAAGCTCTAGATGACGCAGAAGCCGCTTTCAACGCCGCTTTTGATAGAAAAAAGCGAGAGTTGCTGATCGAGGCTCACTACCGTCGAGCCGTAGCACACTTTCGTCTGGGGCAGTACGCCAACGGGGATTGCTGCAGCATTTATGCAATGCGTCTATGCAAGGGCTTTCCTGCCATAGAGAGAGAGGATCCCAAACACCAGCACATTGACGAAAATGGATTTTGGACTGAAACTCTGGAAAGTGCTAAGCTTGAGGCAGCAGAGGATACTGTCAACAAAACCCGTGATGGTCGAGAAATGCCAGCTACGATGGATTCAGTCAAAGACTCTCCACTTTTCAACGGTTGGCGACGAGCAAGTACTATGCGAATGCAGTGTCTCAACGCCATGGGAAAGCTGCCTGCAGATGACCCGGCACGAAAAGTCACAGTCAGCGTCAAGCCTGAGTACAAAAGGCTCGCCGACCTAACAAAAGACAGGGAACTCGAAAACACTGGTTTGGAATTGTCTTCTGGTGTCACAAAGCACAGATCGGAATCTCGTACATGCAAGTCTCTTCATGTACAGGATTATCAGACGAATAGCGTCATGAACGTGTCTATTTTCAGCAAAGGCGTCGACAAAGAAAAGCTGCGTGTTGAATTCCTCCCGGATTCTGTGCGACTGAACCCCGTCATTTACCCCGATGGCGAAGAAAAAGAGTTTGTGCTCAGGCTGTACTCGGAAATTGATCCATCTACTTCGAGTTTTACCGTGACTCCTAAAAAGGTTGAAATGCAGCTTACAAAGAAAACGGCTGGCAGGTGGCCACGGTTGACCATACAAGAGCCTGTAGATCAGGAAGCAAAAAACGAGCGCCAGGAGTAAGTTGTTGTTTATTTATTTATTTATTTATTTTTTCTTTTACTGCAGCGGTTGACATTGCTGTTGAACAAACTAACTCGGTCCCTTTTATGAAACCCTATAGGCTGGAAATGGAGTCTGCAGATGAAAAATCAAATTCAGCTGCCTCTACGTCAGATCATGAAGACGAAACTGCTCGCAAAGACGCAGCAAACACTTCTGTTGGTACGAAATCAGCTGGACCGGTGTACCCAACCTCGTCACGTACAGGGCCAAAGGACTGGGATAAGATCACGGCCGACGATGAGAAGGATGAGGAGGCAGAGGGTGGCGTGAACGACTTTTTTAAGAAACTGTACAAGAATGCGTCAGACGACCAGAAGCGCGCCATGATGAAGAGCTTTACTGAGAGCAACGGGACTTCGCTAAGTACCGATTGGCTAGATGTAGCGAACCGCACAGTTACAACGAAGCCGCCCGAGGGCGTGGAGGCCAAGGAGTGGTAGCCTGGGTGAGTGAGTGACAGAACTCACTTGATCAAGACTGTTCTCAGAGAATATGTACTTTTTTTTTTTTCTTTTTTAAAGGGGGTGACTAGTGGAGATTGTGTGAACATTCGCGCGACAGTTAGTTTAGCGTTCAGTTAAAAAGTCCAATGCAATGCATGATATAATTGGTGGTGGTCTTCTCATGCGCTTCAAAACTCGTAACCAATATGTTCAAGAGTGAGCACTCTAGTTCTCTCGCCCTGGGTATTTATTGCCTTGTTCAAGGACCATTGTATTTGACGGAGCATACGTTTTTGTTCTTCATCATGGTCTCCATTTCTTCGTTTTCATCATGGTTCGTCATCCTTGATGTGATGCGGGAAACCTACCGTCCACTCTGAATCTACATGTCAGCCATCCTGTACACCTTGCCAACTTCCATCCAACGATCTGCCTAGACGTCGATACTCGGATCGACGTCACGGACGCGACGCACAACATGGTCGTACCACTGCCCACTCCTCAAGTGCCTCTGGGCCACCTCGGGCGTCCACGGGTCGTGCGTGCCCCTGTACATCTCAGCCTGGCCGGCAGGAATGTAAGCGGCTCTGCTCAAAAAGTCCTCTGCGGCAATGTACGCGCCGCGCAGCCATCTCGCGCCGCCGGCCGCGGCGTCGAAAGCGTTCCTGCCGTGCATGACGCGGAGATTGTCGAACAGCACGCACTCCCCCTGCTCCATCTTGTAGCTGTGCACGGCGTCTGGATGATTGACCAGGCCCTCGAAGACACGGGCCGGCGCGATCCAGTCCCTCAGATCAACAGTGGCGGCGGCGCTGTCTTCGTAGCGGTAGCGGCCCTGGAAGGGGGGGCTCCAGTACACGCCCGCGAAGCCGTTCTCGCCGTCGCCGTCGCCGTCGCCGTCGATGACGCTCCGCTCCGCACGGTAAAAGTAGCCGTGCTTGTCGTACTGGTACGGGACCGGGTGCTCGGCCAGGGGCGCCATCCTGCGGCTCGTCTTGACCAACGGCCAGAGCAGGCGGCCTGCTCTCTCGCCGTCGCTGAAGAGGGATTCTCCGCCGGAGCAGGAATTGTCCATGCAGTGGAGGACTTGGATCATGGGCGGCGGGGAGAGGTAGCAGAGGTCCTGGTGCAGGCCCAGGCGGCCGCTCGTGTAGGCCACGTTCTCGGCGTTGGGCTTTGCGCGCACGTCAAAGGTCCGGCCGTAGAAGGTCTCGCGGATGTTGGCGATGCGCGTGGTGATGCTGACGACCGAGGACTCGTCCCGCGGGACGTTCCGCAGGTAGACTATGCCGAGGCGGAGGATGTCGATGACCACGTCCCAGAAGGCCGGGGAGCCGGGCTTCATGAAGGCGGCGTAGTCAATCTTGCGGACGTGCTGGGCCAGGACGCGGGCGTCCCAGTATCGGACGCCGGTTCGGCCGAGGACGGCCTCGCGGCGGCTGTCTCGGCGGGGGGCGGCGGCCCGACGGCGGAGCGCGCTCTGGATGTGCGACCAGGGGAGAATCATCTCGTGGCCTTGGCTGGCGAAGCGGGCGACGTCGTTGGAGAAGGTGATGCCGAGGCCGTGCTCGGTCGCGCGCGCAGAGGCTATGCCTATGTCGGCGGGGATTTCGGTGGACGCGAAGCTCTTTTGGCCCGAGGAAGGGTCCTTGCAGGCGGCGCAGGCGCAGCTGTCGCGGAGCGTGGCCGGCTCGAGAGCTCTCTGCGCGCCATGGCCATGCTCGAGGCGGCCATCTCGCAGGTAGATGTGCTCTCTCGTCCAGGAGACGGTCACGGCATCGTCTGGAGCCTCTTTGGGCCGGTAGACGAGTTGTGGTGCGCCTTCGGGGACCTCGTGCTTGTTGGGCCAGTGGTGCGGGAAAGACGCAGACGCAGACGCAGACGCAGACGCAGCCTGCGAGGACGTCGTCACTTGGCGGCTCTGGCGGCTCTGGCGGCTCTGGCGGCTCTGGCGGTTCTGGCGCAGGCACTGTCGGAGGACATGTTTCGGCGTCGCCAAGTGTCTTCTGCTGGCGACAGCTCGGGTAGGCGCCAGCATGGTGGTCATGGGAGTTCGTCGGGAATATGGATGAGGAAGGAGCAGATTCCAATGTTGGCGGGGCAGGCGGGAAGAGTCTGGCAAAAAGAAAGTGGCGTGGACGCGGGGCAGAAGGCATGCATCGTGCAAAACCTGCCATGTCACGAAATATTGGTCTTCAGTCAAGGCCGTTTTCACGTCAGTTGGTCACTTATTTAGTCCTTCTTTAGTCCCCATCAGGTACGTCTTAAGACATTGGTGCACCATCCTCGAAGAGGCCGCTCGGTATCATTCCTGCACAAGGAGGTCACGTTTATCGAGGAGCACATCAGGTTGACGCAGAACGGCGGAAATTCGGTCATTGTACCAAGATAAACCTTTGCTATCTGTTGCGATTGCTCGACCATCTCTTCACCGTCACCTCCCTCACACGGTAGAGCTTCAGCGCCTCCGCATAGCCCGTCTCCATCGCCACGTCAAACTTGGGCGGGGGCGGAACATCCACGTACACAAGTACAAGACTCTTGATTACATGCGATAGGACACGCACAACGCTATGAAGCCAATGCCACGGCTTTTCAGGTCCCCGCTTGCTTCTAGCCTTCCACCAGGGATCTGAATAGGATGGAATGATAATGATGCCGAACTCAGCGTGGTCAAATACCGGGCCTCTGGTGTACAAGAGCCAATCAACGCCAAATTTGATGCCCGCTCGCGGTACCCAGCCGAGCGAGCGGAAATGATGATACACAGCATAGTGAAGGAGAAATCCGTCGTCGGGTTCCAGATCGGGTTCATCAGGCTCGTTTCGAGGGGGAAAATATGAGAATTGCCGGAACAAGGTCAGCAATTCTCTATTCGTATACGCCCTTCCCGAGTGATGGTCTGTGATGGAGAGTGCACCGAGGCCAAATGTCAGAAAGAATGCCTCCTCTGGTGTCAGCTGAAGATGTTCCATGTTGACAATCCCTTCGTCCGAGGCATCGGGGCCGGTTTGCACCATGGACGACTCGACAACATCCAACAGCCCAAGGCCGTTTATATCCCCATTTGACAATGCCTCCTTCGCCTTGCTATTGGCAGAATGCCGTGGGCTGGGGGGATCTGCCAGATTGATCGTGGTCGACTCCACCTTCGGGGAGAAACGCACACTCTTCTGCCGCTTTGAGCATTTCTCCTCGCTCGCGTCACAAAACGACGATTCCTCCGAGGTTAGTGGTTGCCCTGCTTCAATGGTGACTGTGCCATTTACATCTGATGAAGCAATGGTGGTTGCAGTTTCTGAACAGTTTACTCGATTCTCGACCATGCTAGAGGGCAACACGTCACTGGGCAACGGAATCGTAAGGGCTTGGGCAGCTGCTCGTACCCCTACGAGAGTATCATGGATACCATTGGTCATCGACTTTGCGACTCTGTCTGCTTCCGAATTGGGCAAAGCCAGCAACTCAAGTGGTCCAACTGGGACATGGGCAGCTGCAGGGCAAGGAGGTGGAAGCAACGTCGCCAGCGTGGATAGTTTCGTTGCAGCGGCAAGCTCAGCCTCTTTCAGGCGTGTTTGCCGAATCGCCTCCTGCTCTAGTCTGGCTCTTTCCCATTTCGCTTGAGCTCGCTCTTCACGTCTCTGTGACGTCAGGATTTCACTGACATGGGTCTCTTGCCGACCTCTTCGTACCAGCTCACGCTTCAGCCAGTTGGGCTCGCTACGACTCAGGCTGCCTTTGCCATAAAAGCCCTGCTCCCACAATGCCCTCATTGACTTCTCGTCCGTGACATGAACTGAGCCAGTGGCTTCAGACCAAACACCTCCATGTACAATCAGGGGCTCTCCCGGCGGTGGAGATAGTATCTGCCGCAACCAGGCATATGCCACAGTGAAAAAAGATAGAGGGTTGTTGGGGTAAAAGGCCGGAAGTGGAAATGTTCTGATTGGGGCAGGAAGGGCGTAAATCTGATGGATGGACGGTCCCCGTTTCTGATTCTGCGATATGGGTTTGACACTATTCTGTGCCAGTGCAGCCGTCACTTGGCCATTTTCTTGGGTGTGTGTTTGAGTCTCAGCCATTTCGAGCTGAAGTCATTTTGACTAGGGAATATAATCAATCAGCAAGGCATGTCGAGGTTTCAGAGAAGGAAAAGGCCAAGAAGTGTCATAGCCGTGGTTGATAACATGCAAAACAAGTGCCACTGCAATCAGATACCGTTGTAGTCTATAATAAAGGGCAATCATTGAGGTCGAAATGAATCGGAGTTCCTCTAAGCATCATACGAAGGTTGTCATCATAAAGCAGTGGAGGGGTGGACGTGTGAGCTGGAAGAATACACGGCTTGCCACTGATAATTCAATCAAATGGCATGTGCCTTTGAGAATTTTCATTTGTCAAAGACATGGTTCGCCGAGGCCATATGTCCGGATAACACTGGCGAAGAAAAGGAAGAGGTGTACCGACGTGAGATGGGTAACAATCGACCTACCTTGTCTATGACATGGTCAGCAACGCTGTTCTAATGACGAGGGCATCCAGTCAGACCCGACCAGATCAGATCAGAACACCTGCGGCAACGTTGTAAGAGTTGCACGGTGCTGTCGTGGCGGACGGAGTAAGAAGATGACCAAAAAAATCTTGCTGTGGGACGAAGAAAGAAATTTGAAATGAGCAGGATGGAGCTCCAACTCTACACCTCGTCGGCCAAACCGCGGGATTACACCAGAAGACGGCGGGGCTGAGCGGCGTGGGGCGCGTACATTGACTCTGTGGCTTGCGTGTGAGCGCCCGATGTCGGGGTTCGCTGTACGGATGTCCAAGTCAAAAGTCGTGTCCCCTGCACGCAACCCTAGTTAAGGATGTAATTAGCTAGCGGGGTCATAGTCTCACTAGGTAAATTAAATAAGAGGCTTACCTTTTCTCTAGTTCCTCTCTCTTTACTTACTTTTTGTAAGGGCTTAGGCTTTGCCTAAGCATTATTCGTATAGCAGTTAGAGAGAGAAGTGGTAAAAGTAGTTAAGGTAAGGAAAGGAGGCTTATATAAGTAGCTAAGGGGGTATAAGGGGCATTACTAGGGATAGCCTCTTACCTTTTCTCCTTTCTCCTTAAGTCTCTTAATACTATATTAATACCTTATTATAGTAGCCTAAGGGCTAGTCTATAATAATTAAGAGACTTCCTTTAGTCCTTTTTAATAACTACTAAAAGATATAATAGAAATACTAATAGATATATTAATAAATATAGTAAACATACTTTAACTATAAGACTAACCTAGCTAGGGGATAATAACTCCCTTATCTAATGCTATAGCACTACTAGTAGCTTAATAAGCCTAGTTTAAGACACTTTAACTTATACTTAATAAGTAAATAGTAAAACTTATATACCTTTAATAATAAGTAGTTATAAGTACTATAGAACCCTTAACCTAACTACCTATTATAACCTAGCCTAATATACTAATAGTAAACCTTACTTTACCTCTTACCTTTAACCTAGTCTTAACTATACCTAGGGTAAAATAAAAACCTATTCTTATAGGTAACTTATATAATAGTAATAAGGCCTTATTTACTATATAAAAGTTCCTAATAGAATATAAGCTATAAGTAAATAAGGACTTTATTAAAACTAATAAAAATAAGTAAATATTTATTTACTAGAACCTATTCTCTAAAGTCTAGTCCTAGGTAGCTACTTTCTTTAAATAAGGTAGTATTTATAATTTTAACCTAGCTAAATTCCTAGAATACCTTAGGTTTATATTCTCTAATTTATATAGGTAAAAGATAGCCCTTATAAAACTTAACTAAATAAAATAAGGCCTAGGGGAGCTATTTTCTATATTTTTTATTTACTTTATAAAGAAGCTCTTATTAGTAAGAGGGGATTATTAAGGGAATAATATAAAGCTAGTAAAGCTTTAATAAGCGCTTAATAAGTATTTAAGAGAAATTAGTATAAGCTAGGGTATTAGCTAGAGTATATAGTATATAGCTATTATATAGTATTATAAGATTATAGTTAATATTAAGGCCCTTACTATAGAGAATAAGTACTAGTTCTAATATAAACTATAGCTAGCTAAACTTATACCTTAAACTAATTATAAGGGTAATATACTAATAACTAGGGTATATATAGTAAGGACTTAATTAGGGAAATAAAATAGGCTAGTTAAGAAGAAAAAAGGTCTAAAGCTAGCTATAAACGTATAATAGGCTAAATAGGTATTAGAAGTAAAGTTAGCTAAATACTATTAGGAGAGATATTACTTATAATATAAATCTAAGGATTACTATATTTAGGAGTATACCTTTCTCTTACCTTATCCCCTATAGGTTAGTATTAACTTATATAAAGTAAATAAGGAAAGCATAAATAAGGAGGTAAATATTCCCCTTATAGAAAATAAGTAGCCCTTAAGTAAAGTCTTATATAAGGGTAAGGAGACTAACTATATACTATAATATAGGATAAATATTTAAGCTATATAAAGTTAAAGTAAGATATAGTATAATATATAGACTAATTACTATTCTTAATTCTAATACTCTTTAATATATATTATTATATTAATATCTAGATTAATTATAGTTATAATTATTATAGTACTATAAGTAAGTTAGTAGTAAAATAGTTTAGCCTAGAGCTTATATAGTTACTAAAGAGAAAGTATATCTAGACTATAGTAAAAATAAAAAGAAAGGGAAAGAGAGTATAAAAGGACACCTCCTTAATTACCTATATAATACGCACTAGAATAAACATTAATAGCTAGGAGTTATTAGTGTATTTATATATTATCCTAGGCCTTATATAAGACATTATACTTAGGATACTATAGCTAGAATATTATAATATAGTTATTTATATAGTAAAATAGTAATTAGTTATTAAAGTAATAAAGGGCTTATATATCTTTAAAGCCTTTGTATATAGGGTAAAGACTTTAGTATAAGGGATTATTAAGTCCTTATATACTATAGAAGCGCGCTAGGCACACTAAAGGAAAGACACTTCTATAATAAAGCTATAAAGGCTATATTAGGTCTTCTAATAATATAAAGATAAACTAAAGAGCTAATAACTACTCTATAGTAATTAATCTCTTTATTAGTAACCTTACTATTATTTAGGATAATTATAGCTATTATTAAAGGTATTATAATTAAGCTCTTTAAATTATTATTAATAATATTAGGGATAAACTTCTAAGCTATCTTTTAAATATATAATTCCTATAATAACCATATCTCTTTAGTATTATAATTCCTAATAATTTTAATACCTAGGAATTACTTTAAATTACCTTAGTCTTTAATATCTAGACTATTTATTAACTACTTATATAGCTCTTTAAATTCTACTTTAAATCCATTTAGAAATAGCACTATAATATTATTAACATAAAAAAATAAGATAAATCTGCCTTTTATAAAGATATATAGGTCTTCCTTTCCTTAGATAAAGCCTAGATTTAATAGGAATTACATTAGGTATAAAAACTATTATTAAGGAGCTTCCTATAGCCTATATAATACTCTAGTTATCTTCTAGAGATAACCTTATATATTTATACCCTCTAGTAGCTTATAGAAGACAAGTTCTTTAAGTTTTATATATAAGAAGGTATTTTAAATATTATATTAATATATATTAAGATTATTAGCGTAGTAAATAGTAAGTAATATACACAGAGATTATAAAGTAAGCGTAGTAGTGTAGTTATTAAGGTTATCCTTTAGTTATTAGTTACCTTAGACTACTATTTAAGCCTTAAACTCTATAATAATACCTTTTTTATTAGTTTTATACTTAAAAACCTATCTAAGGTTAATAATTTCCTTAAGATTAAATAATTTATTTAGTATATTCTCCTAGTAGTTTAAGGATTAAAGCTTTAAAAGCTCCTTTATAATCACTTCCTTCTAGTAGTTATAATATACTAAGGCTATTGCCTAATAATAATATATAGGTTCTAGAGGTATATTTTTAATATATAAACTATATTAAGTTCCTTAGAATACTATTAAGAAAGTAAAAGAAAACTATACTTACCTAGCTTTCTTTATTTCCTTTCTTTAATATTTTCTAGTAATAATATTATTTATATTAATACTATTATTATAAGGACTATAATTCTCTATAGCCTTACTACCTTTTATAGTAAATTCGCTAGTCTTTATAGTAATTACTATATAATTAGCTATTACCTTACTTATAAATTTATCAATCTTATAAAATAGCGTATTATTACCTTATACCTAAAGCTCTAAGTTCTTTATAGTAACTAGTGCTTTCTAAGAGAAGTTAGGAGAGGTTAAAAGTATACTAGAAAGGTTCTCTTTATCCCCTATTATATAAGGAGGTATTTTTACTTTAAACTACTTATTTTCCTAGCCTATAGCTAATAGTAAAGAGATAAGATTATTCTCTTTAAGCTTTATTCTAATAAGATCTTAACTAATCTCCTTATTAAGGTCTTTAGCTTTAAGCTCTTTAAGTAACTTAATTATTAATATCTTCTCTTATTAAGCTAATTCTAGCTTTTCTTCTAGCTTAAAGAAGGAGTTCTTATTAAACTAAATACATGCTAATATAATAACCTTATAATTATAAAGTAAAGGCACCTATATAATATATTATAACTTACCTTTATAACTAATAAGGTATCTAATATAAGCTTTTTACTCTAACTATAGTATTACATAGTGTAATTTAATATGCTTAAGAGCCTTTATTATTATTAGAAATACCTTATATCTATAAGCTTATAGATATGTAATTAAAGGCTTTTAAACCTCTAATATTTATAAATAGGCTAGGACTGTTTTCTATGCCTAATTTCACTAGAGTTTATAGGGTATAACCTAATTTCTATAATATTTAAAGGGTATTTTATTTAGTAAATAAACTACTATATTAAAGACTTTATTATTAAGTTCTAAAGGAAGGTAAGCTTTAAGGCTTAATATATAAGCCTTTTACTTAACTACCCCCCTAGATCTCTTTACCTTTCTATTCTAACTAGGTATTAAGGGAGCTAAATTATAGACTATAATACTAGTAAAGGCTATCTTATCTCTTATACTCTTTATAAATAAAGCCTTTTTAATATTACTATATAAAAAGCATAGTTAAACCCTAAATTATATATATAAGAATGCTATTATTATATAGAAGCTATTATGAATTTTATCTTTAGTCTTAAATAAATAGAAGAAACGCATTAAGGTTATAAGGTATATAAAAACACACTAATACTAATTACTATTCTAGTAAGAAGAGTTATAATACTCTAGATTAACTAAAAGACTATAACTAAGTCCTTAAGGAAGTCCTTCTAGTGTAACCTATAATCTCTAGCGCTTAGCTTTACCTATAGTATAAATCTTATACTCTATAAGTTTAAGTCCTATTAATTTAATACTAAGAGTAGTATTTATAATCTTTATAAAGGCTTTCTTACCTAGATAACTATATTATTAATACTAAAGCTTTATATCTCCTTTTATAGGTAGCCTTAGTGCTTTACTAGTTATAGCGTAGGCCTCTTTTAGGTTATCTAAGAGTATAGATAATATATAAAGCTTATTAATATTATAAAGCTTAGTAATAGAATACTTTCCTTAGAATAAGAAGCTTTTCTTCTAGTTCTAATAGATCCCTACCTTTATTAGAATTATTACTAATACTAGGTTTACGTGAAATTCTAGAATTAGTAAAGCACTTTATACTATAATCCTTCTTAGTCTTTATAATACTAGATCTATAATGAATATATAGACTAGTCCTTATCCTAAGGATATATAGATTATGCCTCTAGCTTTAACCTCTATTATAATAGTTTTATTAAACTTAGACTATTTAAACTAATAAATATTATTAAAAATATAAATATTAGCTCTAGAATTATAAATAACTATATTCTAATTCCCTTTAGAGCTATCTATAGCGTTTAAAGTTAAATATATAACTTCCCTTAAAGGTTAAGAGCTTTATAAGCGTATAAATAATAATATATTTATAGTCTTCTTGTTAGGAGCGCAGAGGTCAAAGATAGGATGTTTATCGAAGCGAGTCTTTAAAGAACCTTTAGGCCATGCAAATAACAAAGAGGCTAGCTAGCTACGAGATAGCTATGTGCTTATAAAGCAAGGTATTTATTAAAGACTACGTATATTATTAGTGCTAGGTTAGAGATTAAAACCTTTACACACTTACCCTAAGCTAGTATTTATCTAGTAGTAACTATAATAGTCTTAGCTATTACTTTATTCTTAACCTTTTAGTGTAAGCTATAATAAATTAATCTCTCTTAACCTTTTTAAGGATATAAACTATTAGCTAGATTATTATATAGCTAATACTCTAAAGATTTATAAGAAATATACTAGTACCTTATAATAATAAAGCTATAGATAATTAGGAAGATAGAGAACCCCTATAATCTAAAACTATAGATAATAGGATGTAATAAACGTTACTTAATTCTAATTTAGGTGGAGGTATAGATAATATAACTAAAGAAAAAAGGGCATTATAGTAACGCTATAAGGTTATATAATCTAAGTTACATTACCTTTAAAGAAGATAAGAGGTCTTATAGATAGAGGCGTAAATTAGAGAGCTTAAGGCAAATCTAGGATTAGCTAGACCTTAAACTAGACTTATAATTACCTCTTAATCTAGACCTATAATTACCCCTTAAATATTAGCTATGATTTTACCTATAGTCTATAGTAATATAGTAGTAATTACGTAGTAAAGTAGTCTTATTAAAATGTAAATAAAAATACTTACGTATAAAGGGGAAATGTATAAAAGCCTATAGAATTTCTTAGTAGACTTAGATATACTATTTAAATTAGACTGCTATACCTTTAAGGATAATATAACTAAGGTAATATATATAAGTAGCTGCCTAGCTAGTAATATAAAGCAATAGTAAATGTGTTATGCAGCTATAAATAGGCACGTAGATTATTTATTAATTACCTAGGCA
The DNA here is from genome assembly GCA_019022495.1 of Epichloe hybrida. Lineage (NCBI taxonomy): Eukaryota > Fungi > Ascomycota > Sordariomycetes > Hypocreales > Clavicipitaceae > Epichloe > Epichloe hybrida. Next base: position 972,925 of record JAFEKR010000020.1, read on the forward strand.
GATTTCCTAGAATAGTTAAAAACTAGAATAATAGATATAAGTGTAAGACGCTTAGAAGTAATAAGGTCATTACTAAATCTTAGGTAGAAGAATAGCTAATTATTTTAATCCTTTATACAAGCCTAGGACAAGGTAAAAGCTAAGTTACCTAAAGAAATCCCTATATATCTAAGAATTATAATCTTTCTAAATAGCTTAAATAACGCTATAAGAAAGCAAATAATTAGTTAAGAGATCCTAATAACCTAGAGCTAACTACAAGGCTAGGGTAAGAAAGCGAAGGTTATAATAGGTTTAGGCTAAAATAATAAAAAAGGTTAGGACTCTAAAAGAAAGAGGCAACGCTCTTATTTCACATCACCTGCAGATAGGGCGTAGCGACTAGAGTATTGTTTGTAGTGTAGTTAGTGTAGTTTTTAGGAAAAATTTGTATTTGTAGTGTAGTTTTTTTTTTTCTTATAGTTAGTGTAGTGTAGTTTTTTTTTTTTTGTAGTGTAGTGTATTATAGTTTTTTTTTTTTTATAGTTAGTATAGTGTAGTTTTTTTTTTTTTGTAGTTAGTGTAGTTACTAACTACACTAACTACAAAAACTACAATGTAGTGTTAGTAAAAAAAAAGTGGGCCTTTTTATTATATAATGTTATTATAAGGATTAAAAGAAAGCTAGTTATATAGAAGGTTTTATTATTACCTATTTTACTTAATTAGTTATAGAATTTATAATATTTACCTTTTTTTAAGAATTTTACTATAACTAGGGTTATTTATAATATTATACCTTTTTAATAATACTATTATACTTATTACTTTATTTTACTAATATAACTTTAAGAAAAACCTTCTAATTATTTTATTTACTATTATTATTAATTTAATTAAAAAATACCCTAAACTAATATAATTAAATTAAATTAGAAATCTAAATAAATATATAAAAGTTAATAGAATATATACTTAGTACTTTAATATTATTATTAATATAATAAGAACTTAAAAAAAGCTTAAACTATTTATTTACTATTTAAACTAATTAAATATTACTTTAAGCTTTATAATTCTAAAGCTTTAAGAAGTTATATATAGTAACTTTATATATCTTATTATAATAATAAATAAAGAAAGAATATAATAGACTAATATTTATAATTTATTAATAGATAACTAATAGTATTATTTTAATTACCTTATATAGCTTAAATAAGCTATAAAAAATAAGTTTAACTTGTTTTTAAAAATAATACTAGCACTTAGTTTTATATAATATATTATACTTATTATAAAAGCTTTAATAACTTTTATAACCTTAATTACTATTATTACTATAATTACTATTATTTTATATTTATTATTATTTTAAAAAAACATAAAAGAGAAAACATTTTTATAATATTAATATTTTTAAAAACCTTAAAATACTAAGTTATTAAAAACTATAGCTTTTACTATAGTAATTTACTTATAATTACTAGTATTTATATTTAAGTTATTTATTTATTATTTATTTATTATTAAACTTTAACACTAATAATATTATAAGTAATCTTAGTAATCTTAGTAATCTTAGTAATCTTAGTAATCTTAGTAATCTTAGTAATCTTAGTAATACTAGTAATATTATTAATATTAGTATTATAAGCTATTATAAGCTATTATAAGCTATTATAAGCTATTATAAGCTATTATAAGCTATTATAAGCTATTATAAGCTATTATAAGCTATATAAGCTATTATAAGATATAATAAGCTACTTATATTAAGTTTACTAGTAGTTTTTTTATAGTTTTTTTAAAATAAGTAATAATAATAATTTCTAGAAATATAAAATAATTTCTAGAAATAGTAAATAATATAATAAAAAGGTTTTTCTTTAAGTTATATTAGGGAAATAAAGTATTAAGTTAAATAGTATTATTAAAAAGTATAATATTATATATAACCTTACTTAGTTATAATAAAATTATAAAAATAATATAATATTATAAATTCTATAACTAATTTAATAAAATAGGTAATAATAAAAGCTTTTATATAACTAGCTTTCTTTTAACCTTATAAATACTAATAACTAATAAAAAGTCTAATACTATATTTATAGTGTTTGTAGTTAGTGTAGTTTAGGAAAAAAAATTTGTAGTGTAATGTATTATAGTTTTTTTTTTTGTAGTTAGTATAGTGTAGTTTTTTTTTCCTTATAGTTAGTGTAGTTTGTAGTGTAGTGTAGTTTATAGTGTAGTTACTACACTACACTACAAATACTACACTACACTACACGTTTTAGTGCAATACTCTAGTAGCGACAGAGCGGAGACTAAGGGAGAAGATTATCCCTAGTGTGCTATAAATGTGAAAAGCCTAGGCACGCTATACTAACTTATTAGGCACTAGATTATTTTACCTATAAAAGTACTAAACATATAACTAAGAAGCATAGGGAAAGTAATAATAAAGCTATGTCTCCTAATATAATACTAGTTTAATTAGCATAGACCTAGGAATGTAATCTCGCTGTGAAATACCCTATAGATAATAGAATAAGAATGTAGGTATCTTTATAATAAGATAACTAGTGGTTAGCTATGTAAGCGCTGTTTAATATAAGCGCATAGTCTTTAATAATTTATCTAAAATTAGTGTTAAAAAAGAATTAGGAAAATGTAATTTAATTAGATAGGATATTAGAGAGTGTAAGCAAAAAAGTAATTCTATATTAAGGAATTCTAAAAAAATTAGTTAAGATAAAAGATAGTATAGGATTTACAAAGGTTTACTAAGTTAGCTACTTTATTGCTAATATAGGTAAAGGGATAATTCTAGGTATAGACTAGATTAAAGAGTATTTACCTATAATTATATATTAGGAGCATAAATACTAAAGATATCTAGTAATAATAAAATATCTCTCTTTTACTTATAGTAAGCGGTAAGTATATAAAGAGAAAAAAATAGTAGTAGTTACTTTATTATTAGGAGTAATAAAGATTAGGCTAAGTATTCTAGAAAATAAAAATTAAAAAGGAAAAGGAGAAGGCTAATTAAAGGACCTAGTAATAATAGATATATAAATAAATAGTAAAGTAGCTATGTAAATTCTTAAGTATACTTATTTATAGTAAAAAAGTAAAGGTATTATAGTTATACTAATTTTAGAAAACATAAGTAGCAAAGAAACCACATTAAATTAGGATAAGAGCACTAAGTGCCTTATACTAATAATCCTAGAAAAATATAGGGAGTTTATAGATATTTTTTCTAAAGAGTTAGTAAGTAAGCTTCCTAAACTAGGAGGTTGCACTTATATAATTAAATTAGAAGAAGGGAAAACACTACCTTAGGGGCCTATATATAATTTAGCTAAAAGGGAGCTAGAGGTTCTTAGAGAGTACCTTATAAGTATATAGCTTAAAGGGTAAATTAAAAGATTAGTTAGCTTAGCTAGAGCCCTGATTTTATTTGTTCTAAAGAAAGGAGGGAAATTAAGGCTTTATATAAATTATAGGGGCCTAAATAAGATTATAATTAAGAATAAGGCCCCTTTACCCCTTATCGCTGAAATTCTTAATTAATTAGTAAGTGTAGTTATTTTTATAGTCCTAGATTTAAAAGATATATACTACTAGCTACGTATTCGCTTAGGTAATAAGTGGAAAATAGCGTTCTATTATTAATATAACTACTTTAAATATCTAGTAATGCTATTTAGACTAGTTAATACACTAGTGACTTTTTAGGAGTATATTAATAATGCTCTTAAAGGACTTATTAATAAGACCTATATTATCTATCTAGATAATACGCTAATATATAGTAGTAAGGTTAAAGATTATATAGAGCATATTAAATAAGTTTTACATAGGTTTAAAGAGGCAAGTCTTTTTATTAACCTTAAGAAGTGTTAATTTTTAGTTAAGGAAGTTAAATTTTTAGGCTTTAAGATATTAGAGAAAGGTATTATAATAGACCTAGTAAGAGTTAAAGTAATTATAACCTAGCTAATACCACGTAGCGTTTTTAATATTTAGTTATTTCTTGGTTTTACTAGATTTTACTACTATTTTATTAAATAGTATAGTAAAGTTATTATTTTATTAATAGATTGCCTTAGAGAGAATTAACTAGCAATATTTAAACTAGAACCCTATAAGATAGTAGTGTTTAGAGAACTTTAATAAAGATTTTAGGAAGCGCTAATTTTAGTGTATTTTAACTTACTTGCGTATCTTAGAGTAAAGACAAATATATCTAAATATGCAATTAGGGCTATACTTATAATATTAGTGCTAGGTTACTAGCACTTAGTTATGTTTATGTTAAGAAAGATAACTAATACTAAATTACAATATTTAACACCTAATAGCAAATTATTAGCTATCTAAGAGGCTTTTTATATATAGAGACTCTATCTTACTTATTTAGCTTATATAATTAAAGTTATTATAGATTATTTAAACTATAAGTACCTTACTATAAAGCCTAAGCTTACTAGTAAGTAAGTAACTACGCTTAATAAGCTTTATCCTTTTAACTTTAAGATTATATATTATATAGGGAAATTAAATCCTACTAACTTACTTTTAAGAAGACTAGATTTTATAAGTAAGGTAAGGAAAGAGAAAGTAATAACTATATAACTTCTTACCTTTTTATCTAAATTTATAAATACTAAGAGATAGGAACACTATAGTAATATTATTAATGCTATAGGCTTCACAAAAACATTACTTAATATAACTAATAGTTAGTTATAATAACACTACGATAATACTACTAATATCTAGGGTTTTAAAAAATTATAACTTAACTATATTCCTAAAGAACCTAATAATCTAGATAATCTTAGAAAAGTTATATTAGTAAGGTTATTTAATACTTTTTATACTTTAGTTATAAGCAATAAGCTAGCTATAGTAATACTATTAGTACCTAGCGTATACATTATTTATTACTTAATTATTTTAATTTTCCTATTAGACTAGCTATTACTAATAGGGATAAACTAGCATAGGTTATTACTAGTAAGTAGCAAGGGCACCCCTTAAAAACATTACTTATCTATATCCCTATAAGACTAAAAGCATCTATTAAACTAATTACTTATAAAGATATTATAGCTAGAATCTAATCTATTTAGAGAACCTCTTCTAAGTTTAACTTTAACTTTTTAGAAAAGAGCTTAGAATTAAAACCCCTAATTTAAGTCTTATTATATAAAGCATAGTAAGGCAATGACTTTACTATAGGTTAATTAAAGTTACTTAAAAGCAGTAATTTAGCTATATCCTAGATATAGTTAATTAGACCCTTTAAGCTATTAATATTTAAGAATTATATTTTTATTTCTCTAGGTATAAGAAAAGAAATTTTATTACTAACTTATAATAACCTTACTACTAGGCACTAAGGAGTAAGTAAAACTCTTTATTAGATTATAAACTAATATTATTAGCTAATAATAAAGAAAGATATAAAGGTATATATTAGCACTTATGTAAATTATTAGACTTTAAAACTAAGGCATTATAAACCATATAGTAAGCTAGCTATATTACTAGTGCCTAATTGCCTCTTTTAAGAATTATTAATGGATTTCATTACTAAACTTCTACTAGTAAAAGATTTAAATTAAACCTATAATATAATTTTAGTTATTATTAACTATTTTATAAAATACAGTATTTATATCCCTATTTTAATATAACTAACTAGCAATAGGCTAGTAACTATATTCTTAGAATATATTTTTAGAGACTATAGAGCCCTAGAAGGTATTATAATAGACTAAGGTTTTATATTTACTAGTGGTTTTTAGATAACTTTTTACTATTTTCTTATAATAAAGCAGCTACTTAGCACCGCTTTTTATCCCTAGATAAATAGTTAGATAAAATATTTAAACTAGGTCTTAGAATATTATTTAAGGGCTTTTACTTATACTAAATAGACTAATTAGGCAAATAACCTATTAATAGCGTAATTTGCGTATAATATAAGCAATCACTTAACGTATAGCTACACACTAGTAAAGGCATTATAAGGTTATAATCCTAGAGGTCTATAGTAAGTAATAGTAAATATCCCTTTAGTAAATAATTAAGCTAAAAGTAGGATTTTAGCACTAAGAGAGAAGTATACTATAATTAAGTAGCTTTTAAGTAACTTATAGACTTAGTATAAAAAATATTATAACTAGAAGAGAACTTTAATAAGGTTTAAAGTTAATAACTATATTTTATTATTAATAAAAAATATTAACCTAAGACACCCTAGTAAGAAGCTAGCTATAAAGTATCTAGGCCCTTATAAGATTAAAAAGGTAATTAGAAGTTATAGATTAGCATATTAATTAAAATTACTACCTAGGACTTAATTATATAATATATTTAATATTACTAGTCTTAAACCTTTTAAAGAGAACTTAATAGATATAGAAAATATATCCTTACTATAAGATACTATTAAAGATAATAAATAAGAGTTTAAAGTTAAGAGAATTATTTTATATTACTATAATAAAAGGCATTATAAATATCTAGTTAAATAAAAGGGCTATAATACTTTAAAGAATTCTTAGGTATTAAAAAGGGATTTTATTACTAGAGAAATTATTAATAACTATAAGTAATAGCTAAGTAATAAAGTTAATATAAGGTAGTTATATCTTATAACTTAACACACTAAAGATATTAGAAAATAAAGTTAATTTACTTAGATAACTTAAATAATCTATTATATAGCTACTAAGTACTTATCCCTTTATAATAGAGTTAGCCCTTAAGACTACTAGTCCCTTATTATTATTAGTAGCTATAGAAGCTATAGAGAAAGAGGCCTTAGAAGTATCTTTATTATTAGAATCTCTCTCTCTATATATATAAACCTAAAGTGCACTAAGGAGCTTAATAAGACTAATATATTTAAGTAAATTAATAGTATTTAGTATAAACTACTAGTAAGTTAGTTAAGTATTAGCTATATATATTAAGAAAGCTTACCTTTAGGATATTCTAAGCTATAAAGTAAAGATAGTTTATAATATTAATCTAAGTCTCTAGATTTATAGTATTACTTAGTAATACTATTATAGTATATTTATTATATTTTACCTTATAAGTAGTATTAGTAAATATTTAAGCATAGTAAATATAACTATACTTATTAGAATTTTTATAAACTAAGATAGTATTCTATAGCTTTTTCTTTATTTTTATAATAGGCTAGTAGTAAGTTAGTAGTAATCTAGTGTCTAGGAAATAGGATTATACTTACTTTATTTTAATAGTAATAGCTACCTTTAGGAGTAGCTTTAATAAGTTTAAATAGCCTATTATAAAGCTATATAATTTAAGCTAAAGTCTAGTAATATATTAGTAATAACTAGGTAGATTTTAGTTAAGAAAGATATACTATAATATAGTTTTTATTATTTTAGAAGTAATAAGTATATTTTATTAAATAGCCTATTAAATATTAGCTATAAAGAAGTAGTAAGTAAGTAAAGATATTATACTTAAAGACTTATTATATTTAGCTAGGAAGGTTTTTTTATTAATAAGGTATCCTAGAATCTTATAAGTACTATTTTTTAGGAGAATATTTTATATTATTACTTACTAATAATAGTATATATAAGAATTTTCTTTAAAGTTATTTTACTAGTAATAAGTTAGTAATAAAGACACTATAAGGATATAATAAACTTATAATAAGATTTTAGAAGAAGTTTACTTTTAAGGAGACTTTATAGGAGATTTCTTAGTTAATAGATTTTCTTAAGGTATTAATAAAGGTAAAGTTTAAGCATAAGACTTAGATATAGTAAACTAGCTATAAGTTAGCTATAATAGACTAGATAAGGAAGTTATACTAATAAGAGTATAAACTTATAAGCTAGATAAGAGTAAGAAACTAAGATAAATAAGGATAAATAATAATAATAATTAGGGGCTAAAAGAGATTAGTAACTACTAAGTAATAGTAATAAGAGAGCTACTACTTAGCTAGTAAGGGTAACTTATAAGGTTAAGGGATATTATAAAAGAAAGGAAAAGTATAAAAGGGGGGAAAAATTAGTCTCTTTTATATTAACCCTAGACCCCTTAAGTAATTTAATACACTATATATAGGTAATTTATAAATTATAATAATAACTATTAGCACTACTAAACATATATATGCCTAATAGCTATAAGCTTATAGTAACTATAATATAAGCCCTCTAGTTAGACTATTTAGAACCCTAGTATTAAGTACCTTATTTATTTAACTAATTATAAAAATTAACATAGGTTATTTATATTATTTTTTCTAGCTATATAATAGGTAATAATATTTGTTTTACTATAGTAAAGCTACGTGTAAGCTACTATTAGAACATTACTAACTATAATAAGGGGTTATTTTTAATTAGTGGCATTATTATTATTATTTCTTTTTATTTACCTATGTATCTAGATATAAGGTGCCTTATTTTATTTTTTCCTTATAAAGCTCTAATATAGTAACTACGCCCTAAGTAAGTAGCTTATTTTATAATTAAGGTTAATTATATATAGGGGGGGTATTATATTAGGAGCGTAAAGGTTAAAGATAGGATATTTATTAAAGTAAGTCTTTAGAGAACCTTTAGGCTATGTAAATAATAAAGAGGCTAGCTAGCTATAAGATAGCTATATGCTTATAAAGCAGGGTATTTATTAAAGACTACGCATATTATTAGTACTAGGTTAGAGATTAAAACCTTCACGCACCCGCCCTAAGCTAGCATCTATCTAGCAGTGACTACAATAGTCTTAGCCATTACTTCGTTCTTAACCTTTTAGTGCAAGCCGTGACACTTCTCTCCTAGAGTTACTATAAGTAAGTTATTTATTAGGTTTTATAAGGGGATAATAATATTACTACTTTTCTCTCTTTTCTCTAGCTTTTAACTTATAGCTTTTAATCTCTCTTATAGGTTCTCCTTTAGATATCTCTTAATATTATCTTTAGAGTTTTTCCTAACTTCCTAATCCTTAGGAGTAGCCTCTAGCTTATAAAGAGCTTTAAATAAATTATAGAATTCCTACTACTTTAATACATTATAAACGTTATAACTAGAGTATTTAGGGTACTTCCTTTACTCTAATCTATTTTAACTATTTAATCTATTAGTAGTAATAGCATTATTAGCTAATTTTATTATTATTAAGCTCTAAGAAGCTTTATAGTCTCTTTTAAACTTACTAACTACCTTAAGAAAGCTATTATTCTTTCCTTTACTTTAGTATTAAAGTTAAGAGAGTCTTATATATTCTTTAAAAGAGTCTTATAAATATACTTCCTAATCTTTAGTATTTACTTTAATAGGTTTATATACTTTATAAGGTTAAATTAAAGCTCTTTATATTTAAAGTTAAATTAGTCCTTTATATCTTTATAAGTAATCTTTTAATCTTTAAGAGTATTAAGGTTATCTAGTGTAATCTTTAGTCTTAGACCTCTCTAGGGGTATATAGGTATTATAGGTTCTTTAAGTAATTTAACCTTATTAGGATTAATATACTCCTAAATACTATATAATTTTATATAGTTCTTAACCTAGGTAAACCACTTAATTTAATCCTTCTTTAATAATAATACTATATTTAAAGTTTCTTTAGATATTATAAAGGGGAATATATTAGTTAACTAAAGTATAAGATAAGGGTTTTAACTAATTAATATAATAAAGGGGTAATTATCTTATAATATAAGTAAGCATTAATTAATAATATTTAATAAAGCTTATATCTTTAATAATAATTAATAAAAATAGTAATAAAAGCCTCCTAGGCTTATAACTATTAAGATAAGGGTAAAAAAGGATAATAGAAAGTGTTTAATTTAGTTAATTAGAGGTATAAATAGCACCTAACTTTTATACCTAAAAGGTATATAGTATACTATAGTAATAACTAGTTTACAGAGGTACTTCTAATATATTGTATTTACTAATGTCTAACCTTGCGTTTTATCCCTATTAATGCGCGCTGCCCTCATATAACCTATGCTTCAAGGGAGCTCTCCCTGACACAAGGACATGGCTGCCAATAATTACATATGTGACATGAACTCTGCCACCATTGACCAAGCACATGAGAAGATTTTTCTTGCGTCTTGCCACAGCCGCCGACCAGCCGCCAGCCCAATAGGACAACAAAACCGAGAAAAGCACCCAAAATTTCTCCTTCTTCTTCGCCTTCGTGTTAAGAATCCTTTGCTGCGCAACCCTCTCCTCTTTACTCATCACCTTGATAGTGCATGTACAGTTTTTGATTATACAAGCCGCTCATCCCAGCGTCAACGTAGTACATACAATTCATCCCGTCCCGTCGGGTACAACATCGTCCGCGCTGTCATTCCATGACTGCCTCTCATGCCAACTGCTTACTTCATGCCGGTGCTCCTCCTCACGGCAAAAAAGTAGTTGCCAACCTTCTCGCCCCCCCGCACTTCCTTCCATCCCAGCCCTGGAACATACATGACGCCCATGACTCTAGGACTGTCCCAACCCTGGCCTATGAAGAACCGCCGCAGCTCCTCCTCGTTGATGTACTTGTCCCAATCGTGAGTCCCGCGCGGAACGATGCGCAAAAGATCCTCTGCCAGCAGATTTGTCGTGAACCAGCTCATCCACGTTCTCGCAATCGTGCTCATGACCAGCCACCCACCGGGTTTGACAAACGGCCGGACTCGTTGCAGGAAGGGACCTGGCTCGTCGACATGCTCAATGACTTCGAATAAGGTGACGACGTCGTAGCGATCCTTGTTCTCCCGCGGCACCTCGAGTTCCTCGATCGAGTTCTGTCTGTAAAAGAGCTTGCCGCTTAGCGACGGATCCTTCTTTGCATGAGCCTTGGCAACGGACAGGACGGAGGGTGTCGGGTCAATCGCTGTGACTCGTTTCGTTGTGGGCAGCCGCGCAGCACTTTCAGCAAAGATGCCACCACCGCAGCCGATATCGAGGTAGGTCAAGGCCGAATCTTGTAACCTGGAAGCTGCCGTCTCGGGTCGCGATTGTAGGCAGCCCCTAATGAAGTCCTGCCGCACCGGGTTCATCAGGTGCAGAAGCCGGGACGAGCCGTGAGAATCCCACCACTCGGAAGCGAGGGCATTGAAATGCGAGACCTCCTGGGGGTTTACGGATGAAGAGGTCGAATGCCATTGCTGGCTCGTGGGCGGGCAAGCTTTGTCCGAGTGTACGCGGGGACAGGCGTTGCCTCGCGCAGGGGCGCTCGAGTGCGGTGTCCTCACACGACCGAGGACGCGACCGACTGTTCTCAACGGCGGCGTCATGGGCGCTGTCATGGGCGCTCAAGCTGATGCTGTCGAGGAACAGAGCTGGTTAGAAGTAGAAGCTGGAGGAGGGCGGAAGTCTGTGGGATATTATGAATTTCGTGAACTACCAGACCAGACCACACCAGCGACCAGCAGCAAGCACCCACCTGCGACTCTGCGAGTAAAAAAAGGCAGGCGCCGAGGACCCACTTGTGTGAGCGAGCTTCTGACCCGTCAATTGACGATGCCGCCCGGCACCGAGGAAAGCAGCCGCCCACCCGGTCGGTTCCTTCCCCTCCAGCACCCGCCAACGCCAACCAGCCCACCACTGCACCACTGCACCACTGCACCACTGCACCACTGCACCACTGCACCACTGCACCACTGCACCACTGCACCACTGCACCACTGCACCACCGCCGCTGCTCACGGTTTGTTCCTCCAGTCATAAAGACAAAGCGACATCTCGTCACGGGCCCGGCTTCAGTCCTCTCGATACCTCCAATTCTCTCCGTCCTCACAACCCAACATGATGCCTGCTTCAACGATACCGACGAGTCAGTTCGACTCCATCCCCGACACAATCGAGGCTTTCCGTAAGTAGCCGCCCGGGCGTGTGCCTGCATTCGTCATACGATGCAGTCTGTCTGCCCGTCTGTCTGTCCAATCTGCATGTACCCGTACCAGCCGGCGCTGAACAAAGTCCTTCCCCAGGCCGAGGTGAATTCATCCTGGCCCTCGACGACCCCGGCCGCGAGAATGAGGCCGATCTGATCATTGCCGCCGAGGACGTCACCACCGAACAGATGGCCTGGATGGTCCGCTACACCTCTGGCCTCATCTGCGCGCCCATCATGCCCTCGCGCGCCGACGCCCTCGAGCTGCCCGTCATGGTCTCGGCCAGCCAGGACTCCCGCGGCACCGCCTACACCATCTCCGTCGACGCCGCCCACGAGTCCGTCACCACAGGCATCAGTGCCCACGACCGAGCCCTCTGCTGCCGCTCCCTCGCCAACCCCGAGTCCTCTTCCACCACCTTCATCCGCCCCGGTCACATCCTGCCCCTGCGCGCCGCCCCCGGCGGCGTCCGCCAACGAAGAGGCCATACCGAGGCCGCCATCGAGCTCTGCCGTCTCGCCGGCAAGAACCCTGCCGCCGCCATCGCCGAGCTCGTCGAGGACGGCGAACCCACGCCCGGACAGCCCACTCTCACCCGAGCTGGCATGATGAGGGGCGAAGAGAACATCGCCTTTGCCAGAAAGTGGGGTCTCAAGGTCTGCACCATTGCCGATCTCGTCGAGCACGTTGAGAAGATGGAGGGAAAGCTCAAGTCAAATGGGGTGTAGGAGGAAACTTAAAGGAAGAAATACCATGTGTTACAAGACGAAGAGAAGGAAACCCACAAGAAAAAATAAAAATTTGAGAAAGGAATGCCGCCTCCGACCAAACGCGGACTTGCAGTGACGACGACCTTCCGAAAATATTCAAGGGGGGAGAAGGAGTATAGGGAACAGAAAGTACCCAATTCCATTTGGTCGGCTATTGATGAAAGGTCCCCTGGGGACCCCTCTGTATCTAGTTTTCGCAGTGTTCGCTTCTCTACACTGTATGGGGATTGCAATCTACGAAACGAGGTTGTTTCTAAAGCAAAGGGGCTGCGCACCAATGCACTTTTGGTTTTACTTTTCCCGGGTTCCACTGATTTGTTCGAGCCCTCTTCTGTGTATAGAAGTTATTATTCTTGCATACGTCTCAATAAAGCATGTATTTGACACTGGAAAGAAAGCAGAGGTGATAATAAAACTCGCAGATTTTTCGTACCCCCAATCCCAGAGTGCGATGTATGCATGTTCCATGTTCCATTGTACGTGTACGCCTACGAATGCTGTCATGATGCATGCTTTGAGAGAAGGGAGTAAAAGAAAGAGAGATATCAAACGCCTCGACAAAGAATGAATACATGCCGTGAGTATGAAGACGAAGAAATCGAGGCAACACGCCAGGGGAGGAGGGGGATAAATCGACCTATGCCATGAAATTATCCTCCAGACTTCTCCCCGTCGCCACAGCCCCGTGACCCAACCTCATATTCGCAGCCTTGTTCAAGAAGTCGCCCTCTTCATCCACCACCTCGCCGACTACGCGTCCCGCGCCCGTCCCGCTTCTCACCTGGATCTTGACCTCGCCTTCGATGCCGTCCATTCTCAGCGACGACACTACCGAACCAGGAGGGGGGGTTTCAGTCCAGGCTGAGGCGACATGCTGACGAGCTCTCTGAAGAAATTGTTGGCTGCTTCGCATCCGTCCAGAAGCCACTTGAGACAGATGGTGACGCGCTCCTTTGCAAACGGGTTGTGGTCATCGTACGCGCAGCTGTTAAGGAGAGGCACAATGCCGTTGAACTTGATCATTTGGGATTGTACGAGGGGATTGCCAGGGCTGCTTTGCCCGGCGGCCGGTTGGAGAAGCGTGGCGAGGATGGTGAATATTTGGCCCTTGATGCCGGGCCAGGGGAACTTGTGAGCAGATTCTTGGACGGGCGGTGGGAGGGAGGGGGAAGGAGATGAGGGCTCTGCGGCATAGGGCCGCTCGATCATCGGGTTAGTATTGTTCAGGCTGGGGATCGGAGGACTCGGTTTCGTCTTGGGCGAGCGCCTGGGCAGTTCTATCAAGGGTTTCTTGGCAACACCTGCTTCGAGGCCGCTTAGTATGGCGATGAGGTCGTAGACCGTCTCCCACTCAATGAGCTTTGTGCGCGTATCCGTCATTTCGGCAACTGTGGTGAGGAAATCTAGATATTGCGCGAGACCGTCCTTGGCACGCTCCATATCCCAGCTGTCGACGGGAAATTCGGCCGAATCACATTTATCCTCGCGAATTTGGGCCTGCAGGTGCATCAACGCGGCACACTCGGGCACAACGCGCGTGCGAAAGAAGCTGAAGAAGAAGTGGACGAGCTTGATGTCTCTGGACTGGTCCTTTTCATGGGGTAAAGGACTACTGTTGCTGACGCCGGCGTTGCCACCACTAGGAGCAGCATTGGTAGTAGTCGCAGGAGTGACAGGGTTGTTACCATTACTAGGATTGGTGCTGATATGCGCGGCGTTGTTGGTAGCAATACCAGCGGTGTTATTGGCATTGTTGTTGAGTCTGGCCCTGAACATGTGGCTGACAAGTCGTAGAAGGACAGTTTGCGCGGGGGAAATTATATCCTTGGGAATGCGAAGCGAGTTCCATGCATATGGAATCAAGGCACTGTGGTGAAGAGCCTCCACTATCTGAGTAGTAACCTGAAAGATGAGCGACTGTTCATCTTTGTCCCAGACGGCAATGAAGACGAGAAGCTCTCGCAGCAGACTCTTGCCGCAGTCCAACGCTAGAAACATTCTGCATCTGGTTTTTTGCAGGTTCTCTCCAGCACGGGTGAGACCAGATCCCGCGTTGTCCAGGATGCAAGACTTGACAATCATATGCAATGCTTCAATCTGCTTCGGGTCAAGGATGTTGGGCACTTCAGTAAGGAGCCCGTTCAAGGGCCCCTCGCCATAGGACTCATCGTCATCTTCATCATCTATATCATCGTAGTCATGGCCATAGTCGTGCATATGGTCATGGTGGTCATGGTGGTGGTGGTGGTGATGATGATGATGATGATGATGATGGTCATGGTGGTGCTCACATCCAACGTCGTGCTCAAGGTCGTGGTCGTGGTCATTATGATGCTCACAGGTGTGGCCGTGGTCGTGGCCGTGGCCGTGGTCATGATCATGCGCGTGTTCGTGTTCGTGTTGATGGTCATCATCATCTTCTTCCTCTTGGTCATGATGGTGATGACACCCAAAACACTCAGGACAGTGATGACAATGGTCTTGTTCTGACAGCTCGTCGTCGGCAACTTCAGGGGGCGGTGAATGATCGCCATGGTATGAGTGAGAGTATCGATGAATCAAGTTCGTCTTGCAATGCTCGGCTCGAGATTGTGCGAATTCCACCGACGGCGTGTGCACAGTCCATTCTTCATAGTTGGTCCGCGCTCGCAACCACCAAGTATCAATCTCTCGGGACACGCGACCATAAGCCTTGTCCTGCTCGAACTTGTCTGTCTCGTCCGGTTTCCACACAGGATTGATCTTCTCGTTGCCGTCCCCAACGTCGCCGGGCATATTGACAGTACCTTCGGGCAGCCAGTTCCAAGCCAGCGGTCGGATAGGCGCCAGATTGCCGGGTGATTTGTCGGACTGGTTCTCCGCGTAGTCCTTGAGTAGCTTTCTAGCCGTGTCGCACATCTTCGAGTTCCGCTCCAGCCAATGTTGAACCTGCTGTTTGGCCACGTCTGGCCTGAACCCAGAGCCGTCGCCGACTCCTTCATCCTGGCCACCAAAGGCACTCTCGTCCTCGTCGAAAAGGACGTCAAACCAGAAGGACATCTTATTGCGGTCATGCTTGGCGGTCCAATTGTGCGCTTGCTGCAGGGAAGTGACGAGCAGCTTCTTGTCTACCAGGGTTCACTCATTAGAACAGAGTCAAATCCTGTAGAGGAAGGGAAATACTTCGCACTCACATAGCTCAGTGATATCAGCCAGCTTGAGCCTCTGGGTCTCGTCCAGGATCTCCCCATCGTACCCTTTACTCGTGACATTTACGCAAAGGATGATGGTCTGATACACCATCTGGTCAAAGTGCACAGCCGCACATATATCCTGCGGAACTTCCGGCTCAGCATTGACCAAAAGATTCCTCGCAATGTGCATCAACTTGATCAAGGTCCCAATGTCCTCTTTCATACTGGCGTGGTTCATGACGATCAAGGCTGTGCTCTCCTGGGGGGTGACGCCTTTCTCGGGATCGTTCAAGCTCGACAGCGGCCCCACCGCCCTGGTCGTAAGGCTAGGAATGGCAGCGGCAAATATCCTGGTGAGCCATATCCAGATGGCAACATTGCGAGACAATGCCTCTCTATGCAGAACAACGATGGTCCAGGTCAGCACGTGCTCTTCAGTTTGGAAATGGAAAAAAGGGGGGAAAGAGATGCAGGAGAACTGGTTACACGCACCGGGACGTCCTCAGAGTATGTGTCTTCTCTAGCGTTTTCGAAATCATGGAGCTCACTCGAGCCGCAGTCTGGGGTCCCATAGGGGGAGAACGGGTGAAATGGCCCTCGAGGCAGATAAGAGCTGCGGAGAAGCATCGCTCCTCAATGGATTCGCCCGTGCTGTCATCTCCAGTGCCGGGAGTCGGCGACGTGCCGTCTGCTAGCAGTGTCATTGTGCACTCGTTATCTCCGTATGGCCTGCCGTACTTGTTAGCAGCGGCGAAATACGGGCAAAGAAGCTGAGATGCGCAATGACGTTGGAAAGTTGGTTTGAAGTCGGTGAGGTTGGCTGCTTTTGGCGGCTCGCTCGTCACTCAAGATTTTGGCGGGGCCAGGCTCGGGCAGAAAACGGGGTGGAAAAAAGTTAAAAATTTGCGGCTTCTGTGAGCCACGAGCAGGTTGGTTGGTTGGTGGTTGGTCAGCAGCAAGCCGCGGACGGCTTTGTATTATGTGGAACGAACACAAATCGCTTGTGTCACAAATGAACGACTTTCGCACATGGTCATCAAGAAGTGTCTAAATAGCTGTGAATGAGCTCTGATGGTTCTCGCTTCCCTGCCCAGCACAGCAACCCCTTCTCTCCATCTGCCGGCCTATCGATAGCAACAAGCAACAATGTGCGCCAAACAAAACAAAGCTTGCAAGTTGGCCCCTCCATGAGAGATTGGGACGGACGGGATGGATGGCGGGGTACCCCCCAACGTTGCGACATTGCGAACTTTTTTTTTCCCCTTGCCTCGGTCAACATAATAAACAAGAACATCTTATTACGGACTAACAAATTTCTGTTCAAACCCTGAATTAACGTCTTCGCCGAACCCCATCATCAACACCGCCTCATATGACCGAACTTATCTGTCCCCCCCCCCCCCAAAGAAAAAGAAACCATGTCCCAGCTCCCCACCACCTTCGACAGCACGTTCAACCAGATAATATATCCCCTCTCCCAAAGTCAAAAAAAAAAAACTGACGATTTCCCTAGAACCCGTCCACATCGCCGTCATAGGCGGCACCGGCCTCGGCCAACTAGAAGGCTACGAGCCAATCGCCGAGCTAAATCCCATGACGCCCTGGGGCCCTCCCGCCTCGCCCATCCGCATCCTCTCCCACAAAGGCGTCAACATTGCCTTCCTGGCCCGCCACGGCCTCCACCACCAGTTCGCGCCGCACGAGGTCCCCAACCGAGCCAACATTGCTGCCCTCCGCCACATGGGCGTGCGATGTGTCATTGCCTTCTCGGCCGTGGGCTCCCTCCAGGAGCAGATCAAGCCCATGGACTTCGTCATCCCTGACCAAGTCATCGACCGGACCAAGGGCATCCGTCCCTTCACCTTTTGTGAGGGTGGCATCGTCGGCCACGTCGGGTTCGCGGACCCCTTTGACGCAGCATTGGCCGCTGTTGTGAAGCGCTGCGCCAAGAGTATGGAGGGCGAACGGCGTCGTCTTGCACGACAAGGGGACTCTTGGTTGTGATGGGTTCGTCATTCTTTTCTCCTCCCCAAAGACCCATTCATTCATTCAATTTTTTTTTTTTCGCCATGATTTTTTTTTACCACACAAGCTGACTTCTTTTTCCTTCTCTCCCACAAACAGAGGGTCCCCAATTCTCGACCCGTGCCGAATCTCACATGTACAGAGCATGGGGTGGCTCCGTCATCAACATGTCCACTCTGCCCGAAGCCAAACTCGCCGCGAAGCCGAGCTCTCGTACCAGGTCATCGCCATGGCCACCGACTACGACTGCTGGCACTCGTTTGAGGACGTCAATGTCGATCTCGTATTGAAGTATATGAAGGCCAACGTCAGCAACGCCAAGCGCCTGGTTGCTGCTGTCCTGGACCAGCTCGGCGAAAGTGAGCACAGCGACTTGGTCGCGGCCAAGCACTGGGTGGGGTACGCCCAGGGCGGCTTGAAGTTCATGACCAAGCCTGAAGGTCGGGATGCCGAGGCCATGAAGAAGATTGAATATTTGTTCCCTGGTGTTTGGCAGTCATAGATTGGTTGCTAATTGGCGGGCATAGAAACTAGAGTAGCATTTTGGAGTGGCGTTATTTTCTTTTCTTTTTTTTTTTTTTTTTTTTTCAGATTCTTATGGGAGAATTGAGAGTCACGGCGGCCACAGGAGTTTCATGTTTAAACCTGGAACTCTGCGCAGACGCGCGGACATGAATTAGAAGGCCCAATCCACACAATCAGCTGGAGAGAAGGTCAAATTAAATTCTTGGAGCAGGCGCGGGAAATGCTTTCAGTCTCTCAAATTTTATCCTCTTCATGGGCACTGGTCCTATTCCGATAGCTGATCCTCAAAAACAGATAGAACACACAAACTTGATAAATCCGCAGGAACCCAGTCAGCACAACTGTGACACAGCAGCCAGCCGCCTGTCTTGCGTCTTCTGCGAGCTGTTTAATCTCGTCTTGCGTATGCGTTCGAGGTTCCCCACGGCCGTGGTATCTGTTTCATGCAAACTCCAATCTCGAGAAAGCAAAGCGGCGATGGGTGTTGTGGGAGAGGCAAGCCGTTTGAGAATGTCTGGTGTGACGTCAAACCAGTCTGTCTGTCTGTCTGGTCCATTGGTACAAGATCAACAATAAGTGGAAGGCATATGATGAAGACGCACCAGAAGCAGGTCAGGATTATCCCGATATTACTGCCCCTATGCCTGCCTGTCTTGGTTGAAATTTGGGCTGTGGTGGCCATTGCCTGGAGCACCATGTGTCAAACAACCACCACCTACCTCCTCATCCTCCCCTTCATAGCTCATAATTCATTGTCTTTGAGGCGGTTTTTTTTTTTTGGAACAAAAAGTTGAAAAAAAAGTCGTCATGCGCGGCGATCTACGTCGTGGTACTAGCTCGTTGGCCGGTTGGCCGAGCCCGTGATAACTAAACGCCCCTCCCCTCCTTTGCAAACATTGAATGTGGTCTCATCCCCTCCTTTGCATTGAATGTGGTCTCACCCCCTCCATGAGCCCCCCCCCATTTTGGCCAAGCATGACCTGTCACTTGTTGCAGGCGTGGGCAACATGCGCACATGACGAGCCTGAGAGAATTGCCCAGGAACAGTGACACTCTTAATCCCAAGTGTACTCCGTGCATGTAATCCGTATGTTGTACGGAGTATTATGGCCTCTCTGGTCCTCGTCAGACAAACCCCTGGCGTACGCCAAAAGTGTGAAGGGCGAAGGCGGGGGTAAAGGCAGCACCGCCGAAGCCATGTCCCGAATCGCTCCTCGCGTCTTCAGGGCTATTCAAAGCGGAAGGTGAGAGAAAGCTGCATGCGACGGACGACACCTGTCATCCTTGATGCCGACACTCGTACATACGGAGTACGAGGCGAGAAGCGATTCATCTGCGCATGCGCACCTGGCTGTCGATGATCTATCTCATGGTCATGGCCAACCGTCCCACATACGAAACCTCGTACATATTCGTACATGTCTTCCTTCCTCTCAGAGTCGCTGCCTCGGATTAGTCCGTATGTAATTCTCTCCTCGACAAGTATCATCATCCCCTTCGCCGTTACAGCTCACACGGGAGCACCCGAGGAAAGACGGGGCGTGCCCAGGATCTTGGTGGGTCCGGCACGTTGACGTTGATCAAGATCCAAGAACCCTGTTGAGCTCGGTCAAATCAGTATCCTACATAATAGATGTTGCTGTCCAGAGCCGAGTCAACACGAACACGAGGATTGACGTTGTTGTATTCGAAGCGTCGACACATCATTTGCCATGGCCGATGGCGGAGGGCCAGGCATCGCAACATTTCTTTATGACAACGGCAATCTCGCGCGGCTTCGTAGCAAGCACAAGGGTCCAAGAACCGAAAGCACGAATCAAGACAGCCAGCGGGACTCTCCCTCTTTCTTTCTCTCTCATTTGGAAAGAAAAATCCCAGTGAGTAAACTTCGCACTTGGTCGGGCAATATCTGCCAATAAGATCGGGCATGACTAGGGTCCCTTGACCCAATTCTCTCCATTGTGTGTAGTCCGTACGGAGTATGTAGTTCAATCAATTCCTTTGCGTGGCTTGAGAGACATCAAGCAGATCGTTTCCAACTACCGGCGATCGATGGGTGGCGTATGGCCGGTAAAGCCTGGGTATCCCAAGACCAAAAAGCAGAGAACACGACCTCTTTCATCATGTCGATGGGCTTCTTCCGGATTTTTTTGAGACGGAGCACATCAAACATACGAGGCCAAGGTCCTCGACGGTTTTGAACTCGAAATCATCCTCTCCCGGGGCTTCCAGCCGCGATAAGCGAACACCGTAGCCGACATCGGAGTATTTGTCACATCAAAAGTTCTTTTCGGAATGATATACGGACGTAATAAGTGGAGGACGGTAAGTCGAAGAACAACGGAGCCGCACTATCTGCATTATATGTAAAGGGCATTAGAGGGTCCATGAGGCTCGGCTAATAAGAAAGGGGTGGCAAGGACTTGCACTCTGCGCGGCAGGCGAAAAGCTTTGGAATGATGCGACGTGGTTATATGTAATAACGCATCGACTTATCCAGGTCAGACTGATTGGTGAGTGGTCGGTCCCCCTGGAAAGTGAGCCCAACCCAGCCCGGCTCAGCCCAGCTCAGCCGCCCATGACGCATTTGCATTTGCATTTGCATTTGCATTTGCATTTGCATTGACCTCTGCATCCGCACAACCGCATCTGCATCCGCATCCGTCGGGGGCGGGAGAGGAGGGTGTGGCGGGCGTGGTGGTTGTCGACTTTGTTGACTTTTTCCACTCACACTTTCTCCGCCGCCGCCCCACGGCTGCCAGGCTCACTTTTGAACTGGCTGGATACATGGACACATGGGTACATATGTACGGATTAGTCCGTACTTACGGATCCGTATGTAGTCCGTACATACTGCGTACATGGCCAGCAAGTTGCTTTCTATATAGGCTAGGGGACACACACTACATGCAACAGTCAGCATTCAACCCGTCGTATCAATCGAGTATTAGACGAACAACTTGCCATTCTTCTCCTCGACGCTTGTCAAATTTGCGCCACGTAATCCGTGCATAGAACCCAACGGACCGGACCATTCGGACATTTCTTCTCTCCTCTTCGTCTTGTTACGTCTTGTTGTCATATGCCTTGTCCACAAAGGGCAAGTCGGAGCATCTATTCCATCACGCCAACCTTGTCTTGATTCGTTTTGGCATTGCTTCAGTCCAGCCAAAGTTGACTGCCCGCTTCCCGGGCCGTTGTCCAGCAGATGAATCGCGTCGGCTTGCGTACCATTCTTTTCCGTGTCCCCGGAACGGACCTCCGGACGGATACAACACACAAGGTCCCGCCTCACTGCCACTGGCGTGCAAGGGTCGGTACACATAACGTCTTTGCTTCGGAACCTTGGATTGATCAGTCATGAACGAAGGTACTCCGTATACCAGCATAATATGTCGTGCTACTTACTCCGTGCGTGTGGTGATTTGGCATATGTACTGCTCACTGCCCACCACCACCCATGCACATGCACATGCTTGACTTTGCCCGGGAGAAACGAGGGAGTCGTGACCCGAAGAAGACAAGGAAAGACAACAAAGACAGATGGCCAAGGAAGAAGGGCAAGGGTAAAAAAAATAGAATAAATCAGAATGCCCGCTGCGTCTTGTACTCTGTACATACACGCCGGCGACTAAACCCCCAGATCCCCAGCGGCTAGCGAGACAACGAAACTCCCTCTGCCTCCCCCCTTTTCCTATGCATGCCATGGGTGGAGATGAGTGAGCCCGTACTTGTCCAGTCGACGCCACCATCCATGTATCGCCCCAATGCAATCCGTACGGAGTCGTACGGAGTACGTTCATGCAAAGGTGGCCATCTTCTGATATCCCTTTTACTTCATTTGTCGTCCTTGACCTTGCCTTCCGCATACTACCTGTTGCCTGTAAGCAGTTTGTCCAAATGATACCCAATTGTTCATAACATTTGGTACTTTGCATCAGCATTATGGCATCTCGCAAACCATCATCCAATAATTGATCTCTTCTGTCGGCATTTGGGTGGAGTTACCAGGTAGGTGAGTAAGAAGCCCTGTCAACTGGCCGGGAACAAATCCTTCATTGTCCTCTTCTTTGACCTGATTTTTCCCTCAACCCTGCCCTACATCATGAACCCCCCCTCACTCGCTCTCTCACCGCTGTGCTTCTCTATCATCTTTTTTGTTCATGGCTCCGCAAGCACGAGTTGTTCTTGATGAACCCGGACGATACATGTCGGCATATTATATGTGCGTATATAAACCACCTTCGCTTCGTCGCCGACAAATCTCGACACTACCATACTACCATACTACCATACTACCAATTTCACCGAGGCCGGCTCGGAACGCTTTCGTCTGCTCCTCTCATCCATCTTCTGGATGAAGTCAGCTTGTTGAAAATTCGTTCAGTCTTGTTAGTTTCCGCCGGTAAATTTGGCCGGGTTCGAGCCGTGGTCTGCTGGGGCAGCGGAGTCATCCTGTCTTCCGCCGTCTCTCCTCCAGAATCCTGGGCTGTCGTATCGTCTGGGCATTATCGTGCAGCTAACCCCTTTATATCATGGCTCCTCCGTTGAGCAAAGCACTAGCCCACGGCAGTGTCATCAATATTGGAGGTGCTGATATGCCTAGCGATATTACGGAACGCCTATTGAGCACGTTGCAGGCGCCGTACGACAGGGGCAACAAACCCATCCTTCCCGACGAGCTGTTGTATGACGACAATGGACTGCGAATCTGGAATGAGATCATCTTCACTCCAGAATTCTACCAGACGCACGATGAGATAGCGCTGTTTAAGAGGCACGGAGAGTCGATCGCACGTCTTGTTTCACCGGGCGTGACCATGGTAGATATTGGAGCAGGGTTAGTAATTCCACTCTTGGCGCACAAGGTGACGAATCCACACGAAATTGAACCATGCGCGAGTTGTCTCGAGGATAACAGGTATAGGCTGACGTGACGTGGTGGCGAAAGTGACACGAGAAAAGTCGACCATCTCCTAGACGCGTTCGAGAAGACAAAGGTTTCGGCCACATATCTTGCTCTCGATATTTCTGCAGCCTCGCTGTCACACAACGTAGGGCATTTGGCCGGGTTGCACTCGGCGCCTGGATCGTATGTTACTTGCGCTGGTCTCTGGGGCACTTTCGAGGATGGACAGGACTTTGTGGCGAGGCACATCAAAGGCCCGAGGCTGTTTCTGTCATTGGGCTCGGTTCTCTGCAACGATGAATGGGTGCGGGCGGTGGAACATTTGAAGGCCTGGAGGACTGTCATGCGTCCAGGAGATCTGTTGATCGCTGGCATGGACGCCCACATGGCTGACGAGTTCGAGGACAAAATCGAGGCTGCATATCATGCCAGAGGAGAGCTTTATAGGAAGTTCTTTCTCAATGGATTCGACAACATAAACAGGTGCCTAGGGCAAGATGTGTTTGTCGAGGCTAACTGGCAGTTCTGCTGCAGTCTTGAGCGGACCCCCACTACCAGGCATCGAGTGTACTTCCGTGCCAAAAGAAACATCGAGTGCGCCCAGCTTGGTCGAGTGATTCAGACTGGCGAAGAGGTCGACTGGTTTGATTCACATAAATACTGCGAGAACAACGTCCAAATCATGTGTTCCAAGGCAGGCTTGAGCGTTGTGGACGTTTGGAAAGCTGATGGTTCCGAGTTCCGTAAGTTTCGAGTGCCCCGAGTTCCTGGTCGTCCTCCCCAATTTGCTCTTGAATCGGAGCTAACAAGTTGATATCCAGGCCAGTATCTCATCAAACTCAAGGATCCCCGAGATCCCGAGGAGGATGGAGACAGCGGCGTATCTGATATATCATGAGATGCATGACACAAGTACGCGGTGCACATGTGCTCCGTACACCATCGTAGGGCGGCAAGTGTCTTCTACACAAGGCGATGTGGCGGGGGTACCACAAGAATACGTTACTGTCTTTGTCCCACCACAAAAAGATGTGACAATCCAGGCCAGGTACCCTGGCAAGGCCGCATTATGCGCATAGATAGATGTATAGAGCCTCTTAGTGTCACCTTGCTTGTTGTGCTCATGTTTATGTCAAACACAAAACCTCTTTTTCGTGCTCTTGTACTTTATTCACCAATCTTTCCCACCATGCATGGCGGAGATGAATTGGCTGCGCGGCCTCAACACTGCCAGGCGGTAGCGACAACGGGAAGTCATTATCAATCCATCCCCAGATATTCTGCAGCGCTGCGTACAGTGGAGGGACGCTCTGTGGAAGAGACGAGGGGTCATTAGTCAAAGAATAATATCACCAAGGTTTTGGAAGACACTTTCGCGTCAGAGATACTAACACTTCTGACAGGGATTTGCAGCACTTCGTCAAACCATTTGCTAGACACGGCTTTATGCTCGGATGAAGAAGCCAAGATTCCCAGCAAGAACACGGGGAAGAGGGGTGCCTGCGCGGTGAATTGCATACCAGACGTCGGCATGATGGCAATGCACCGTCCGAGGTCGTCCAAGTGGGAGACAATTTCTGGGTGGTTTCGAGGGAGCCTATACAAGTCAAAGTGCGTGAGTACGGGGTGCGGAGACAACTCGGGCTGCGGTTGATTACATGCAGGCGTCAGTATTCTATGGAGCTTACCGGTACACCCGACACAGCAGGTAGAGTATGGCAGCAATGCGCCACGATTCAGCGGTGACGTCTGTCATGATCGAATTCTCATCAATAATGTACCCCGCCGATTGATGACGCACCCAATCAATGACAGCATGTGAAGAGTTGACAACTTCCCAGTCTTGCGATTCTGGGCTCCATTGCCTCATTCTCAGGAGCTCCTGACGAAGATAATCAGCCGTCATGGGGACTATTGGACTCTCTGCGTCTTGATGTAGGCGGGCTGCGCAATAGGTCACTTGGCTCAGAATATGGAGCAACTTTTTCGAAAAGCCACAGCCGCCATGGATCTGATACATGTCTTTTTCGGTCCCATAGAGTAGCCATGCGAATCTCGAGGCCTCTTTCTCCATGTCGAATTCTTCCGGTCGAGGCAATGAAGACATGGGCTGAGCCAGGATGACCGCGCGACCCACGATCACAGACTGAGAGATCCGCAACGAGGACGCTTGGATGTTTGACGCTCTCCAAAAGCGCGACCCGCAGTCAGTTGCTTGCAATAATTCTTCTCCATGGCGGAAACCCTGAAGCCAGCGTGGAATGAATGGCTTTTTCAATCGTCGCTCGGTCAAGACAATCTAGTATATTTGTCAACACAAGCTTGAAGATGTACAAAGGTCGTTTGTCTGCAAAAAAAAAAAAAAAAAAAATTTTTGCGGATGATACGCGACTTACATCCTGCATTGACAAAATGACAGCAATAGTGATCATTTCGTTTGCTTGCGTCTCGTCCTGATAAGTCGCTGCGTCGTTGAGCAATTGAGTAAACCGCTTCTCGGCAGCCTCAAATCGTTTATTGACTGCGTTTCGTATTGACTCAAGGGGCTGGTAGTCGTATATATAGATTCCCGCCAGACTCTGAAGGGCTGAGCGAACGCCGACACTTTTGTGCATTTGCGCAAAGTCCTTCAGCCATGAATTTGTCTCCTCCAGGACACTACGGCCCGGGCACCAGTTGCGGATATCTGATTTTACGAGCGTTAGCATATCCTAGAGTCCGTAACATACGCGACATGATCAAGAGGCAGCCACTTTGTTTAGCCTTGTTGACGTACAAAACTGCCAAAATCGCCGGTCTGTGGGGTCCATCTTGGCTTCGTAGCCGTACTGAGAAGGTATCAGCCTTGGCGCGCCCATGGACGCGACTTCCACAGAGACATTATGAAAAACGGGTGACGGAGTTGTCCCGTTTGGCGTACATGCACCATAGCTCGAATTTGCCCTTTGGCCGACGTAGGTTGAGAAATCAATGCTCAACTCGGGCATGGCATCTTGGGAAGCTGGTGGTGGAGCCCGTGGGCCAACTAACGTGACACCATATGGTGAAGTGGCGATCTCATTAGGTTCCGAAACGTCATCCAGTTCTGTGATTCTGGAAGTCTGCGATATCGAGGATGTGCGTGCGATCGAGTCCCTTTTTTTGTTATTTTCCTTCGGCCACGAAAACTTGATGTAACCGTTGACCTGGCCATCGACAGGGCGGTGAAAATATTGTGACCTGTTCAAACCAAATGTGCCTACACAATCACGAAAGGGGCTTTTGAAAACATGATTGTTGAGACTTGGAGAGTGACGAGTGGTTTGCTGGACATGATCGATTGTTGTTTCCACCGAAGCAGCTGTGCCGTCGACAAGTTTCGCGAGAGGTGGTGTTGGCGAGACGAAGCATGAATTTAGAGAAATCGAATGATCCGAGTACAGTGAATCAGGGTGGTGCCGAGGCGGGAAATCGTGATGGGATCCAGTGAAAAGAGCTGCGATATATGTCAGATCCTGAGACAGGCAGCGTGTCATCTCGACGTCTTGTCAAGGCTAATGCCGATCAAAATGAAGATGCAGGTGAGGCGATCGGAACAACCCAATTTCAAACAAAACCCTGAAGATTTTGAGTTGCTGATGAGCATTCACAGTGTATGTTCAATGCGAGATAATAGGAACACTCAAGCTGATCATGTTGAAAGATCTGCCTCCTTTGATGGGCAGTCATAACACTTGAGCCGGCGTGATTCGTGCCACGAGTGTGGAACATGGAGGGGGCGCCAGAAGGAACAAAAACAAAAAAGGAAGTCGATGAAGGGTGGTTTGGTCTCAATACCGACTGTATAATCTTGCCTATAGAAAAGAACATGGGAGGGGGGGCATGAACGTGCTTCCCGTTCCCAAGCGATAATACAGTTCTCCCGGAACTAATCCGTAGGAACCAGCACACCGGTGTGGGGACAGACGCATACCCACAACGAACCAGAGCGAACCAGGGCGAACCAGAGTGCTTGGTGGCGATACATGGCAGCATGGGGTGTTACGTCCAAAGAGCAGGCTGCAGACGAACCCCCCCCTTGGTTTGCCATGGAGAGGGTAAATATAAATATGCCTCGGGTGGCTTGGGCTGGGCCGCTTGGGCTGGGCCGCTTGGCCATCCTATGTCGATAGGCATGATGCACGTGAGCCAGCAACATTTTTCACGTTTGCGACAAGCAAGCAGGGCGAGTGAGTGCATTGAACAACGGAACAGGTACCCAAGTACTAAAATTTCCTCTCACCTGGCTGCATGGACGATGTAGCTCCCATTCTGTCGACATCTGCTAGGGCAAGTGGCGGCGGCCGGACCACTGTGGAAAGAAATGCTGTGCTCGCCCCGACACTGTCTCGGGGACTGATTCGCTGGGTTGACGGAAGGGCCAGTTCCTCAGACGACGCCCAAGTCCAGCATGAATCAAAAATGGCCGCACTGTTCGACCAGGAGAAGCTGTTAGTCGACTCGTCTGCAGGGCTCCTAGTTGCCATGGCCATGATGGGACTCGACGCAGAACCGGCATGCTCCTCGGGTTGCAGTTCTTGGTCAAGATGTTGCGACGGTGGTTGTGATGGAAATGGTTGAGCCTGTTTCCAGTGGGGTTGAGAGTATGGCGGGGCTTGCGGTGGCAGCGGTGGCAGCGGTGGAAGCGGCGGCAGCGGCGTCAGCAGCTGATGCCGCGTGGTTTTTGTGTGGCGGTGAGAGAAGACCTTGGCATCGACGGAATGGTGATGAGCATCAAGCGGAGCGGCGAGCTTGATACGTTTTGCAGCACCTTGATCTTCAAAATCCAACGGGCCACCCATCGGAGCAGAAGAATAGTATACTAATATGATGGAGACAAACGGCGGTGACCGCTTGTATTGTATTTTGTGGCTGAAGATGTGAGGGATGATCGATGGCTGATCACAGCTATGCCCTGTTGCTATCGAGCTCGTAGGCAGGCGCATGCGGAGTCAAGCCCTCCAACAAGGCAAAGGCAGGCTTTGTCTCTGATGGGTGTGAGGCGCTTGGAGGCGGCTGGTTGTTGGGGCGTTCGCTGCCCAGCCAGGAGATCGGACTCGATTGATGCAGCTTGTAATATGGAGTAGCCCGTAATGACCCGTAACTCAGCTCAATGCCGGTCCTTGTTGGCGAGTTTAATGACGGCTCTTAATTGACGGGAGCCGGTAAAGACGATCCTATTCGTCGAATAGGCCTGGGGTTGTTCCGCTGGTGCGCAGCCCAAATGTTTGCCAAATCCCAAAACGGCCCTTGAACGACAGGGTTAGCCGAAGAAAGAACGCATGATGGAGGCGAAAACAGAGCGCAGCCAACAGTCGCGTCTCCATGTTTTACATGAGATTGAGATACGATTTGGAGGAGGAGTCTGAAGGGGGCGACCGGCAAGGGCTCAACGCAGTCAAGCGGGCGAGCAGGCAAGTACATAAGTATGTAGGCATGTCGGCAGAGCAGGGCAGGAGTGATCGATCCAGCCAGCCGGTTCGTGCCTGCTTCCCGCTTGCCGCGTTTCAGTGAACATAACAGGGCAGGTACAGGTCAGATACCGGGGCAAGCGGGGGGGGGGGGCAAGAAATGCATACAGTATCCATCAACGTCTGGGAATCGGAGCTTTGAAATCATGCTGACAATGAAGAGTGGCGTGCTTGGACGCGGGTACCTCTGGCACTTTGTCCTCTTGAGAGAGAGAGAGGGAGAGAGAGTGAGAGAGTGAGAGAGTGAGAAAGTGAGAAAGTGAAAAAGTGAGAGAGTGAGAGAGTGAGAAAAGGGAAAAAGTGTCGCGTTCGGAGGGCATGGACAGAATGAACGGCGCGCGGGGGAGAAGACAAGCATTGTGAGGAGACAAAAAACTAGAAGTAACACTTGCTTACAGACGAGGTGTCTAGCGCAGGATGGGCCAGACCACGGCGGTCGAGTCGATATTATCGGTGCCTTTGTTCTCTGTTGAAAGTCTTCTATTGGTCCGATGCGGTCGCTTATCGTCTCTTTTCTCAAGTGCTCCGCAATATTTGGAAGCAATGGACGAGTTGTGGTCGTCGAGACGCAAGTCGAGAAGGGAAAAGAGGGAGACGGAGTAAAGAAGTGAGCACGGCGTTCCTGCATTAAAGAGGAATGAATGGATAAGGTCAACTGCAAAGGAGCCAACCAGATAGTAAAGAAGGGTCGGTCTGACAGAAACAAGCCTTGGGATATTCATAACCGAAAAAAAAATCCACGAGTACGGAGTATGAGTCCCCGATAATCGTCGCTTGCAGCTTCTCGGTCGGGCTTTTTCTTGTGTTGCGACTTGCCGTTTCATCGATCTAGCCCGCGGCAGCCAGCGGGCCGAGCCTCAGCAGTGTGGCATATCTGTTCTTTCTGAGGCTTGCTTGCTTGCTTGTTTGGTTGGCCGTTTGGCTGTTTGGCTGTTTGGCTGTTTGGCTGTTTGGTTGGTTGGTTGGTTGGTTGGTTGATTGATTGATTGATTGATTGATTGACGCCAGAACCAACATGTCCACCTCATCAATGTTCAGCGGCGCCTTCTCCATTTTCAACTGGTCCCAGATCCCGGGTCCCAGATCCCAGATCCCTGCTCAGCTTTGTCAATTTAGGGCCTGGGGTGGACCCACCTACAAGGGTGTCTGGTTGCAGATTCAAAGCGGCTTCTCATTCGATGTTCCCACTCCTAATCGCTCTGCAGCTGCAGCTGCTTGCTTGCTGCTGCAGACCCAGACCACGCCTCCTCCCCTGCCGACTACTTCTTGTCGTTTGGTCGACTCCCGGCTCCGTGATCATTGCGGGAGCTAATACCAGTACGGAGGCTGTTCGACTGGTAGAATGGACACGGACAGACGGGCATTAATAATCAATAACGCCACCACCCGACAACAAGGGGGGGAGGGCGGCGGTGCTCTCACACACTGACGCCGTTGTTTCATTCTTCTTCCGAGCAGCCCCCCCCCCCACACCCTCTTTTTCATCCCCCCCTTTATCTTTATTTTCCTTCTAATCTACATGTATTATCTCGGACTTGATTCAATTGGGGTCCGAGATGAAGACTAATCACATTGTGCTGCGAGTCGAATCGATTGCCGGCGTGGGGACTATTTCTTTGTTCGCTCCTCCGATCGACTAGCGCGACCAGAAAATGCTATTTCCCATGAACCTCAGTGACAACAGCTCAGACAGGGTTTAGTTATTTACGTGTCAACATGTCACCGTCTCGGTCCCTTTGTGTGAGTCTGCCCTGCCACTAACGCTGATGATTGACGGCGCCACCAAGATTTCCTGCACTCGACGTCCAAGGGAACGTTGCGAGCGCGGCCAAGTGGACTAAACGAAGGATGAAATACAAATATACCACATACTTCGCACACCGGGGCGCCACAACGGTTTTAGATCCCAAACGTCGGCATAATTAACGAAATGCATAACGGATCGAAACTGACGACCCTTTCCATGTGTTTTCCCAATGTCAAGATATGTTCTCCGTAGTCCGTACCTCTACGCTTTCTCGTATCACACAAATAAGTGATAAAGGTCCTTGTCTGACCCGGCAACAACAAACAAGCGGGGCTGTTCGATCGTGCGACGTGTATGTACTCTTTTACGGGCAACCTCCGTCCTCTCCGAATCCGCCCCCAGTGAGATGAGGTCTGTCGCTTGTGATTGACCCAGTGTGCAGCGATCGACACAAACGGGACAGGCGTACAGGAATCTTGGCTTATTATTATTCCCTGTCACTTGTCAACTTCCCATGCTTTGCAGTGGCTACGATTCCAGCATGAAAATACCGACCGCATCCCAGTCGCATCTTCTCATTCTAGCGTTGCGAACTTGTGGACCTTGCGGCAAATGCGCATGCGCATGCAGGCATAAGTCCGTACACTGGCTTTAATGTAGAAATTAGAGAGGCGCATCCCCCATATCTGATTTTTGGGGGCCGTGATGTCCCGACAACTACCGACCCAGGGATGCGCCAGGATATTAAAAAACAAGACATAATGGCCGCATGTCATCGGACACATCTTTTCATAGCCCAGTGTGAATCCGTGTACCTCCGTAGTCGTGATATAGCTTGTGGAGTCACGTCAGCTAGGGTCTGTATCCAATCGGATAAAAGTGCATTGGAAGTACATACATAAATTTATGTGTGAATTAGCCTATAATTATTATACTAGTAATTTTCCTCTATACAGATTGCTACATCGCATTTATTAATTATCCTAGATAAGTAACACGTACTTACGCGGTTACTAACCTTGTGGCAGGGGGGCTATGGGGGCTATGGGGGCCCCGCAGCCCCATACATAAGCCATATCATGACTATATAAGGAGATTAGCAATATGTGCTACCCTATCCCGTTGGGACCTCACGCACGTATTGTGTCCACATCATTCACAGTATACATTT
This sequence comes from Epichloe hybrida, assembly GCA_019022495.1. NCBI lineage: Eukaryota > Fungi > Ascomycota > Sordariomycetes > Hypocreales > Clavicipitaceae > Epichloe > Epichloe hybrida. The sequence goes on from JAFEKR010000020.1 coordinate 1,004,645, forward strand.
ACGTACGGATTCGTACGGAGTAAGAGAGTACTTACTTATTAAAAGCCTACTCCGTAGACAATCTTCAAACTATTAGTCCGTACACTACCTTATATATACTACTCCATATTATATTATTGCATTATTAGGCTACTACTTCTTTTACAGTAAGGTTTTTTTCTAGATCTTTATCCCCTTTATCCTGCCTAGTAGCGACTAGCTTTTATCCTAGGTCCGTAATAGGCTTAATGCACCTCGGCGCTTATCAACGTGATGATGAGCCTCTCGGCTTTTCCGAGCCAAGTCTTCCTGTAGGTTGGGGCAGCTGATTGTGCTTGATGTGAGGACGCGAGGCGCACCGTTTTTGGGCGCAGAGCAAACTGGCTCGTCAGCACGCCCGTGGCCGTGTTTGTCAGTCGTCAGCCCTGGCTGCAACGGCAAGCACCGCAGTGCTGATTTCTTCATCCAGCTGTCACATTTCTGAATGGTGGGCGGGGTAGTTTACAGTCGCTGCATCGGTGCACCGTTTATCAATCGAACCTTGTACCGGGAGTATGTATTCGCTGCCCCCAATTCTCCATCAATGCCCTGATTTCGTGCTGCTGCGGTAGCAAATAGGATCAATTGCCGACGCCAAAGAGCATTTCAGAGCACGCCATGTCCTTGTCGGTTAACTTATAATATTACTCCATATCCTTACTAATTACGGAGTACGGAGTAGCTAGTCAAAAACTGCGAGAGCGGCCGGGCCAATGCGAGTGCTTCCCCGGATAATCAGTCACAGTTCCCCGGTGGGACCACCCAACTCACTCATTAGCCTAGTTTAATTATAGCGATCTATTTATAGCTTATAGGTGTGCATGAATGAGAAAAAAAAGAGACATGTATATTTATATTGATAAATCAGCCAGGCCATAATATCATTCATATTCAACTCAAAATTCTAGTGTCTTTTCTATTTTTATCTGATGATATGATATACACATGTAATGGTGAGTGGGCCAGGAGAGCTCTTTGTGCTCTGATGATGTTGCACCAGGGTCCCTACCCACTGCGGAGCAGGTGCCCAAGATCGCTAGCCATGGTGCCTGCCATGTTGTCTCTTTTCTCTCCAGTCTCCTTCCTCGCTACTCACGCCCCGCTCGTGGACCAGTCGTGTCAGGGCATCAGGGCATCACCGCCCGTCCATGCCCCACAAGCTCAACTCTGTCACTTTGTGAGCGAGTCCACATCGCATTTCCAGCACGGCGAGGCTTGTTTCGTCATTTTTCCGCCTCAGTCGGCCTCAGCAGCAATGCATTGATGCTGGAACAGCACTCCATAAGCGCTCTGTAATACCTTGCGTGCGTGAGTACGGTCTTGTTGTTTCCTCGCCCAAATTCATGTCTCGCCTGTCTTGTCCCGTCCGAGCCCCATCGTAAGTCGAGTCCACATAACAGCGCCCGGAAAAAGAAACAGTCAAGCAGGAAAAAACGAGAGAATTCGGCTGTGTCAAGCGATAAAACTCCTCTCGGAGAACCTCGAGGACGGTCCAGTCGCCTTATCTTTTTCACGTTACCCCTCGTTTGTTTCCTGCCGTCCGTTTCCTGCCAGGCCTCGCCTGCAGTCCAGCAGGGAATTTGCTTTGCTGGTCCACGTGGCATTTTCCTCATTTCCAAGGACCCAAGAAGCAATTGGTGAGAGAGGAGGAGGAGGACGACGACGACGACGACAGGAACAGAAACCAAACTTTGCTCGATAGGCTCATCCCCACCTGGCCCGGCTAGCAGAAGAACGCCAGGAAACGAGACCAGACGACCAGAAGTGCCTCACCCTTACCCCGATCCCCTCTCATCCTCACTTCTGCCTGGTTGGGTTGGCCAAGGCTTCGATTGTCTGCGGTCGGCCTTACTGCCTCTACAGGCCAGAAACTTGCTGCTTCCTCTTTTGCCACACACAGGTTTCGTCTGCGTTTAGTTACACACGCTGCCTTTTTTTTTCTCATTCTTCTCCCCTTTCGTCGCCTGCTTCGCGGCCGTTTTGCTAGAAACCCCCGCAAGCAACACAACAAGACCGTTTCCCTCGTGCCGCAGCCCCCACCCCAAGCTGCGGGTTACTGAACAAAGCAAAACAAAACAACAAAAACCAAGATCACTCGGCACGGCCCTTCTTCTGTGGGTGTTCCTTCCCCTCTCACACGGGCCAGTCCGCCAACCAACCTGCGCTAGCCCCGCTCACCCGCAATTGCAAACTCTGTGTCGACGTCAGACAACACTAAGTCGGGGTTCACCATCAAGGCTGTTGTTGTTGCACCGCATCCATACTCAGCCTCGAATACTGGAAGGGTGTCGTACTTTCGTCTACCAATAAGACCTGGTTCGGACACATTAGTAGCTCAGACTAGCTACGACGCACGGTTTCTTTTTAAGAGTGTTGCAGACTTTGGATTGTCGGCGACTTTCTTACCCATCTTGGACTTGGACGTCTGACAGTGACGACGTGTGCGGCCTAGCACCAGACTAGACTCATCCACACCAACGCCCTCATTCTTCAGAGCTTCAGATCTGCGCTTCTCCGAGAACACACGGCCGCGGTGCATAAGTACAGGAAGTGCAGGCAGCCTACTCAGCCGAGAGGCGGCTGGGGCCTTGATTCCATAGGCGGCCCGCGAATTGCCGAATGCTGTTAAGCGAATGCTGTCGATCCTCTTTGATATACCACCTTGGGACGACTGAAGGTGGAAGGGGGTGAAGGTTTCCTCTACGTGTGTTGCCGGGTTTCGGGGAAGAATCTCTCTTCTGTTGGCGTGTGACCGCGTCGTCTGTTAGTTTTCTGGCGATTCGGCGGGCTGAATCACTCTCTGGGTCGGTCTACTGCTCTTACTCGTCATTTTCATTTTATGCACCATGCCATTGCCGCCATTGCCACCATTACGTCATGTTTTCGACACTGGATTACGGAGTTTTGCGCCGCGAAGCGGCAATCTGGATATGCTGGTTCAGCAGCAGCTCGAACTAGTTGCCCGGAATTTTGACATGAGGAACACTCCTCCTCAAAACTCGGATTCCGAGGACTTAATAGCTGAAATGGGTGACTATTTTACGCGAACGGCCATGCTGTGGGCTCATTTAACAGAACATCTGGCCCAAGGACCTCACATTGATCAAGAATCCCACCGAGCTCATGAACGATCCAAAGCAGAAACTCATTTATCTGATCTCAGGGAGATAGTCAGGATCGATGTGCATACCGCAAGGCTCAGGTATGTTTTACCTCTATCGCTTCGGCTGCGCCAAATTGCCAAACAGGAATGAAACGAGACAGAAAAAAGAACACCCGCTGACATTGTTCATTTTGAAACAGAAGAATAAGGGATTTGAGTTTGAAATTCTCCCAAGAGGTTCAGGCAGCCTGGCGTCCAGAATCCACCACGATGAATAAGCACTCAGTCATGCAAACCTCCATCTCACCATTCTGTGAAGGAAAAAAGTCAACAACATCAGAAGCCACATCATTTGCCAGCGACAGTGATCCATTACATTTTGCATCCCGCAAGCTCCTACCTAACAAGGGTCAAATGAGCCATCACCCAGATGTGAATGGGGACATGTCCGGTTCAGAATCTTCATCGGATGACAACGACGAGCAATTCCAAGCCATAGACATGGACGCACTCCGGCAACGGGGAAAGGGCGTCTATTTCTGTCCCAAAGGCTTGAAATGCGATAAAGGTGGCGTTGACAAGGATGGAAACCTCGTCGTCTTTGACAGGAACTCATCATTTGCGTACGTCCTTTTCTTTTCTCTTCCATTTTGATCAGCGTACCCCCCTCCCTTTACCCTTGTTGCACTATTCGCGACAGACCGCTCAAGAATCCAGAGTGGGAATGGTAATGCTAACCGATGCAATATAGACAGCATTGCAACAAACATCGCAAACCTTGGCGCTGTGATGTACCTGGCTGTCCGAATCCTCCGAAGAAAAGGAGATTTGCTCGACGTGACGGGTTGGAGAGGCACAAAACAACAGTTAAGCATTACATGGTTACATGATGACGGACCACAGAACGATGGACTTTTGACATTCCGAGGTGAATATCCCCCGCTAGGGCGCTTCTATGCACAGCCAGGTACCTAGGTACCTGCCTACCTAGCAGGCATCCTCGGATACCAGACTGTAACCCACCAGACTGTAAAGGGGATCGGAGGAAAGAGGCTAGACTGTGACCTACAATATCGTCTGGGGGCCCATTAAGACACCAGCGCGGGGGTCGTGTAGGGATCCGCTGCATCCGAAGATAAAAAGATGCTGTTTTCTGCCCGCCTCCCATTCGTCACGCAATTGCACGAAAGAGTCGACAATGGTCTTGCTTCTACGCAGCACGGCTGCATGAGTTCTTTAAGCACGCCGTTCAGCTTGTATCCAATACCTCCTGGAATGCGCTGCGACAGGCCTTATCATCCAACGGAGTCTGGGGGATGGTCATCATCAAGCTGCGCAGAGCATCTCATGCTTGAGTGTTCATGAGACAGGTAGTGAGTGCCCAAGCAAGCTTGCTGGCCAAGGCAGAACTCACTATTTCCGAGCAGGCAATTTGGCTTTTGAAGTCTCCTTCCCTTCCCCCCCCCCCTTTTTTTTTTCTTTTTCCTTTTCTAACACAATCATGCGTGTATCATGGATGTTGGTGTCGTATAGGTCAATTGCAAACTTCATATCCTACAAGCTTGGTGACAGTTGAATCAATGCAGTACGTGTCAGTCGTGAGTGATGTGATGATCCCGCGTTAACCGATGAATGGAGGGAAGGAGCCTGACCACACACAAGAGTGTCCAAGACGTGTTCCTTTCGTAGCCAAGAAGCCTTTTCCGGTCCAGGAGCTCGAGTAACAGGCATGTCACTCTTGGTGAGCCGGCCTGTCAAGTTCCGAGTCCAGAATAGCTGAATGTTTTCACCCCCTCACCACCACCTGCAGCTGCAAATAGCATGATTCCGAGGTCTAGGTTCTGCACTCACTTTCCTTGTTGTCTTACATGAGTCTGCGTCACTCGGGCAACATCGTCATCTAGGAAGCTTCCAAGTGGAGCGTCTTCCCCGGCACGTCTGCCCATTCCAGGCCCTCAGGCCACCTTGGTGAGTTGACATGGTCCGTAAGCGGCATGCAGGACACGTCGCACTTGTTCTATCCGATTGTGGTGGAGAGAGTAACAGTTGGTATGCTGCGTGGATGGATCAACACCACCACGTAATCATACCTGTTGTTGGTGCGCATTCAGCATCACTCTGGTGATAAGCTGGGACGCAAGAATTACTGATCACTGAACCTCGGCCCGAGTCCCAGGGTTCGGGAAAGACCAAAGCCACCGAAGCCGTCGGTGTGGGCTTGTTCAGGCGCCGCCAAGGGAATCCTGAACTTGGTGACCCGTACGTACATGGAACCAACCGCATCAACGCATCGTTTTTTCTTCCCCGACAAACACAATACTAGCATATAGCTTATACCTAGCCCACAGGTTGACGTTGAAATTTTGTGGCCGATCTTTTGGGCCTGAAGTCACATTTGTGTAAGTGGACCGGACACACAAGCTCTAGGCTCTTCTGGAAGTCATTATGCCTGCCGAGACAGCGTCGTATCGTATGTCCCGATTTCTCGGTTCTATATTGTATGAATTTGCGGAGACTATCATCCTTGGAGACGTGTGAAAGGGGATGAAACATGGAAAAATAGTTAGTCTCAACCAGATGACGCCGCGGTGCAGACATTCATTACTGTTCAACATTGTCAGCTCGGTTATTGAAGTTTGATCTGACCACGAATTGATGAGCGATTGCAGTATCGTCCATTCCGGTTCGTCGAGCTAGCCTCACTTCGAGACAGTGGCCAGATTTTTGCAAGAAATGCCAGTCTACGAGACGGCCTTCAAAGGCATATTCGCAGACAGAAGGCTCGGCCACGCAAGAACTCATCACATCACACAAGGTTGCGCCTAGATGTGAGTCCATCTTGGGAGTAGAAATATAATGAGCAGGAACTCCATCACACTTCAACACACAGACCCAAAGCACGATACTGCGTAACAATACAACCGACTTCAAATCGCGATTGTCCACGCGTGGAAGGAGCGAGCGGCGCAGGAGGAGGAAGACCCCCATTCAAGCCCCAGAAAATGACCGGCTCACGTGCCCAAAAGTTGGTGCGGGCCTAAGGCACGACCACCACGAGTCGCAAACCCGGTCCGGTCACGAAAGCTCAAACCATGACAAGGACAAGGAGTATGAAGCTGCTACGCCTTCGTACGTATCGAGCATCCGATAAGGAACTCGGGAAACGCCAGACGGTGAGCCTCCCGGGTTGCATGCAGCATCTTGTTCCTTCACCGGCAAGCGGTAGCCCCGTTCCAGCCGAACAATGATCAGATTCAGAAGTAATTAATAATGGAGGGGTCAAACATGCTAACTTAGTATCGGTCGCACCAGGCATAGAAAGAAAGGTGCTCTCTTTCTTGATCTGACAACTCTTGCGCAAGTCGGCACGAGCCAATAACGAGTGACTGTTACGAGCAGGCGAGGCGATTCAACAATGGCTGTTGTTACAGTGTGAAATGGCCGATCCCAGATGGCTTCCAACATCACACCAAACTGACCTCACAGGACCAGGACTGTATTTGCACTAGGGCACTGCAATGATTATGTGCCCACTTCAAGGTGCCGCTAAAATAATCGGGCAACAACCACCGATACCTTTCGGCTTCGTGATTGCATACCAGGCGTGCCAGCGACACTCACTCGTTGGCGTCTGCAAGCAGCTTGCCGGGAACATGCCGGGCCAGGGACAGGACCGAGTAGTCGTGTTGGGCTTTCCCACGAAGTAGGCTTTGGAGCTTGCTGGATTGCTCGGTGACTATAAAGTCCGACATCGAGTAAACAAAGCGACAGATGGCGTGGTTTGGGAGATATCTTCGCTCACCTCCCGCCTCCCGCCTCCCGCCTCCCGCCTCCCGCCTCTTGCCTCCCTCCTCTCATCTCCCACAATGTGTCTCGCTTCACGATACAAGTCTCCTCAGTGGTAGGAGCGCGCTGACAAGGGGAGTTTCCCCATCAAATTCAGGGTTGTCATTTACGTGGTATTATCTATTACATGCAAGCACTGCGGGGTACTCTGCGCAGCTGTGACCACCACCAGCAAAACCGCATGGAGACAAGGGCCCCAGCAAGGATACCAGTCATTTCCCTGGGTTGAGTGACGTGCTCTTGAATCCGTAAGTGAAAGGACAATGAAGGAAGGAATGGAAGCAGAGCACGGAGCAAAAAACGGTACGTCGCATCGCAGGATCCTTGATGAATGAAATTGGGCCGAAAATGCGGAGAGAAGAGACGTGATGGCCGATGGCAGATGGCAGTTTCTAGTGGGGGCGGCTACGTCAACTTCGGACGGAAATCAAAGATGAATGGGGATGAATGCTGCAACAAACTTATTGTACCAAATCGACGGGATATGAGGCGGCAAGCCATGGTCGATCTATGACCGCCAGTCCCTACGAGGCGAAGCGGATGTCAGATCCGTAAAAGGGTCCATCACAGGGTGAGGCAGGGTGAGGAGGCACTTCGCAGCACGTCCACTTGAAGCCCGAATAGTAAAGGCATGAAGCACATGAATTGACCGAGTCGTGTTTGGGATTGTTTGTCCACTGGCACTGGCACTGGCATTGGCAACACCTGCGAACACCGGCTGGTAATCAATTAAACAAATGCTTCCAGACCGCCGCGGCTGGCATGGGCGGCTGGCGGCACGGGGTCTGGCCCCTCCACCTTGCCATTGGGTGGATGGATGTTCACTCACGTCGGTGCCACAAGCGTCTGCGTTTGTTGTCTCGCTCTGTTTTCTCATTCGATTTAGTTGGGGGGTTTTTTTTTTTTTTTTGCGACCGCCTTTGGACGTTTCTTGCTGGTCTTGGCTGGGACTAGGCGACCGGTCGACCAGTTTTGATTCTCATTCCCCATAATTATTCCGTTACGGCAATGCAGCCGAGCCTCTGACGACGACAGGATCTACCGGCCTTTGTCCCTGTTGGCGCCGTCGAGCGCTGTCGAAACTCTCAAGCTGCGGATACTTTTTTACTCAAAGCCTCCTCGACGACGCATACTACAGAGTAATCGACCAGCAAACAAGTCATGTTGCCGCAGAGCATCGCATCATCCGAGCTTTCCGACCACATGCGTGCGTAGGTGCACTCCCAGCATCTTTCTTCCATTCGGGGCGAAATGGTTGGCTTGGCTCCGTCTATATTCTCGCGCCCCCACAATCTCCTTGGTCGACCCGAGTTTCTGCTGTTCTTGTTCTTCTCTATTCCCTCCCCCCAGAGAAGACTTGAACTCTGTTTAGAAGGTCCCGCCCCACCGCCTGCATGGGTGGGAAAAGATGCGAGAGGAGGATCCCTTTTCTCGGGATGAGACATCTAACTTGGGTTGACACGTCATTGGCAAGGTCATCTATCCACTTTTTCCCTGACGAAATACAGACAGGCCCGGGGCCATCGTTGGACTACATATTTTCGCCTGGCTTTGCTTTGCTCGGTCTGCTCTTGTCATCAATGGCCATTCTGGATTCTGGATTCCCACCCAATACAAACCGTTTTTTTTTCCTTTTGTCCACTCTCGTTCTTATTCGGCCCTCTCATTCCCTGGAAAGTTGTCGTCCCCCGCACATCCCCCCCCTGTTGTGCTCTTTGTGGGACACAATGGACGACAGTCCCACGGAGATAGGCAAATGAGCAACAAACTTGGGCGTACGGAGTAGTGTGATGCAATTGCAAGTTCTCTTGGTCATGCTCGAAAAGCCCGACTTTGTCGTCTCTCATCGTGTATCACCGCTTGTCCCACACCCCTAGCCGCCCACATCTCGGCTAGAAAGCAAACTACTACCCCCAAAGTATATAAATCTCGGAGCCGCCCATTCCCAAGCCAAGCTGTGAGATCGGAGGATAGACAGTCCATGTATGTCTTGAAGAGCTGAACCGACTATAAGAGCGGAATGTAAACGTGAATAGGTTCGTCGTCCAAACGTTCACACCTTGCCAGTCAAGCCCGTGGCTGCTACTACCAACAAGCCTACAACAAAACGGCCATTGCCACGCCGCTGCCTTCTCCCTCCCACCACAATCAATCTCTCTTGTCTTGCATCAATCAATTGTCGGCATGACGAGCTACCTTATTATCGGAGCGGGCAACTTTGGCGCTGGCACCGCCTTGACTTTAATTCAAAGGGAAGGGACCGCCAAAGTTACTCTGGTTGACACGACGCAATTTCCCAATCCCCGAGCTGCTTCACACGATGTCAACAAGATTGTTCGCGATGACTATCCGGACAAGCTCTACATGCAGATGTTGAAAAAAGCCATGCCAATGTGGCGAAACCATGACTTGTACAAGACCTGGTATCACGAAGTGGGCATGCTCAGAGCTGATGCTTCAAACTTTGGAGAGGAGAGTATCTCTGCGTACAAGGATGTGGGCATCGAGAATAACTCACACTTTCTTCCAGTGGAAGAAGTCCGAAGGCGATGGAACGGAGCATTTGCCACAACAAACTTTGAGGGTCTGGACCAAATCCTCTTCAACCCAACAGTGGGGTTTGCCGAGGCCGACAAGGCACTCGGGGCTGTCGTTCAAAAAGCCGTGGACCAAGGTGTCGAATACGTGTTGGGCGTGATGGCGAGGCTCAACTTTGGCCCCGACGGCGAGTGCATTGGTGTAACTCTGCAGTCCGGCGAGACACTGCATGCAGACAAAATCTTGCTTGCCACGGGCGCCCGTACATCATCCCTCTTGGCGCAGAGCGCTCCCGCAGACACCCAGCTTCACGCCGGCGACAGGTTACTGGCGACTGGGGCAATGAGTTTCTATGCCAAGGTTCACGGTGCCCAAAAGGAGAAGCTTTCGCCCATCCCTGTACTGAAGAACTGCTTGCCACAAGTCAAAGGTAAGTCGCAGCTTGACAGTTGTGTTATGCAATCCACTCACTCTGAAGGAGGAACTCGAATGTTCAACAAAGGAAGGACCAGGAGAGGGGGGAAAGAAGGATGAAAAATGAAAAAGAAAAAGAAACGAGAGGAAAAAAAAAAAAAAAAAAAAGAACAACGCGGCTAACCCGCCACCTGTACAGGCGAAGGCATGTCCATTCTGAAAGACGGCACTATCAAATTCAACTGCGACATGTGCTTTCCCAACTTTGTGCAGTGTCCCCTCACCGGTCAGCGCCTGTCCATGGCTCCCGATGAGAGCGTGTACAATGTTTGGACTGGACCCAAGTTCATCAAGTTCTTCCAAGAGCGTGCTCGCAAGACTTTGGATGGGCTTTACGGGAAAGAAGTGGAGGATGTTGCCATCGATGCCTATCGCATTTGCTGGTGAGTGCCAAAGTGCCAAGTCTGCACGCGACCTTTGTCCCCACCACGGTGAAGACGCGCGTGCAATCAGGAACCAATGCAATGCAAATATGCAAGCTGCTGACACGACGGCGAATTCCTCATTCCTCATTCCTCAGGGACGCGTCGACTCCAACACACGATTTCCTCATCACGCCCCATCCGCACAGCCAAGGCCTCTACGTGGCCACGGGCGGCTCGTTCCATGGCTGGAAGTTCCTTCCCGTCATTGGGGACTACGTCGCCGACATGATGCAGGGCAGCCTCGAGCCTGAGTTCGCTGACCGTTGGGCCTGGAACAAGAAAGGCGGTCATGGCCACTCAGCGAACCCAACTTACCAGATCGTGGGGGACCTGCAGGACTGGCTGGCGTGATCTGTCTGGTCGGTCTGGCCTTGACCCTTTGCGCCCACAGCCAAGCCCGGGCTGCCGTCGATGAGGTTGTTGGAGTTTCTTGTCGGCCACGGCAGAGCTCGAATCGAGCGATACAAAGTCTGGCGGCAAGCGATGGCTTTTCTGAACCAGCGAATAAGGATGATGAATCGTAATATCTCATGAGACCGAAATCGTCAAATAACAATTAAGATTAATAAGAAAAAAAAACGCATTGTTAAAGATATGAGGGACTATGTATGCAAATTCATGCGGGGCACTGTGCGAACAGACGAGCATTGGAGTTTTTTTCTTCTTCTTTTCTTTCTTCTTTCTTCTCTCTCTTTCTCTACTTCTTGCACGGGAGTTGACCTAATCTGTGAAGACAATGCGACTCGACTTGGGGACATTGTGGTCTTAACAAATATCTGATCGGAATTCTGTCTTATTTTTCACGATTCAATACTTTTTTTTTTTTATCAAATTCCTCTTCACTATACCCCTCTGCTTCCTGCCTGCGTCTTTTGGCCAGAGGGGAGGGGGGAAACTCTTGGACACAACTCTTCTTCTTCTATTGATTCCATTTCTAATCGACTGCCACATGATAGAGCTAGGGAACAATCGCAGACGAATGCCGGTCGTGGCCACTCATTACAGCCAGCTAAGTCGTGGGAGCCGTGTCGTCTCACGACCGAGTGGTGGGCACGGAGTCGGAAACTTATGGCGGAGGAGGCATCTTCCGGTGTAGCACGCATGATGCCATTTTCCTCCATCGAAACAGATGTTTTTCTCTCGTGTTCGAATAGTAGCAACCTACCTGCTCGAGTACATTGCCGGTCTGTCCTTGTCACCTTCCCGCGCGCCAGTATCAAGATCCAAGATTACGGGGGAGTAGAGGCATCTAGATTAGTATGCAAAGTGCGCCGTGACTGAGCCTGGCGGTGTCAAAGGAGCGGTCAGATTGCCGCATGTAGTCACGCTCTCTCGGCGATTATGTGCAATACGGAATGCGACACTGCTTCGAATCATCATCACATCATGGGCTTTGCTTCGTGGGTTTTATTATCATCATCATATCTGAATAAAGTCTCTAACGTCCTGCGATTTTCCACGTGCGCGTCATTGGTCTCGTCATGTCAGCGTAACTGTTCCTTCTGTGCCGCGGCATCGTGGACTAGCATGGGGTAGGGAGTTGCTCCGCTTTTGATGTTTGTCCCGAAGAAAGTTGTCGCGGGAAGTGTATGTTCATATGTTTCATTAATTCTATAGTCGTAGATACAACATGCGTTGTAGATGGTGAAAGAAGAAGAATCAGAAAAAAAAAAAAAAAAAATTCACTAGTACACCTCGAGCACATATCGTCCCTCCTCCTTGAGCTTCTCAATCTCCTTCTTGGGGTCAATCTTCTTCCCGCTGCCCTGCGCCTCTGCCGCGATGGCCTCCTCCAGAACCTTTGTCACATCGGGCACCGGCCAGGTCGGGCCGCAGAGGTAGAAGCTGCCGCCGTCCTGGACGTACGCCTTGGCAATCTGCTGCAGCGTCTCGCGCATCCTGTCCTGGATGTAGATCTTCTGAGGCTGGTCACGAGAGAAGGCGGCGCCGACGAGGGTGACGACGCCCGCGGCGAGGTACGCCTCCCACTCCTCGCCGTAGAGGTACTCCTCGCGCTGGTGGCGTGAGCCCAGGTACAGCAGGATGTCGCCGATCTCCTTGCCCTCGGCCTTTTGCATGGCTCGGTACTGGACGAATGCGCGGAAGGGGGCGAGGCCGGTCCCCAGGCCCGCCATGATGAGGGGCGCCGCGTCGTTGGTCGGGAGCTTCATGACGGAGGGCTTGACGGAGGCGGTGACGGCGGCGCCCGGCCGCAGCCGGCTGAGGTAGTGGGTCGCGTGGCCGTAGCGAGTGCGGCCCTTGGTGTCGACCCAGTCGACCACGACGATCATGAGGCTGACGGAGGTGGGGGTGACGGCTTGGGCAGAGGCGATGGAGTATTCGCGGCGCTTGAGCGGGCTGACAATCTTGACGAGGTCGGCGAAGCTCGGGCGGGCCGACTTGAACTCGTCCAGGACGTCCACGTAGGTGAGCATGTCGACTTCGGTGCGACGCTTGAAGTCTTCGGCGCCGGCAGCGCTGCCCAGGGCCTCGAGCTTCTTCTTCTCGACGTCGTCGGCGGCGAAGTCGGCGAGGGCTTCGTAGAAGCGCTTGGGTGGCTTGCCGAGAATGTCCACGTTCTGCACGAGAGCCTGGTGGACGGTTCGAACCTCCAGAGCCTCGACGTCCTCGCGCGCGGGGACACGAACGAGCTCGTCGGGGTCAAGGCCGTACGACTTGATGAAGTCGACGACCTGTTCCTCGTCGTTTTCGGCGTGGACGCCCAGGGCTTCCCCAATCCTGTAGGTGAGGCCCGAGTCGCCGAGATCAAACTCAATGTGGAAGATGTTGCGGTCATAGTCGGACGGTGTGAGGCGTCGGTTCTCCTTGACGCGGATGGTGGCTGTCTTGACGGGCAGGTCGGGACGCAGACCTGTCTTGGTGTGGTACGCCTCCTTGAAGACGAGACCCTTGGCGGCGGTCTGCCAGTCGCTGAGATCCAGGAGGGGCTCTTCGGACCCTTCCTTCTTGTTGAAGGGCGCGAAACTGTTGGCCTGGATGGTGACGGGCAGCCGGGGAGCCTGGAGGTCGGCCTCGACCTTGGCCTCGGCCCCGGCCCAGGACGCGGGAACGTCGACCTTGGTGAGGCACTGGCTGACGGCTTCGACACACTCCTCCAAGGTAGGTGGGTTGTTCTCGACGAGCATGATGAGCTTGGAGAGGGTCTCGGGTCCAATGCCTGGCTGCGCCATCTTGAGGAAAGCGAGTTCCAGGAGCAGCTTGGCCTGGGTGTCCTTCTCGAATGCGGGAGAAGAGGACGTGTCCAGGACAGAGAGCTGGATGTCCTTCTCCCGGAGGGTCTTTCTGAAAGAAGCTGGAAGACGTTTCTCGATCTCGTCGACCTTGAAGTTGGGGAGCTTGATGATGAGTCTACCACCCTCGGCAATGCTCGTCAAGACATCAACTTCCTTGAGGATGCGGTCGTCACCAACAACGACGGCGTCGGCCTCGAACACGGCGTAGGGGGCCTCCAGAACCTTCTTGGATGCTCGCACATCGGTCCGCACAATGCCGCCCAGGGTGAGATTGTCGTGTGTGGCGTGGATATGGACATTGGTTGTGGAGGACTGCTTAGCAAGGACACTGCCAATGACGGAGGGCGAGTCGACGGTGGCAGAGTCGTCGACGTCCCAAAAGGTGTACTGCTCTGCCACCACGAGAGAGGGTAGTGGTCTCGCCTCGTCGGCATTGCCAAAGATCTTGTGCAGGGTGTTGACCAGGCCCCAGGGGGTCAAAGACTGGGCGAGAGTATACTTGATGTCGAGGACGGCGGGCTCGTTGTCAAACTTGCCGGAGAAGGTTACGGCAGTGAGGACATCGCCGTACAGAGCAGACTGGGCGGCCTCGTCCTCGACAGCAACCTGGTCTCGGACCTGGCCCAGAACAGCAACGGTGCGGGCAGAAGAAGGGATAGACTTGAGGAATTCCTCCTCAATGAACGGACGGTAGACACGCACGTTGATGACGCCAACCTTGGCACCATCGGCAGCAATCTTGCCGACAGTCTGCTTGGCAACCTGCGTCTCAACGCTGCCGAATGCGACCATGACGACATCGGGGGTCTCGTGGCCATGGTACTCGAATGGCTGGTAGATGGTGCCGAGCTCGTCGTTGAAGAGTTTGAGCAGTTCCATGACCTTGCCAGACGTGTCAAGATGTGTGTTGAGCTTGCCAGCCTCTGCGGACAGCTTGTCGTACAAGTCGGCGACCCCGGACTCGCCCAAAGCATCGACGACGCGGAGAGTCTCTCTCGCGACGCGGATGCCGTCGTATATGTGTACCGTGGGGAGCACAGTAGCCAGGAGAGTTGAGAAAAGAGACATGTGCTGGGCCTCATATGTGGAGGAGCTGCCGACCAGTCCCAAACCAAGATCCTCGGCCAGTCTCAGCGCAGTGTCATAGTTGGACACGAGACCATCGAAACTGGTGTAGTCGGCGGCAGCGATGTGTGCGACAAAGGGGCTTGACAGGCCATACAAAAGAGAGAGCTGGTCAAGAGCACCTCTCAGCTGCTGCAGGCTGCCGGAGGTAGCAAGCAGAGTCTGAGGAATATGTCGTTTGGAGACGTCAAAGTCCGGGGAGAAAATGTATCCAAGGGCCAGCGAGCCCGCGCCCGTCCTGGTCTGAAGAGGCAAAACCTGTGGTGTGTAACCGTGCACATTGGTGTTCTGCTGGGAGGCCCAGTCCCTCGCAGCAATGTCAAGATCAAATGTGTCGGGGGAGTAGGAAAAGATCTTGTCAGATAGTTTGTAGGCGATCTGCTGAACGAGCAGCTGGGCCGTCACGTAGGTAGGACCAGAGATGGTGTCCAAGGATACGGGCCGGCCAAAGGGGAGAGTCGAGGAGAGAGGTTCAGGTGCTGTTGTTTTCTGGGCAGAAACGCCGCTGCCGCCTGGTCCTCGTTGTTGAGAAGGCATCTTGGACGAAAAAGACGCTATTGTACCCTCGAGTAAAGATGATGCCAATCACGGAGCACTCTCAGACTGTTCGAGGAGAAACAAACAAACAGTGGCGGAGAAGACAAGATTCAAGATGGCCAAGAAAGAAAGGTGAACCCCAAAAGAAAAGGAGAGCGTTGCCCCACGCCACGGTCTGGTACCTCGGCGTCATCCATTGTGGTAAGTATTAATAATAAGGGCAATGTACTACTCTTGTTGCTGTCGTCGCCCCATGGGCCATGGCCATGGCCATGACCTTGTGCGAAATTGTTGATAAGTTTGATGGAATCACGCAATTCGCTTTGCCCCGATTAGGCTTAGAGCCCATGATGCAAGAGCCGGATCCTCGCGCCGGTCCCCCAGATCGACCCCATTTCTCCGACTTGCGCCATCGAGGGCCATCGAGGGCCACCGAGGGCCCGAGACTGCGCGTGTGGGAGACGGCGAGGTTCCGCCGACAACCGCCCAATTGGCATTCCATTCTATGTACGGATCCGTACGGGCTGCTCTTCCTCTGCCACAACTTCGATTACGGATTACATACATGAATGGCATAGCATATTCGGACGTTCATTGCTGCGAGTGCCACATTTTTGCGCGTTTTAGCGTCAGTTTGTCACTGCTCACTATTAATCGCGTCACCTGCCACAAAGTAGCAAGCAGAAAAGCACTTCTGCTCGCGCAACATCGATTAGTCAGTCACCTTCTTGAGCGCTTATCCATGATTGGCCCATCAAGCTCTGGCATGCGGTCCCACCTGTGTGCCGTGGGCTGACCAATCCTGTCAACTCCCACTCACTGTGCAACCAGCAACCAGCAACATACATTCTTTGCAGTATTATCATTTTCATCTTCATCGTTTTTTGGTCTTCCTTCATCACTGATCGATCTGCTTCAAGTCGACAAACACCGGGGTAGGGGACGATTGCCGATTGCCAATCGCCAATTGCCAATTGGAATCTCCAGAGCCCGTGGTACCCTGTCACCTGGGTCCTGTTTGGCAGGTGGTCAGTCAGTCAGTCACTTCAACTTGTGTCGCCCAGCGCTGGCTGGCACCTGTGCAACGCCATGGCGCAACCGAAACCGAAACCCATCACAACATCGTACCTCGTGGGCAACTTGCACTGTCCGTCCTGCGTGGCAGCCATCAAGAATGCTCTTGCACAGGAATATGTCGGCAGAGTTTCTTGGGTATCCCCCAATGTCGTCACCTCCGTCGTCACCGTTGAACACGAAGATGCAGGTGCCGACTTCATCCGCGACATGGGCAATACCCTCGAGGACGCTGGCTTCGAAATATGTGCCGTCGACACAACGGCTGATATCCCAGATGACTTGAACGATGCAACTGAGGATACTGGCCGAGCGAGTGCCCATCAAGAGAGCCGCCGTCGCCGAAGCAGCAGTGCTTTTGAACTCTGGTGGAGGTTATGGAGGGCCGCCACGCCTTCTGCCACGCCTCATGATGGCAGAGCGGCTGCACACTTGGACAACTGCGATGCTTGCAAGACAGTAGCAGCAGCTATGGTTCACGAGAACGGTCTGAGCTTGGAACAACAACTTCGTCAGAATAACTTGTCTGCTGCCAGCCTCCAGAAGCGCCTAAATGGTGCTGCAAAGGCGAACCCCGCCGTTCTCGAGCACGTGGTTGTCGATGACGACTCAGAGGTCCCTCGCTTATGGCGAGTGACAGTATCCATCGGCGGCATGACGTGCGCATCATGCGCCAATACCATTACAGAAGAGATTCAAAAATACCCATGGGTGTCTGGAATTGTCGTCAACCTCGTCACAAACAGTGCATCGGTGGACGTAAAGGACCAGGGCCGAGCACAAGAACTTGTCGAAGCTATTGAAGATCTCGGATACGATGCCGCGCTTGACAAGGTCGTCGATTTGGACCAACTAGAGCATGCTTCAGAGGACGAGCGCGAGGTTGAGATTCAGGTCGACGGCATATTCTGCGTCAAGTGCCCTGATCGTATACTCAAGACGCTCAAGAATCTGAGCTCCTCGCGCATCGAGATTCTTAAGAAGCCATCGCGAGAAAAGCCATTTCTCAAAATCAGATACTCTCCTCAAGCTCCCAAGTTCACTATTCGACATATCCTCAAGGCAATCGAGGCCACCGATCCCTCTTTAGAAGCTTCAATCTATCACCCGCCAACACTGGAAGAACGATCAAAGGCTATCAGAGCCAAGCACCAGCGCGAATTGTTCCGGCGCATGATGCTGACATTACTGCTGGCGATACCCACGTTTGTGTTTGGCATCGTTTACATGAGTTTGGTGCCTGAATCAGATCCCACAAAACAATATCTAATGAGGCCCTGGACATCAGGCTTGAGCCGTCTGGAGATTATTCTTTTTGCGCTCTCGACTCCGGTGTACTTTTTCGCCGCGGACATCTTCCATATCCGCGCCATCAAGGAAATTCGCGCCATGTGGCGACCTGGAAGTCGTACACCGTTCGTCGAGAGGTTCTACAAGTTTGGCAGCATGAACATGCTCATGTCCCTAGGGACCACGATTGCTTATTTTTCATCGGTGGCACAAATGATTGCAGCCGGCCTACGACATGACACGAAGGTGCCCGAGAGCCGCTTCTACTTTGACTCTGTTGTATTCCTAACCCTCTTCCTCCTTGCGGGAAGATTGATCGAGGCGTACAGCAAATCGAAGACTGGCGATGCAGTCGGTGCGTTGGCCAAGCTGCGGCCCAGCACAGCACTTCTCATGGAGAAGGATCACATCCGGAACGGTCAGGTCACTTCAGTCACACCCATTGATCAACTCGAACGCGGCGATACGATTCGTGTCCCTCACGGAGCGTCCCCGGCGGTGGACGGGGTCATCCTCACTGGCGAGGCTAATTTTGACGAGTCCAGTTTGACCGGAGAGTCTCGTCCTATCATGAAGGCACCCGGCGATGAGGTCTTTGCGGGCACGGTGAACAAGGGACATGCCATCACGATCAGCGTAACCGGTACATCCGGAAAATCGATGCTCGACCAAATTGTGGAAGTGGTGCGCGAGGGACAGACCAAACGAGCGCCCGTGGAACAGATTGCCGATCTTCTGACTTCATACTTTGTCCCCGTCATTACACTGATTGCAGTCGTCACCTGGATAAGTTGGCTCTCTCTTGCACTGTCTGGCGTGGTGTCCGGCAATGAGCTACGATCATCTGGTGGTTCTGTGGCGTTTGCATTCCAATTTGCCATTGCCGTCTTTGTGGTTGCTTGCCCCTGCGGCCTCGCTCTAGCTGCTCCGACGGCCATATTTGTCGGAGGCGGTATAGCAGCCAAGCATGGTATACTAGCCAAGGGCGGAGGTGAAGCATTCGAAAAGGCTAGCAAGATTGACTGTGTGGTGTTTGACAAGACGGGGACGTTGACGGAAGGCGGCGAGCCCAAAATTACCGACTCGGAGCTCTTTCCTGACCAGAAAATAAGGGATTTTGGCCAGCAGACTCTTTTATCTGGACTCAAAGCGGCAGAAGAGCAAAGCAGCCACCCCATTGCCAAAGCAATTGTCAATTTCTGCGGAGAAGATGTCTCGTCTGCAACGCTCGACAAGATTGAGGAGCTGCCCGGCCGAGGAATGAAGGCATCTTACCAGGACAAACCATTCGATTTGGCCGTGGGCAACGAGTTGCTCATGCGCGACCTCTCCGTCACCTTGTCCCCAGCCGTGCGCAGCCGCCTACAGAGCTGGAAAACCGAAGCCAAGTCAGTCGCGGTCATGGCAGTCAAGTCCCACGACGACGACAACTGGTCTCTTGGAGCCATCATGTCTATATCTGACCCCATACGGCCCGAGGCTGTTGCTGTGGTCAAGGCCCTACGCGCCCGCGGGACTCAAGTCTGGATGCTCTCGGGAGACAACGTCACAACTGCCCAAGCCGTGGCCCGCCTGGTGGGCATCAAGGAGGCAAGCGTACTCGCCGAGGTGCTCCCCTCGGAAAAGGCCGACAAAATTCGACATCTTCAGGCGACAGTACACGCCGACGATGAATATCGCCACCTCGGCCGTCACCGATATAGGACGCGGCGCGCCATGGTGGCCATGGTAGGCGACGGCATCAACGACTCCCCCGCCCTGACCACAGCCGACGTGGGCATCGCCATCGGCTCCGGCAGCGATGTGGCCATCTCGAGCGCAGACTTTGTCCTTGCGTCGTCGAGCCTGGGCGCCGTGCTGACGCTCCTGGACCTCAGCCGTACCGTCTTCCGCCGCATCAAGGTCAATTTCGTCTGGGCTGTGATATACAACCTGTTGGCTGTTCCCATCGCAGCAGGGTGCTTGTACGCCATCAAAACAGGGAACGGCTCTCACGTCAGGCTTGACCCGGTGTGGGCAGCGCTGGCCATGGCCCTCTCGAGCATCAGCGTCGTGTTGAGCAGCCTCGCCTTGAGGTTGAGAGTGCCATGGGTGGGTTTCCGAGCTAGACCCTTGAAAGAGTGACGACTTTCAGCTATTAGTCAAGGTCAAGAGCATGAAGCCTTCACATGCACATCGTGCGTGTACAATAAATCATTGGCTGGTGGATTGGCGCACCAGGCTTACGTACGTCAATGAGGGTGGTTGTTTCGATTTTGTTTTGTGTTTCTGACCTCCCTGGGTCGGAGCGTCTGCCTAATAACTTATCAATTGTAAAAATATCATTTCATTCTCGGGAGTTAGTCCAAGGACAGAGCAGTAAAATCTGCTCCTTAACGCGGAGCGCAATCTCACTCTGTTCTCTCCATGCAACCAAGACAATTTGTCACTCAAGTTCGTGACCAAGAAGCCGTCCATCCACATCTTCCACTTTGCCACTCCGTTTTTGCCTACAGAAAAAAAAGAAAAAACCCCCGCCCCGTCGGTAATACATCAAGGACGTGGTCATGCGCGCCAAGCCGAACTGGACCGTCCCACCCAGCTCCTCCAGCAAGGCTGAGTTTAGTGAAAACTCCAGGCTTTCTTGTGAGGGGGGGGGGCCATGCCGTGGCTGAATTTGTCTTGGCGTCAACCTCGGCATCAGCAATCAAACCCGAATGCACGCTGCGGCTGGCTGCCAAGTTATCCCGGATGAAAAAAACGAAAAAAATTAGATTTACTGACCGATGCTCGCCTTGTCGCTTCCTCGCGCTGCAGCGTCACCTCACTTCGGTCCTGCTGTGATGCGGCCGTGATAATGGCCTGGGCGGAGCAAGGGAGTGCGCGCGGCTTGTCGTCGCGCAATCAGGCTGGCCTTCACCCAAACGACAACACCTTGCAA
The DNA here is from genome assembly GCA_019022495.1 of Epichloe hybrida. NCBI lineage: Eukaryota > Fungi > Ascomycota > Sordariomycetes > Hypocreales > Clavicipitaceae > Epichloe > Epichloe hybrida. The sequence continues at coordinate 1,025,249 of JAFEKR010000020.1, forward strand.
GGGCTTTGTGCCGTGGGAAACAGGCAGCCCGCACACTTCATCTGTTAAGCAAGCCACGAGACATGTCACGAGAAAAAGGAGCTTCGAGGTGAGGTGAGGGTATAAAATTGCATTCACTTGTCTTGGACAAGATATTCTAAGCCATCCGATACCATCCACATGCATAATCAATCAAAAAAAATGAAACCAAAAACACCTAATGATATTCCCAGGCCAAAGGCGTGGCAGTCCCAGACTAGCCCAAGTTCCTCCTATACCTGGTGGAGCCACCGCAACTCCTTGAGATTCCCACCTATGCCATCGAGTGGCCAGGAAATCGACAAAAAAAAAAAGGCAACTGAAGGTTGAAACCGACAGTCCGTGTGAATTGTAAAACTAGAAAATCATATCCATCCAACTCCGATAACTTTCATGATACACAAGGGAATATGGACCGTGGTGCACATAATAACGCTGCAGCGTCTGTGTCGGGACGCATTAAGAGGCATCTTGGGCCAGACTCAAGGGAACAAAGCGCGTAGTTGAAAAGTTCATAACAAATGCTGTATGCGTCGATTGTTTCCCCGAAAAAAAAAAAAGGGGAAGCAATGATGCCAAGAAGAAGAAAAAACCGAGGCCCCACGCAACGCCATGCTTTTAAAAAGTCAAAATGCAAGTGTTCGTAACTTGAAGAAATATGTCGACAAGGTCGGGTTAAAGCGCCGCTAATGACGAAACATTAGGTAGGTTTGGTGATGGAACACGATTGGCCTCGACAGCCTAACGAACGGTGACGGCACCACTGAGGAGACGTCCCCACATGCCTCGCTTTTGTCGCTTCTTAGCAGTTTCTTCTTGGAGGTCGTGGTACTGGTCGGCAGATATTTCGTATGGAAGCATGCCATCTCCAGATACAGATTGTCCCGGGGCCGACTTGGCAATGTCTGCGTCCAAGACGATCTCGATGGGGGAGTCGTGCAAGCTGCCTTGAGGCTGCGAGGTTCCGTACATACAAGGCGAAGGGTCAGACTCCAGGGGGGTGGCAGAGCGAGATTGCTGTCGGCTCGAGGCAATCGACGAGGCGTACGAGCTGCCAGAGCTGCTGTATGTAAGACCAGGAGGAGTGACAGCGCCACCGCCTTGGCGGAGCGGAACGGTCTCGGGGCTGGCGTGTCGAGAGCGTGATGGACCTCGAGATGCGGGAGGGCTGTGGTGGCGGGCAGCCATTTCCTGTTGGCGTCTCTTCTCCTCATGGTGACGCATTTTGCGAGCATGTCTCTCGGCAACGCGGCTGCGAAGAGGGACCAGGAACGAATCAAGCTCCCGGTACAAATCCTGCTCATGAATTCTCAAGTCCCATTCGAGAAGAAAGAGGAGCTGCTTCTCCATCAAGTTGACCTCGGTGCGATTGAATCCAAAGCTGTAGAGGTCGGTGTTGATGTGGGTGTAGTTGGCCCAGTGCTTGTTCTTGGGTGAACTGTCGTTGAGATACTTGGCAGAGAGAATGAGCGAGGCAAGAAAGATGCGGTGGGTTGTGCATCGCAGGCCACGAGCCATGGGTTGGAGCTTCGACTTTAGACGAGTCAAATAGACCAGAGTTGACATGAGTGTCGGGACCTGGACATTGGAGGATACAACGAGCTGCGTGATGAATTCCTCGAGAGAGGGCAGCGTATTGTCCGCGGTTTCAACGACTTCAGATTCGGGGCTTGGAGGGGGCGAGGGAGGAAGATCTGACTGCTGTTGTTGTTGAGGCTGGTGTTTTGTCGTGCTTGGCGGCATGGTGGTCGAGTCGCAGGTAATGACATTGTGAGCGGCCTCTGCGAGGAATGAGATCATCTCTCGGCTCACTGGTTGATATACAAATATGTCAAGGGCGGCCTTGTTCAGCTCGTCCATGGTCAGTTGTCGTGTCGCCATGATGAAAGAGGGGATGTATGGTGATGTGTCGAGAGTGGTGGCGATGCGGCAATGTCGACAGCAAAGGAAACCACGGCCGATGCAAGTGGAGTTATGATGGAGGGACAAGAGGTTGAAGATCCGATGAACGCACGCTCCAAAAAAGTAGGAGAAGCGTGGACGGTATATTATATCGGGAAAAATGTGGCCGCAGTTCCAATGATATAAATTGAGGAATGGGCAAATGAATAAAAAGGAAGCAAGGGAGACCAAAGATTGGTTCTCGATGTCAGACAACGGAGGGCGAGAAGCTCATGCGCATGTGGCCTTCTAGTTCAGACAAGTGACCACCCAAGGGCCCGTGGACGTTCGTCAGTTGGTGACGTTGAGAACACGGGGCTGAGCGGTACAGGGGGGGGGGGAGGTCTTGCAGGGGTGCCACAGAAGGGGTGCCAGAGGGGTGCCACAGAGGGGGGGCAGAAGAGGGATGTGGGGTGGGGCGTGTGATCAGGGTCGACTCAGGTTGGTGTCAATTTGCGTGCCAGTTGCGTGTCAAGGCGACGGGTTGCAGGATGAATGCCCAGAGGTGATGACGGCAGGGTTTTCTGGGTTTTCGAACCGCAGTATTGCTGGGAGCTGCGCGGCGCAAATTCTTCGATCAGGGAGAGCCGAAAACGAGATCCTACAACGCCAAGAAGAGAGAGTCAGTCAAGCGTTCCGTCAGAATTGCAACCAGCAGGGCAAATGCTCTTGCTCAGCCAAGGGCTGCGGAATCGGCGGCAGCGCTCGGCGGAAGCGCTGGGCGATGCGGGCAGTAACGGCGGGATCGGGGGGGGGCGCAGGTACCAACCTTGCCGGAGATGGTGCGCCTCAGATCGCTAGCGGCCAGGTCGACAAGGGGAATGTGATCCCAGCAGGCGCGAGGGGCAGAATCCTCCGAGTCAGGATTACTCTGCAAAGTCGAAACGGACGACGCGTCTTCCTCTTTCCTGCTTGTTCGTGATTGCGGAAGCGGCGGGCTGGATGTGAATGACGAGTGCGTTCAGTGATGTGCCAAATACGAGTGGCCGGGAATGCCGTATGCTCCGTAGTCCGTAAATCCGTGCAACCTGACACCAATCTTTCTATTGTGTTTGCGGGTGAAGCGGGTCGGGGTTTCGGCGGTGTGGCTGGAGCGTGCCAAAGGTCAAGATCCACACGTGGCTCTGCCGTCGTCTTCGAGGGAGGTAACTGAATCAGTCGTGTGCGTTGTGATGCGGGTGTCAAGCGTCAAATGTACGTCGGACGCTCGAGGAAACGAAGTGACTGACACGACACTTTGTGTCAAAAAAATTTGTCGTAGTGAATGTGCGGAGTGTTGCGTTGCAAGATTAGGTAATAGCTCGAGGATGATGCCCGATACGGGAGTTGTTTGCTGCAACGGTGAAGACGAAGACGCCAAAATCCCGTGGACTAGGTTGCAACGAACGGGATGACGAGATGTAAACTTCCGACCAGCAGAAGAACGTTTTCGGAAGGTTTTTCCGGTAAAGTAATGGGAACCTCCCCTTTGTCGCTGGCGGCTCGCTCCTTTGTTCAATGCTGACGAACCGGTCAACTCAAGGTCAGTGCTTTCCTATCGGTGAAAGCTATCTTTGCTATTGTTCCGATTGAACTGGCACTCGTGTATTCTGTTTCCGTTTGCAATGCACGATAGGTAGTGCAGAAAATCGAGTTGGTCAAGGGAAAGAAGTGTAGCCTGTGAGCGGTGATTTTGTTTTCCTTTCTAGGTGTGTGTATCCAGATTGAAAAGTTGGATGTCTGTCTTGTGCCGTGATGGCGTTGTGGTCGCAGCAGCCAGTGCTGGGCGAAGATGGCAATTACTTTGAAAGATAGGAGGGGGGAAGGGGGGGGGGGAGAGAGAAAGAAGAAAAGACTGTGTCGTCGATAAGGCAAACGACTTGGCTTTTCTAGAAAATTCAGGCCGTCACACACACAAAGCCGTGATGTTCAGTTGGTGAAAGAGCGGACTATTTTCCAAGTGCTGTTCTTGTAGCACGAGAGGCGAAACAGATGTGCTCGTGCAGTGTTTCGTCTGGAACGGTGATGATGAATCACACAAGTTTTATCCTGTCTGCGAAATTCAAAATGAACAGACGGTCGAACGGAACACCAAGTTTATATAGAGGCGTTGCAAAGGCTCGGGGTGAATCGATTTTCTGCACCGCGCTTCAATGGTTGAGTTAGACAAACGCAAGGGGGGTTGGTTCCTGGACCGGATGAGCCGTCGACTTGTCGAATTGCTGCTGCAGTCCGCAAGTCGTGGGCCGTGGGCCGTGGGCGGGCGGTTGGGGTGGGTGCGACACGAGTTGCGTTGACGTGCGTGACTGGGGTTGGGGCGAGGGCACTGGAGCCACCTTTGAAGCTTGTGGCTTGTTCACTTTTTTCTTCCGCCAACTGGAATGCCGCGGCAAAATTGATGATTCAGCGTATGATTATGATTCCGTGCGACGATCCGTTTCCTATGTATGCGGTCTTTCGTCGCCGGCGTTGTGATGAGCAAGACGATGGGAGTAAAAAGAAAGGTACCAAGCGATCCGTGTCGGTGTCTGTCGGGGTTCTGCGCCGGTATCAAACCAAAATGCAGCCACAAACTTGGGAAATGTCTTCTCGTTGGTCGTGTTCAACTGTGGTGCAATACCTCACAGAGGTATAGACTTTGATGACGATCCCTTCTTCCTGAGAAACAAGAAAGAAAAAAAAATATGTGGATATACCCAAGCACGGCGAGGATTTGTTGACCACTCAGAATCGTCGGAAGGAGCCAGCCAGCCAAGGGGCGAACACTAAGCCGGCAGGTGCGATGAGTCGAGCAAAAGGGAAATGGCTAACAATGGAACCGAGGGGGAAAAAAAAAGGTGGAAAAGGAATATGAGAACTGGGGATCCTCCCTTCAATACTACCCCGCAAGAATTCCTCGGGATGAAAAGAAAAAGGAAAAAAGGGGATGGTTCTGAATGAACAAAATTGTCTACGTGTATACAAGGCCACAATGTTTCAACAAAGAGGGGAGGGGTAGCTAATAAGTAAAGGGCAATTCAGGAATTCTGGAGGTATGCAATGTTTCCCAACAAGAGCTGTTCAAGGATAGGCAAGGACCCTTGACGCCAACCAAAAAAATACGAATCTGAAGAGACGGTTGCGAATCATTTGCCGTTGGGTCGTAGGAGCGCGTACGTGCTGGCTGCTGGCGCAAAGTAAAGACCGTCTGTCAGCAGACAAGGCCCAATTTTGGAGACGGCTGGTCTGCATGTTGGAACCGACTGGCTGTGTGTGAATGTGTGAATGGATGCTTCTCAGGCGAAACACGCCGCCTCGGGACTTGATTGGCTTGAACACCCCTAGAGCTTGAAACAAAAGCGGGCCATCGTCCTTGAAACCTCCGTACAAGTTGCCGTGTATGAGATGCCAATGCGAGCTGGCCAATTGACTTGCTCCGTACAGCTCGTTTAAGTTATTACAGACCGTAATCCGTGGAAATGGCAGTGGTCGCATTTTAGGTGTGTATTTTTATTTTTATTTTTTGGGGGGTTTTAGGTAAAGCCGGGTTCTCCCACATTATCGGATGGACCAGTGCTCCCCCCCCCTCCCCCCAAGTCATTCGTAGCGGAGGCAATATTACTCGACCGTGAGTGAGACTTGAGCTCGCTCACTCGCCGAAAGATGCTGACTCGGCAAAGGGCCGCATCTCGTCAGCAGAAGCCTAAGTAAGGCTTGACTCCTTAGGGGGGGCGTGCATCCGCAAGAACGAGTCGGACGGCACCTGGTTCACTGAAGAGCGCAACTAACAAGATTAATCTCAGGTAAGATGGAGAGGGGTCGTTTGAAATGCCATGATTTTTTTTCTTCTTCAGTTGCCAGCATCTATCTGGAATTCGCCTGCATCACCACTTGCATGGTATCCTCACGGCATCGACGAATTACTTGAATGTCCATAAAGTGGTTTCACTTCATGTCCCCCCCCCTTCCCCCGCTCACTCATCTCCATCTCCAATCATTCTGTGCCTGTCTCGTAATAATACACCACCAAACGAGAAAAGGGCCGGCCCATCTTGGCCTGACGGGCGCAACTTCTATTGCCCCTTGGCCCTTGGCTGGGCAGCGCTCGCCCCGCCCCGATTGCCCATCTGGGTGTTCATGTCCATCTGACTGATGTCTGGTATGCGGATGGGTGGCGGCATTTGGACATGGACGGATCATGGGGTTGACGCGGGAAGAGGGGCGGCGCGGACGCACAGAGAGAGAGATTGACGTGACATTGACCGAGACCATCATGGCCGTTATCTCGCCACGGGGAATTCCCGCCCATCTGATTGCCGGGGGGCCGTGTCTAGATTTTCGTGCTGTACTACATGTACATTCAATAGTCAGAGATGGGTGGGTGAGATGAAGAAATGCGATGCGGAACATTTGCAAAGTTCCAGAGCCATGCTTTCCGTGATCCATCCGTAGGTCAAACCCCCAGCGGGTCACACGCATGTTGACGTGACGGGATTGCTGATGAGGAAGGACAAAACAAGGGCGGGACAAGTTTTGTGGGCGAGGGGCACCGCACCGTCTCTGTTCCCGGCCTGCAACTGCCCTGCGACTTGCGCTGCGACTGCCCTGCGACGGCGACGGCGACGGCGACGGCGACGGGGTGTTCGAGAGACATCAATTTATTAGCAACAAGAGCGAAATGAAGCCAACGTCTTCGCCCTCGGTCCATCCCATCTCCCGCGCATCATGGGAACACAAACAAGAAATCTTCAAATGAAATGAATCCTTTCCCCATGCGCCACGCGGATTACACGATCCGTAATACGTCCTTCGGCCGCAACAACTTCTGCTATTACGAGGCTCCACGTGCCCGCCGAGAAGTCGTAGTCGTGTGCAAGAAAGGCCGCCGCCCGGCGTCTTCCGTCATACCCTTCTGCGGCGGCGCCGATGGCCGGGACATGCTCAGCTTCACATTGGCTTGCAATTCTCTCACCTGAATATGTACATGAAAAATTCGTCACTACTGAACAAGAGCACGAACCCGGCCCTGAGCAGGAGGAAAACCCCTCCCTTCCTTTTTTTTTTTTCCACGCCCCCCCTCCCCCCCACTGTAGATCAATCGCCTTTTACCCATTCGCCCCGGATTCTGGCAGATTCAAGTCCACCTCGCTGCAAGCTCTGATTGGGCCCCTGTCGATGTGTCGCAAGGCTAGCATCGCGCACGCCCTTCCTCTTCTCCCTCGACCCCCGGACGCGGAGCCACGCTTTCGGAGTGTGGCTGATGCGGTCTGGTTGCTACTTGAATCTTGACACAACACATCGCCGCCGCAAGTCAACGCCGAGTCATGGAAAAGCAGGTGATGCATGTTTTCCCCATTGTCCTGACACAGCACGCGCCCCTGACGCCAGGCCCGTTCCGTCGCGTTGCAACCTCCCAAGATGAGCGGATGGGAAAGTCAAGCCTGGTGCAATTTTTTTTTTTTTTTTTTTTTGATTTCATCGAACAGGTGCATGCGGTGCGGGGAGGAGGTGAAGTCGGCAAAGTCAAGTCCTGGTCCATTCTGCGGGCGCCCATGTATATGTATATGTACGTACGTACGGCTGCGCACAAGCGCCGGTTTCATCAGGCGCCTTCTTGCCTTGCCGTGCTTGCATCGACCCGCCGTCCTATCAAGATGCCTGTCCTGGGCCCCGACGGCCGGGGGTTTGGTCATCATCACAGACATGAAAGACATGCAGATCCATTGCGGCTAACGTAACGTATGAATCGAATCGATGCTAGACCGAGGAGCGTGACATGGAGCACGGAATGTAAAATAGAAGACGGAAAACGGAAAACGGAAAGGAGACGGTAGGCGCCTCGCCAGCCCGACAGTGAAGCAAGCCTTAGAAGCAGCCTGCTGGCCTCTACTGAAATATCACGGCTCAGACAGCCTTGCCGCGAGAGACGATGGCGCATTTGAAGCAACATCGTAGAGGCGGTGGTGTGCGAGCAAGTGTTCTTCTTTGATGTTGTTTTGAACGTCCAAATCTATTTATTAGCCCCTCTTCTGCCCGTCATCTCCAGAACCAAAAAAAAAAAAAAAAAACCAAGCGTAGACCTCGCGTTGTCTACCCCGTGCATGCATTTAGAACAGCGACAACAAGAAGAAGAACAAGACGAAAAAAGCATCACTAAGCAAGTCAGTTCGTGCAGCCTCGCGAGGAAAGCCTGCCTCATTTCGGTGAAACGTGCTCGTCTTGTGAACTTGACATGCTGAGAATCCGGCACCAACACGGTGATACATCTTGTCATTGAAGGTTTGGGCGTGACTTCCACCGTTGCGTCGTCATTGTTGATTGTTGTTTTTGTATCCTTTGCTGTGTGGTTGGTGTGGTTTTTAGTTCAAGTTGGCTGACAAGAAGAGTTGATGACCCGGGCAAATATCATGGTACAAAGCCTTCCAGTCGTGCGTTGGACTTTGTGGTGCTTTTCGCCATGTCAGGCAGACTGACCCAGTCTCGAAATTCATACAATAGCAACACGACTGGTTGAGGCGGGAGTGCCTTGCCGTTATGTGGTCCACATTCTCTTGAGATCTTCTGCCCCCTTCACTCGTATCCTGAAAGCCTCGTTCGTAGCAATGCGGTTAGCATCGCCTCTCTCCCGTCCACCCTTTACTTCCACAGATACCAGACAGCAATCACTTCCCTGGATACCGGATGACCATGTGGTTCAGTCAGTCGTCTGCTCCACCTATCGTGACAAAAAACCACCCCCCCAAAACAAACAAACAAACAAACAAACATCAATCGCTAGTGGCACATAGGTCTACTACCCGTCTCTAATTGTAGTAGCCATTCATGCGGCCAACCTCTTCTTGTTGATCGGCGAGGTAATCCTCAAAGTAAGGGTGATTGCAGGATTGCTTGGCAGAAATGCGGCCAGCAGGATCGTACACCAACATCATCTCGAGAAGCTCTAGACCCTTGCTATCAAGATTCTGACAGAGTGATAATCTGTAGTCGCGCTTCCACTTGGGAAATGATGACTTGAAATCTGGGTATGAGGTGACGCCTGGCCAGACTTCCTCATCTGGAGTACCGAGCGCCCTATTCAAAAGAAAAGAGAGAACAAGAAGATCAGTCATGATATCCCTTCTCACATTTCGCACTAATACGTACCGGAAGATCTTGAAGATCTCATCAATCTCCGAATCACCGGGGAAAAGAGGTTTCCGCGTGCACATCTCGGCAAAGATGCATCCGACCGACCACATATCAACACCCGTCGAGTATTGTCTGCCGCCCAGAAGAATTTCGGGAGCACGATACCACAGCGTGACAACCTCGTGCGTATACGTCCTCAGAGGAACACCAAACGCGCGGGCGAGACCAAAGTCGGCCAATTTCAGATTACCCTCCTTGTCGATGAGCAAGTTCTGTGGCTTCAAATCACGATGCAACACCCTCCGCGAGTGGCAGTACTTGATTCCATCACACAGCTGCATCATGAACTTGCGGATGACAACATCACTGAGGCCGAGTGTCATGACAGTCGACGAGGCCCCTTCAGGAAGCGCCTTTCCTCGTCCACCGTCGCTGATGGGCAGCGCCTCCATGTATTTCTTCAGATCTAGGTCGAGGAATTCAAAGACAAGATAGAGCTTGTGGCCGTCGGAGTGAACAATGTTGAGTAACCGGACAATGTTGTCGTCCTTCATCTCCTTGAGGAGGGAGATCTCGCGGATGGCGGTGCTGGGGACGCCTTCGTCTTCGGCTTCGAGGCGAATCTTCTTCAGGGCGACGATGCGGCCGCCATTGGCGAGGTCACGGGCCTTGTAGACGACACCGTACGTACCTGTTCTGATGTTAGATGGGCGTATTGCAAGCACGGCTTTCCTGGAAGACAGTTCTCCTGGAATGGAGGCGTCCAGCATAAAGCTTGCGTTGCATTGCAGGCGCGACGAAGTTGACGAAGTTGAGAACAACTTTGTCGCCAAGGCCAAGGAAGGATGACCACTCACCCTCGCCAACCTTTTCCAGCTTCTGATAGTTCTCCATGGCCAAGAGGTCTTTTTTTTGCGAATGCCTTCTCTGGCAACCAATTGCTAGACCAGGGCTCAGGTTCCCACCGGTCTGTTCTGTCCGCCGCAAAAGGGACAAAGGGGAGGTAGGCACAAAAAAACACCGTCAGACGGGTGCGACCTGTCGGAAAACCAAAAGTCGGCTTGAACGAAGCTAGACAGGACAAAGAAGTGGGAGTTTGTCCTCCCTTGACCTGTAGCAGCGAGCGGGGTGGTGAGCAGAGGGAAATGACAAAGATTCGCCTGGTTCGTTCCGTCACCGTAGTAGCGAGCAAGCGAGGGGTCAACAGAGGTCAACAGAGGTCAACAGACACAGACACAGACGCACACGGCACGCTGCACGCTGCACGCTGCACACACTGTTCGCGATGGGGCGGCGCCGGCGCGGGGCGGGAGACGCGCCTGACGTGGTGGGACCAGCAGGTCAACCAACGGGTCAAGCAATACAGAGTTAAAGAAAAAAAAAAAGAAAAAAAAAAAGAAAAAAAAAAAGGCGAGAGGCGAGCGAGGCAAGGCAATTCGCCGCAAAGAATTGCACAACGAAAACCAGATTCCCAAAAGGGAGTGTCAGAGTCTCCCGGCAGTTCGGGTAAGAGGGCAGGGCTTGCATATGTTGTGTACAGCCTGGTACAGCCTGGTACATCAACAATAAGTCAACATTGTTGTGTTTTCATGGACAAGGCGAGCTGTCGGAGTCGCGCGTTTATTAGCGGGGCATATCGACAAAGCCACCACAATACAACGTTACCGCCTGCCTGCCTGCACGGCATTTAAAAACCCGTCCCTGCATACCGCGTCTCCACCAGCCAGCCAGCCAGCCCATCATCATCATCATCATCACCCATCATCAATCCTGAATCTCACCCGCAGCAACCCCATCCGCGCGCCTCAAGTCCAAAATCTTGCTCAACCTCAACTGTCCCTTTGCACCCCAACCCGACGGCCCGGCTGCCACATCCGGCCTCATAGCAACGTACCAACCCCAAGCTCTTCTGTCGAGCTCATCCCTTTGTAGCACCCCCGCCCAGCTCGCGAACAGCAGCCTCAACGCACCCAGTAATCTCCCCAAGTTGACCTGCTTCTCATCGTTCAACGCAACGAGCGTCTTCTTGCCTTCACTGCCACCGCCTTCGGATGGCGCCGTGGCAAAGCTCCGAAGAAGGTAGTTCCGCGCCCCTTCCGGGCGGTGAATCGGCATCCCTACCGTGGCCAGGGACGACGGCGTCTTGTTTTCAGGGTCCAGACCCCAGAGTGCTTCGCCTGTGATACGTGTGGATGCGCGTCGACGCGAGGATAGTGCGTCGTTGAGGCAATCTCTCATGAGCCGCCACCGATCCGGGCCGAGCATGATGCCGCCATACCATCGTGTCAACACGACCAGCGTGTTTTTGACGTCGGCCTCGCGCATGATTCCGAGCAAGAACTTGCCGCAGCCCGATTCGCCGTCGTCAAACGATGCTTCTTGCACAAGCGGCGAGTTTCCGTAGCTGGACCTCAATGCCCACGCGTTATGCGTCGCCGTCTCCAACTCTGGTTTGTCCGCTACCAAGGCTTTCATCAGACCTGCCCTCAGAGAGGGCGACGATAGACTCGCCGTGTGTGCAACAAAAGTCGATCCCCTAGACGTCAGTTTCTGGCTCGCTATCCATGTCCTCGTCTTCTCCGCTGAGATGTCCGCTGAAATGTCGCCTTCCTTGGCCCCATGGATCGTGGATGTGGGCGTAGATCCAGGCGGCTCATTCTCACCCCGTTTCCACGTATACCCCCCCCTCTTGAGAACAGCAATCTCCCTCCCCAAGACCCGAACTTTTGGCTGGCCCTCTGGAACCTGTGATGATTCGCCTCCCGCCGGAGCCTTCTCGATCCCGATACTAATCGCCTTGGACCTTGAATTTGCACTCACAACAGCCTGGCTCAAGCTCAGCCTGCTACTCGGCGGCTGCTCAGGCATGGTAAAGCGTAGCAATTCCACGGCAAACGCCAGGACCAGCGGTGCCCTGTTGGTAACTATCGTCGTCTGCCGAATCGCTTCCTCGTCCACCTCCAAGGGCAGACCGAGCGCGGCTTCCAGCTCGTCTGCACTCAGGGAACCATAATCCAAGTCACGTTTGTGAGGCTCACATCTTATTTTTTTGGCACTGGGTGAGACGGCCACCTCGTCTCCATCAGCCGCGCGTTTGGGCGCTTTCTTCCCGTGAGATTTGCATGCTGCGTGGAACGATTTGGAGAGTTTGGCATCGGGTATGACTGTTTCTATTGCGGAAAAGGGTGCTTCTGCAATTTGTTCAATGCTAGAGATGAATTAATTGAACTGGACTTGTCTAGATTTTCTCTTCATTCTCCCTGCAAATATGTGTAAAAAAAAGATAGGCGTCAATGAGCAGCACAATGATGGAAATTCACCTCCGAAGATTTTGGGACTGTAACGACTTGACATGACCCATGGCCGTCATCATAGGAACTTTGCGTGAAGTGAGCATGCGCAGAAGCTCCTGTATGTCACCGTGCCCAGACATGGCTCGACGGAATTGAAGATGCTCGACTCCAAGATAAAAGCGTGACTTTTCGAGAAGTAGAGAGTGCGTTGCGTACACATGTGTTGCGTCGGACCAATCGCGCGGAAAAGTAGACGGATGTTGATAAAACGCACTTCTTCATGCAACAAACTCTCCGTTGAACGTGCCCCGCATCGGCTTCGACTGAACCTTCGGGCCGTTCACAGATCCGCAACCAGATAGAGATGCACAAACTCAACTCCCAACATCTTCTTCTTCGCTCACCTGTCCCCCAATCTCAATCAAAGGACTGCACGCCCCCCGCGCGCAGCCTCACGGCTCAACATTCTACGATACCGTCATTAAAAACAGTCATGCTACGTCAATGAGCGCCTCCACCACGCGTGGCTTCGCCCGAGCCAGCTGCCTCGCATGGCGGCGTTCTGCATCATCCTCGTCCAAATCACCACCGCACAAATCCTCCAATCCACCCATCACTCCACCATCCCGCGTCCCCAGACCATATAATCCGTAGGTTCAACTCTCAAACATCGATACCCTTTCTCCTAAAAAGAGGCGGGAAATAGTCTAAAAAAAAAAAAAAGACTAAAACTTACAAACATTTCCAGCGCAACTCGAAAGTCCACCCCACAAACCACCATCAATTCCTCCTCTCCCTCCTCGTCGAATCCCCCACGCGACGACACCCTCCAGACCCTCTGGCACCGATCCTGGCTGCCCCTCTCCGGCGCCGCCCTCCTCGCCGGCTTCCTAGGCTTCTACATAATCGGCACCGTCGCCGCTTCCCTCAAACAATGTTCCTGCCGCCCCCCGCGCGAACATGAATCCCCGACCGGCCGGCCCCCAGCCCTGACAGGCGACAATGCCGAACAGTTCGACAAGGAACTCGACCTCCCAGAATGGTGGACGGGCATCACCAAGCTCCGGAAACGACTCGCCCATCACGCCAAAGGCGACGTGCTCGAACTCGCCATAGGAACAGGCCGGAACCTAGAACACTACAACTGGGAGGGCCTAGGCAAGCCCGATCCCACCACCACTCACAAGATGAGCAACGACAACAACACCAAACACACCAGCTGCGGCATCACATCCTTCACCGGCCTCGACATATCAGTCGACATGCTCGACGTAGCGCGCAAACGACTCGCCAAGACCGTCCCGCCCCTGAAGGACTCGGAGCCTGTCGTGAAAAAGTCCACCATGGCAGACCACACGGGCGGTCAATTGTCCTTCCTGAACAACCGCCTGCGGCTCATCCACTCGGATGCCCATCGTGCACTGCCCCCCCTTGCGGCGACGGCCGACGCACCCGCCGAGGGGAAGAAGAAGAAATACGACACCATCATCCAGACGTTTGGGCTGTGCTCCGTATCAGATCCTGTCGCCGTACTGTGTAACCTTGCGTCTGCCATCGCACCCGGTACCGGCCGCATCGTCCTGCTCGAACATGGGAAGGGCTGGTACGGGCTCGTAAACGGACTGCTGGATAAGAATGCCGCGCGGCATTTTGACAAATATGGATGTTGGTGGAACCGAGATATCGAGGCGCTCGTCGACGAGGCTGTACAAAGGACCCCGGGGCTGGAAATCGTCAAGTTGGACCGCCCCAACTTGTTGCAAATGGGCACTCTGGTTTGGGTAGAGCTCCGGGTCAAGGGGAGTGGTGGTGCATGATGGATCGATGCATGTCTTCTCGCATGGAAAATCACTGGCGCTGGCTGATGTTGACAACCTATACAATCACTTGGGATGTAACAAGAAGAGCAGGCCATATGAGCTTATAGAAGCAAAGAGTGGCATTTATCCATTTGAGATCCTGTACGTGTAGTGTATCCTTTTTGTGTCTGGCAGCCGGTTTCCCATTTTCCCATTTTCCTCGAGATTCTGTTCCCCAGAGTTGATACTTCTCTTCCATCTACTCGTGCATGGTATAAAAAGGACACAGAAGATACTCTATATGTACAGATACTTTTACACAAACTCCCGATATTTTCCCCATTTGCAGAGAAGAGCATGGGGTAAAAAGATGTAAACGCGGTAAGAAGATAAAAAAAACTATGTCAAACCCAACCCCGGCGGCTACGCTCATTTTTTTTTGCCGTCTTTCCTCGGAACTCCATGCGACCTTCGCAAATCGTGTGTAAGCCAAAAGTAGAGGATATCAGAGGTGCACCAAAAAAAAGTAAGAAAATTAAACCGTAACGGCGACTTCATCAGTACGTATCAAACAGGCAGTCGAGCTCGTCAATTTCAATGCTCTCGGCAGTTCTGTCCCATTCAAACAGTTTGTTCAACTTTAGCCAGCTGTCGGCCTCGTCCTCCTTGCGCAAACTTAACATGGTGCTGGGTCGCATGGCTGGGCTGGCCAAGAGTGTGATAGATGGCAGTGCACGGTCGCCGAACCAAATGTCGTCGCGATAACCGTATTCCAGAGTGGAATTGCGCTCGACTGTTTCGGGTGAGGTGATGTGATCATCGTGCGTAAATTTGCGCTTTTGTAATACGTCGGCGGTTTGAGTGAACTCTCTCTCATCCGTCTCCAAGGGTGGAGAGTCCCGTCGCAAGTCGCGAGCATGTCTCATCCGGATACTGTGAGACTTGAATGAGCCCGTTGGCGTGATTGGCATCCCCAGATCGTCCTCCATGTCATCAAACTCTGGTGAAGAAAGATCTACCTCGGGCGAAGGGCTCAGCTCGCGCCGCCGGGCATCGACGTCGTCTGACCCCGAATCATCCGTCAGGGAGACGCAAGGTGTGACGATAGGAGAGTGATGAATGGGCCGAGGGATGCTGGAGTCCGGAAGAGGTTGTCGGGGGCAAGTGGTAAGAAAGAAGTATGTGCGCCGCGGGTGGACAGTCTCGAGTTCTTTGGAAAGGGGGCACGGGGAGATTGCACTCCAACAGGGGCGCTTCATATATGTGGTCAAACGAGAGGAGATGATGGCGCATGGATTAGCTGATCTAAAATGTTGATTTCATTAGCATTTTGACCGTCAGAACGAGTATTGCGTGTAGCCGAGACTTACTGTTGTACAGAGGTGAGTTTTTGTGCCAGGACGGTGGCCAACTCCTTAATGAGATGAGGTCTATTGGCGGTGGACTGCAGCTGCGTGATGGATGCCTCGACAATATCATCGTTAATGCCTTCGAGGTCGACCCTGGGCATTACGTCTGCGTCCGACACCTCAATGCTGGTGGCAGGGGTCGGAGAAGGGGGAGGGGTTTGCTCGAGGATGGCTTCGTTGGGGCCCGATACGGCTCCATGCGACCGCTTGAGACGTTTGCTAGGATGTGAAGTCATGGTATCGGGGAGAGAATCTGAAATATGCGCCGATGTAGTTGGCGATGAAGACGAAGATGAAGACGAAGACGAAGACGATGATGATGATGGACGTCTCGAGACCTTGTTCGAGGCAGCGGCGGCAGCGGCAGCGGCAGCGGCACGAGCAGCGTGCGTTACGGGAATGTGTATGCCTAGGCTGGGCAGGGACAGCGACTTGCGGCGCGTATTATACGGCATTCTCGTGACTTATTTCGCGCAACAAGGGGGGACTTGAACGGTATATGACACTTCAACCCAGCTGTGTAGGTGTTGTGACTGTTTGTTTTGTTTTGTTAGGAGAGCTTTGGTGTTGCGAGACGGAGCTACTGGATTAAGAAGTCGATGCTTGTCGCCAGGAGACGCTGTCCGTTCGGGAGTGTAACGACAACGATGAGGCGAAGACAAAAAAACAATGAAAAAAGGGACGCCTTGTTGGTCGCAAGTTAAGATGCAAGAATGAAGAGGGGTGGCTCTGCACAAGAAGAGGGATCGAAGACGGATCGAAGAGAAATCGAACACGCGAAGACTCTGGGCCAGGACGGGGGATGGGGACGGAGACACTGGTTGACTGGGAGGCTCAGGCGATTTCGGATTTTCTGGCGTTGGCTTGGAAAAAGTAGCCCACGAGCTTCCGATTAATTTTTTCCTTTCCTCCATCCATTGGCCGGCATCTGAATGCAAGCTTGCCGAAGTGGAGGCGCTAGTGCAAGTGGATAGGACACCCCTTGATGTAGCCAAAATCGGGGCTCAATAAGCCAATGGCGTTGCACCGTTTGGGAAGGCTGCCCCAGTGTTTTGTCGGCTGCATTCCACTCAGGACCCTGTCCGTCTTTTGAGCTGCCATGCCCGTATCTGTGTTCACTTGTTCTGTGTGTGTTCAATGTGTGTGTCAATCGGTCTGGTCTGTTTTTTTTTTTTTTCTGCCTCTCGTTCTCAGCAGGAGCGCAACAGTGCGCCTGCCACCTGCCACCTGCCACCTGCCACCTGCCACCTGTAGTCCGTACCGCACCTTCTTCCAAGCCGCAGAGGGCGGTCAAATGGGGGGGAAGGGGGGGGGGGCACGAAGCAAACTGACGTATTATACTCATACTCTGTTTTCCATGCCATGACTCAAACGCGCCCCCCCCATCCCCTGGGTGGTCCCTTACTTGTGCCCGCCTTCTCTCCTCGGGCCCAGACAAGTCCTACATGACAGCGAGATTCGAAGACATCTTCTCCCCCCCTTTGGATGGCACGGGAGGACGGGAGGACGGGCAACGGCGCGACGGCAGGGAGCTGAGACGAGACAATCGAAGAGTGAACCAGTTTCGACCACGGAAGGATAGTTCATTCGTCAAGAAGCGACTACCAATTGCTTGCATCCTGTACCGAGTATGAAGCAAACTCTCCGTTCCAGAAAATGCCGCCATGCCGTCAACTAAACTTACAGCGAGCCACCACCAGGGGGTCACACCTCGGTCGCATGATTCATGCCGTCTTTGGGTGAAAAAACGTCACCAAGAAAACTGAGACTGCACGATTGCCATGGCTGGAAATGTACATACATGATGAAGATGAAGATGTAACGATAGGCTTGGCTAAGGAACGAAAGCGAAAAAGAAAGAAAAAAGAAAAAGAAAAAAAAATGATGCATCATGTCTGCCTATCACTCACCGCCCAAGGTGTGGGTGATGATAATTGGTATTGTCCTGTTTGTTGCAAGAGCCTCGCCTTGCCTCGCACATGGGTGGCAGGCCTTGCGTGTGCGTGTGTGGGCCAGTGGCGGCAGCAAGAGACTAACAGGGTGTAGAAATGGGCAAGGAGAGTAACACGCAGGAACGGATTTTCGAATACGCAGCAACAACTCGGGCCTAAAATGGAAGATGTATCTCTGCATATATTTTTATGTGACCAGGTACATTCCCGGTTTTACATGACTTGCGAAGGGACTTATTATACGGAGTAGTCCAGCACTAATATACGAAACCAGTGTTGTACCTCATCAAATGAAGTTATATGAG